>SJOL01009809.1:545217-634677 GCA_004794785.1 Opisthorchis felineus
TATATATATATATATATCCTCCATAAGGTCCATCCACAGAATGATAACTGACGAAATTTCTCCAGTGAGATAGACGAGATCTTAGTGAGAACTATCACGAAGTGAAAACCGTTCAGCCGCATGATAGGCGCCTTTCTAGCAGAACAGAGCATGAAAACCATCAGGGCTGTATTGTAATGGTGAAAGATCGTTAATCTTGACGCCCCTGTCAGCTATCCTTCGTCTGCTTAGGGCACCAATCTACATGAAGGAGATGGGTTTCTTAGTACGGCCTCTCCTGTCTCTGGATGAGGTTGTTATAAACATTTTGTACCGGCTTACCTGGCACATAGCGGTCTGTGTTCAGGCGTTGAGCTGAACCATGGCAGTGACATAGTCGACTCAGTTGCGATCTAGAGACTTGACACACACCGCATGCGCGATAAACGGTCTACAAAATTTGTCTGTCAGCCAACCACACGTTGATCTTAAGAACCAGCTGTAATTGCCATTCGACTCAGCCATTCGGCTCAGCCAAACGACTCAGTCTGGCGCCAATGAAATCGATTCCAAGATCGTTTTTAATCACCAGAAACGTTATCGAGATAAGACAAAGGTTTGAGCCGCAGACATCGTTCGAAGTCCTTACGAGATGTAGCTAATCAAAAATACTCAAGTTTCTTCACACTGTTCATTGGTCAACGCAAATCCTTGCTGTACGCACAAAAAGATCT
The DNA here is from genome assembly GCA_004794785.1 of Opisthorchis felineus. Classification (NCBI taxonomy): domain Eukaryota; kingdom Metazoa; phylum Platyhelminthes; class Trematoda; order Opisthorchiida; family Opisthorchiidae; genus Opisthorchis; species Opisthorchis felineus. The sequence continues at coordinate 545,931 of SJOL01009809.1, forward strand.
CGAGCTTGAGGTCGCTGTTATAGTATTAAGTGAACTACTGGGAAAAGATATTTCCAGCCTGTTCTACTTAATATCTGTCATTTTTTCGTGGCTTTATTGTGTTTTACACATTCGCGGTTGTAGACAGTGTGCGCAACATCATTCCGCAACTACGTTTGCTCTCTTCGAATTTTTCGTAGCGAATTCTAGGTGAGACAACTAGATTTTTCCGACAGGTAATTTTTTAAATACTTTTCAAGGGTGGCCCATAACTTTTAAATGTCATACTGTGGATTGAGCAACCTTGGATAAAACTGCACTGAGGATTACTTCAATTTGATTTCATGCATATAAGATCACCCAAAAGGCTTACTGAGCGAATAGGCATTTCGCCATTAGGAAGGTTGTATACCAATTCACTATGGGTCAGGTGGTTAATCATTCATTTTGAAGCTAAAACATTGTTGCACGAGATTAATGTCCGTATACTGCTGTTTTTGGACAACTGCGCTTTATTTTCACATTCTGAAGCAGCATTACAGCGACTGCCTACGGAGCCTGGCTTAGCGACACGTAGATTTGGCCTAAATATAAATAGTTCTAAAGCGCTTGACTTTGTCATCCTGAAGCAGGGGCTGATTATAAAACATTATATGTCCGTGAGGTAGCTTGCTATACGGGTTTCTACTATCTTAACCTTACAATTTCCACAAACTGACGCTTGACAGTGAAGTGAACGCACGAATTGCAACGGCCAGTTCGGCATTTGGCCGCCTTCAGAGACATGCCCGTAGCAGTCATCACTTGCGCACAAACACCCAGATTGCAGTGTATGCGATTGTTGTGCTGTTCGGGTTGTTCGCCGATTTCCCTTGCAGTATCTGCGCAAAATCCTTCGAGTCACCTGAATGGACAGAACTCCAAACACCGATTTCCTTCGAAGAGTAAACACTGTTGGAGTTGGATGAAGTCTGATACGAAACGAGCTCCGTTGGTCGAATCACTTGAGACGAATGTCCTGAATCAGCATCCCAAAACAACTTGTCTGCGGTCAACTGGAGAGTGGAGTTGGAAAACGGGGACGTCGACAATCCCGCAATTACGAATATAGTCGGCGAGAGATCGTCCAGGGGCCATTAATTCGTGATAGCGGAAATGTGGGCGTCCCCGATTTCCAACTCTACTCTTCAGTTGACCATAGACAAGTTGTTTCGGGATGCGAGTTCAGATTATTCGTTTCAAGTGGTTTAGACTGCAGACGGGAAAATGCGAATAGGGTGCCAGGTTATATATATATATATATATATATATATATACGACACTGCCACTTTGAATTTGGAGTTAGGCTTCAGTGCTGCAACGGTATTACGAGCTAAGCGGGCTGAAACTCAGTTCCTCAGAGTTAAATCATGCCGGAGGCTGAAGGAACAGTTTGACGACAACCGCAAAGTGCCCATACTACGAGAAGTCATATTACGATGAAATCTGTGGCGATAGGCGTACTCTTCACCGCCACAGAGGTGAGAACAAAGTGATCCCCCACACGGCCAGCATCTCCGCGATTACGGACGGACTGGAAAAATCGGCCTTAAGAACCGCACACTCCCAAAGGCATCGATGCATTATCTAATACGATCGGAATGCGCGGTAGCATGAGGAGTCCGATCATTATGCCTTACTGCGCCCTCGGGTTAGTTCAAGCCTTCAACACCGTATATTGGGCCTTGTTGATACTGATAGGGTATCCGAAATAAGCCTATATTTATTGTCTCAGTCATCAAGAAACACTAATTCTCCACATGTGACACGGGTCACCAAGACGTCTTTTGTGAATGGGAGCCTTGACAAAGTTGGGAGACTAACTGCGTATTATGTGAAGGAACTCAAACGCTATCTCGCTGCAGAAATTGAAACTCAGCTGGCCGAATAAGGGTAGTTGCGAGAGGCTGGTTCTGGTTATACATCCTAATGGAGTGGAATAACACAACGGAGCCGACGGGAGCACGATTCGCGATTCACGGTAGCAGATCACATGCACCAAGGAATAATGGACAAACCAAACTGCAACATATCGAGGATGACGGTAACCCGATTCCGGTCGTCGAGGGCAAGGCTTGCAAAATATATCAGCCCATGCCTCCATGTCGTCTCACGACTGACTGCTTTGGTCAGGCCCCAAAATGAGCAGTGGTACAGTACCGGTCACTTACTTATGCTGGAAAAGAAGCAAGTTTGGTGGGGAGGTTCCTAGTACAAAGAATTCTACCTCAAGCCCTGCAGAATCTACAAAGGGAGAACTAAAGTAGTCACTCTGAATTAGGGACGTTAAAATAACAAGAAGCGCAGAGTTCTGCCGTAGTGTTGTACTGAAGAAAACGTTTCCAACTGACGTTCAATGAAGAGAATACAGCGGACGTGCTTCTGCCTCTCGGCAAGCAGCAAAAGTATATTCTAGACTGAGTTAGACCGAACTTGAGCCAGATAATTTGAAAATCGGGCGCGCATGTACAGAAGGTAGGGCGATATGAAACAAACATGGAGGAGTAGACTTAGGTATACACTCCAACCTTAAACGGGAAAAAGTGGAGTTCTAAATGACCTGGAACTCACACATAGGTTAAATCACCAAGACTAGAGGTTCGGGTTTTGGTGGGAAATCGTTTAGAAGTAAAGGAAGGATAGAACGAACCTTCTATGAAGGAAGAATATTTCGATATCCGAAAGCAGTATGAAGTTTGGAATAGATATCAGGTTGAAAAATACCACAGACTAGAGCTTCATTCCGATATCGATTGAATCCACCGTTCAGATCAATTAGTATGCAAATGAGCGATTTATTCAACGTCAGTTTCTGTTTGAATAACCCATAGACGAGAAGCTGGGCGACGAACGCACTTTCACTAACTAAAGCAACGTACCAACGGCGTACACAGTTCATATATCAAACAAGCCGATCCTATGCAACCAGAACGAGCTACACATCATCCGAACTTAAGCACTGTAGGTAAACACGGAGGAATACACCTTTCACCAACTGAAGCGAGGGTTATAGACAGTTCACACACCCAGTCGAGCAGTGTACTGGGACGCATACATTATGGAAGCCTTCACTGAAAGGATAATATTACATTTGAACCAGTTGTTCACCCAAGAGTCAACATGAAGGCTGACCGAAACACTTGTGGTTTGACCTATCAGACTGAGCAGGCCATTGCCGTCACAGACGGACAGTGGCTGGTTTGCAGAACCATCAGTAGTAAAAGTCATGATGAGCTTGCCAGATGATTCCCGTTCCTCATGTCACTACACACAGATCAGCTGAATAAAAATCACCTCTATTTCGCTCATCGGATGCCCTGCGCTTTGCTGCGGCGATTGTAGACGGGAGGTGATGACCTTTCACTTAACCGCGAGTAAAAGATGTAACTAACATGGGTAACAATAAAAGGCATGTCATGCTAGGAGCGGCTCAGGTTTCTTGTTACTATGAGGTATGTCATGGTTAAAGGTTCTTAGGTTTGCCCAAATCATATACTTGAAGAGCAACTGCGGGGAGCCGCTCATGTGGAGGACTACTGTATATGGTTAATAAGAACTGCTATACTTGACGAAAAAGTGACTAGGAGATTACAAGGAAATGTAACGACAAAAAAACGACCAAGTGTATCTGAAAAATTATTCTAGCGAAAGTGAACAAGGGTGCCTTTGGAGACAGTCTTGGTCAAAAATAACCATTATCTTTCGATCTCCAGTCAGAATGTCTAGATGATTCAACCGACGAGCCAGTCGTCAAGGCTATCAATGCCCTTCCGTTTTTTGTTCCTTAAACTCCTTGTCTTCGTTACCACGTCGGACTGGAAGAATGCAACATGACAGCAGTTAAGGCGTCATCGTGAACATGTCACACAAACACCCTAAAGCGATTAGTTACACTTTGCACTTCAGCCGGCTTGCAACCAAGGAAAAGGCTACCGCTGCTGCTCCCTTAAGCAACAACGGCCAAACACAAAGTAGACGAACTCATACAGCTCAGCTAGTTGGTCGAGCTGTAAAGAGTCCTGTTAGGAAAGCCTCTGCTACAATGTCGTCATACGGGGTGTACAATATGTATAATCAGATCATGTGAAATCGTGCAGAGTCGCGTCACTAATGCCGTCCTGTGCGCACACTAACAAAACCCGAGTAGTTCGTTACGTCGCAGGAAAATCCTGAATATAAATCAAAACACGCCCATTCCAAAGAATAATACAGAGCCCTTGGACGGTACTTGAACCCGCGACCTCCCACTTATCATACGGGTGCTCTACCCAAGAAGCCCCTACATCAGTTTCCGGAAAAGTGGCGAATGTGTTCCGCGGACCCTAACGCGCACATACGTTGGACAAGCATAATTACCACTGTAAGAGGCCCCTGTTGTAGAGATGGAACCCTCACAGCTCAACTCAGAGTAGACATTCGGTTAGGTAGACAAAACCGAAGCGTCCAATATGGTGAGCTCGAAGGGCAGCAATAGGCCGAGATTAGGAACTTCAGTCAACAGCAATTTGTCTGGCTGAATCAAGTCACGGTGCTACAAACGTGTTCTACGCGATACAAACAAGGATGTCACGCACAGACGAATACGCGGTAACTCAAAACCTAATTGCTTACATATTGTCATGACACGCGGCGAAGACTTGTGGCTAGAATTCGAAGGATTGGCAATGCGCGTAGTGTTCGTACTTACAATGATTTATTCCCTGCTTACTCGACTGTTCAGGGACCCCAACCGCCTTTTTGCATGTAGCTTAAAAAACTGCAAGACTGCAACACTTCAACGTACATTTTCCAATATTCCCTAAAACAGTCAAAGGTACCAATGAAGATGCTCATAATGTCCACCATCGTTTTGTTTGTAGTAAAGATATTTCGTTATGCAATCGGTCGACACTTTTTTCAAAGTTTCGGTCGTAATTGCGTGGTACCCGTTCGCAACATTATCCTTCAGTTGATAAAGTGATTCGGGTGTTCGCGTATACCTTTCGTTTTGAACAACCCCACAGAAAGAAATCCAAAAAAAGGTCACGCATAGTGAAAGTACTGGACATACAACTGGTCTTCTGTGATAAATCCAACAATTACCGAACTTTTGGGCCAAATACACAAACTGACTGAGCATAATGCGATGTCACGTCATTCCGACTGTGAGGCTATGCAGATTTGAGTCATTTCTTTGTAAGATGATGCCCGAACGAACTGAATAAGTGTGACAAATTATCGGTCACACTACACGAAAAGAAAAAATGATCCCACGACTTTCCGACCAGTTAGTCCGGGTTAAACCATTACCATTACGGCGTTGAATGGGCGAAGTTCTGCACGGGTGTGAACTAGGGCTAGATTGGCTGTCAGCAACGGTTAGTTGTCCAATCTAGGGCGAATACAGGGTACTGGACGGTTTCTAGCGGCCATGGGTGTGTTTGCATACCCAAAGCAATGAGTCCTCATACAATTCCCCTGTCCCTCCAGTAATCTGCTGCGATAAAACCGAAAGCTAGACCACGCTTATTCCACATCATCAGACCGATCAGTTTGAATTCCGCGAAACCAGTGACAAATGCAACTTCGGGACAACTTCTGCTAAAGCGATTGCACTGCTGGAAGATAGAAATGACGTTCCAGGCGGAAACCATTCACTGCATTACCTCAGATGCCTAGCAATGGCGAATACGTTCTACATACGATGAGCAAATACGCCACAAAGCCACTAAGACCAAACGTCAGCGTCTAATTTTCCGCAGAAATCGAGGTAACGCGCGCGCACAATCTCCTAGTTCGAGACACCAACTCAAAATTGCTGGGACCTATCGGAACTCATTTCGTTCTAGGAAATGATGGATAACGAAATTTGAAGTGGTGCAGTGCTGAGCTACATACAGAAAACGGTTGGATTTCCTGAACAATGGAGCAAGTGGAGAATAAATCATTGCAAGTACGAAGCATGTTGGTACTCTGAATATCACGCGCACTCTCCGATCCACCAGCCTCCGTACTTAGTCACCTGTTATGACAAAATGTAAGCAACCAGGTTTTGCATGGAGATTTCGTTCTGCAAGTGAAACCAATCTACGTTGAAAAGCTGAGAAGTATAGATCGACTTCATTTACAAGACGAAATCTCCGTGGAAAATCCCCAAATCTCCCATCGCTACCAGCAATCAGGTTTTGACTCAACGTGCCTTCGTCTGTGTGTTGTATCCTTATTCATTGCGTAGAATGAGCTTGTAGCACTGCAGTCCGATTCATCCAGACAACTTGGAGTCGACGGAAGCTCTTGACACTACACTACTCATGGTTGGTGAAACTGGTTCGATAGCTTGTTATCGATTTCGGCTTTCTTGAGGTCTATCAGGTAGGTATAATCCCTGATTTCCTGCATCAACAGAAGTTCCTAAGGTAAAACAAGTATAGTTTTTTTCGCCACTTCACCTAACGAAGGCTATCCTTTTGATGTAGCAATGTGTAGTCAACATCGACAGCATAATATCAGTGTTCAACACTAAGGCTTCGCTGCCATACAGTGGGTAAACTCACAAACAATGCATGTAAGGCCAGTAGATGCGACTGAACTCCATGAAGTTGCACCCATGTCAAAGGATACGTAATCCCGGGAAGCTTTCTTCAAGCTCAAACCCCCTAAGGCCATTGTTGAAGTAGGGCAGTAGTGCTATTGCGAACCACGATGCAAAACCTAGTTTAGCCGATGCTATACATCCGACATCAGTATTTCATCAAATTTCAGGGCAAAGTTAGGTCGACAAAGGATTCCGCGGTTTACTGTAATATATTTAACCAACCACTTAACCTGAACGAAACAGTTCTCATATATTTCGAACGAAATTCAAGGCAGATAGACATTTTTAATGGGCACGAGCGCACTCAGAGCCATGTTTTGCCAAAGATCCCATGGTGAAATCTCCAATCCCATGGAAATTTTACATAGGGATTGTGTCTGATATCGCTCGAGCATAATACAAGCCCATAAATCACTTCAAGGTATAGACATGGGATAATCCGCCATACCGTGATCGACAAACCACTTTCACGCATCAACCACTGAAACAGTGCCCAAGGTGTACACGATCTTCGCTCCAGATTTGATTTCAGACTCATTCATTAATGCTGTTCTGCCTGGATGGCACGTACTTTACTCAGTCGCGATACCGAATACGACCAGCTGAAGGGGGAACATTCTAATCACCACCACAGTTTCTGCGACGCAATAACACATTAGCCCACTTCGCTCGCCTTATCACCGTTAGTGAAGCCGTTTGTTCAAAACCCATTTGTTCACTGCTTTACGCAACGGATGGAGCAAACAGTTCTGTACAGAGTGCCTGACCACATTATTATGACCCAGGTTAGCGACAGTGTTAGGTTTGTACTGATATCCTCAGTCAACTGCAGAGGCTGAACATCACTTTTGGCCCATCAGTCCTTTGCTTATGGTCGCATCCACGTTCAGAACGTGCGTATCCGTGGATGGAAGGGGTAAAATCACGCTCACTGGCTTGCTCGGCAACGCAGCGAACTGACTCGCAGCGACTCGCAAGGTGTGGCATCAGACTTCGAAGTCTTTGCCGGGCTTCGGATTTCGGTCGAACAAGCACAATGTGGACTTCCAAAAGCAACTCTGGCCATGGCCATTCTTGAAATAATCTTGCTTACGATATCTTCCCCCTATCGCAATGTCGGTTGCCAGAGGAAGCATTGTTAAACACTGCTGAAATAATTAATACGAGTGAAATTTAGCACGCTAATGATGAACCTATAAATATGATGGATACATATTCGGTTTTCAACTCTAACTCGGTTAAATAGTTACGATAACCAATGCGTCCAAGAAACGTGAAATGTTATGAGTAGCCTAGATAATGGAAACCATCCGGTAACTAGCCTCGCTGCATCAACAACAGCCGCACTCACGTCGATCAGCTGAACCCCAAAGACAACAAACCATACCCACTCGGTATGGACATTAGAGGTAAGGTTACTGATCGCTCATTTGACAAAACCGAGGAACAGCATGTGGATCACCAGTGACCCAACTCCAACAATGACAAGCATCAACTTACATGGACACGCAAATGATGGGTTCCACAGAGGTTAACGAGAGTTACGTCTGTCTGACGGTCAAACCCGACTTGCGCAGAGCACGAAACACAGAACTAAGATGACGAATACTGATTGAGCTATCAGAAGACTTCTCCGCGCTACTTCGAATCAAATGATGAGTGCAGCAGACCTGAAAGTATCTTCCGTGTTAAGTTTTTTATGTAGTGCGTACCGTAATTTCAAGGGTCCATACCATGTTTCAGGTGCAGACAGATGAGACAAATTCAATGAATGAATAGCGATTATGGCCAAAAAGCGGAGGGCTTCGTCGGAATCACGTGGGACTTCAAACGAAAGGATGTGACCTTCGACTATGAACGAATTCTAATTCGGCCCTGATGGGTTTACATATCCATCCGATCCCAAGAACCTGACTGGGATAACGACTCGCATGGTCGAATTGTGGCTACAATTTCGTAACAGCAAGACCATGAACTGGTGCGCTCAGGGGGGATTTAAATCCAATTGAAAACGTCTGTAGTGTACTGCCTAGATAGAATCATGTGGATGGTTCGAGTTCTCACATAATGCATGGAGTATGATTTTTGCAAGTGGCGGAAATGTAACGTAGAAATCGCATGGAATTTGATCGGAAACAAGCCTGGCAGATACACTCCAGTTTCAAACAATAAAGGTTGTGACAACTGTTGACTAACCCACCACTTTAACCATCCAATCAAAATGCTCTAAATTAGCCCGAAATAAAAACTGAGAATGCACAGAACACAGCAATGGGTTGAGAAATCAGCACACCGAAAATCATTATCTTGCGCCTCACGATGTCCAGGAACTTAAAGAAAATCAAGGCGGTTTCAACAGCATTTCATGCACCACAGACAGTCGTACATGGAATGTTATTTGCCAGGTACTTACCATAGACCTGTTTCTATCCAGCTGATGATGAAATATCACTCCCGAAAAGAAACTGGATCCGTTTTAGAGGCCCACGGCAGCGCAGTGTATTTGAAGCAATGTTAATCAGAAAGTGTCTGCTTGCTCCCACTTTTCTTAATCGTTATGCACCTCTAATCCCTACGGGAATAAGAAAGCCGTCCCTCTCCAATACCCCTCGGAAGTTTACGTCCCCAAACACTCAAAAGATGAATTGAAAAGCACGAAGATTGGGCAAGCTGGTAAGAAATGGCGTACCACCTGGAGGAACTAGTCGAACAACAAAAGCAGAGACACGGATATTAGCAAGCTCACCTGACGATACTTCGTCCTCGCCATGTACCTGGAGAACGCACTGGCAGTGAGTACGTAAGCCTTGTCCTCTATACAATCCACTGGATTCGTATCACAATGCCGACTTGCGTAGAGTTCGTTCGGCACTGGGTGGTTCGGAGCAGTCCCAGAAACATGCTCTGGTCGATAGTACCACAGAAGAGCCATCATTTTTATGCCTGTTTTGGAATGTAAAAACCCATAATCGGTCAAGTGTATACACACAAAAACTTAAGTGTTAACTGGACAGTCGGAGTGAAAACCCAAGTACGGTAACTTAGTGGTAGTATATCATGGAGTGCCACAGGATAACCTATGCGAGTTGACGTTTGAGAACAGCTTTTCTAGTAAGCAGCAGGATCCCTGAATGTCCACTCCGTATGAACGTCAGGCAGTCACTTACAGACAGGCAGCTATAGCTTTCGTATCAGACTAGTCGAAACGCTTATGAAGTGAAGAATTTTTACCGAGAAAAAATATATTAACCAGGGCAACTTTCCATGACACTAGTCGGTTGGCCCACAGCCCTTGATCAGACTCGCAAGGGTGAGTAATAACAAAGGAATACAGCATCTTGACATGTTCGGCCGTTCTTGTAAAAAAAAGGTAGCTTTTTGTATGTAGACACAGATACACAACAGGTTTGTGTTCATGTAGCCTGGTAGAAGGCATTCTTCTTGTCTATCCCACATAGAGCTTGTCACTATCTTAGCGTTGAATTTTGTGTACAGTGTTGATTCTCGTCATTCTGTCCAATTTTCCTTTTGGCTTAGACAGTGTTCTCCAGTATGTTTACCGGTTTGTAGGACACCGTGTTGTCGTAACAATTTTGTAGTCATTTCTGACATCTTTTCAATGTACGGAAGGGTTATTGGTTTTGTTGAGACGGGTGGGTTAGGTTTTCTTAGGGTTCGCCAAATGAAAATTCTCGGGTATCCATTTATTTGAAGAGCTTTATGCAGACGTTTCTCTTCTTTGATCTTGACCTCCGCGGTGTTACAGTGCGTTTCAATCTGCCTGACCACGTCCGGATGCAGCTGTTTTTGAAAGTTGGGAGGATTGCTGTGGTGGTTGAGGATTTGCTCTGCGTGCGTTGCCCTTCTGTGGGCCCCGGCCTGTAGTCCATTTGGCAATCTCGCGATAACGGCACCCAAGAATTCCAGATTTCCATTCCTCCTTTCTTCCATTGTGAATTGCGTGTCGCTGTTTATTAATTGGCTTGTCCGCCGTAGTTCAGTCGATGATAGTAAAAGTACCACCTACGTGGCAGATCCATACTTCGGGAGTTATATATGACAGTATTGCGTTCCATCCTCTGCATTGTGACAAATCCTGAGATCGGGGACCTCTTTGGCGCCCGTCGTAGTTGTTCATAATACTCTCCATTAAGTTCAAAATGTGGTCAGGCATTTTGAGTAGCTCGCAGACGTTTTTCTCCAAGGATCCATTTGGTATGCCATGGCTATCCAACAGTTCAGCAACAATATACTTGACGGAGTTGGGGTCAACAAATGTGAACAGTAAGCTCACATCAAATGAGATCGTTATTTTGTCCTCTTCAAAATTTGCGTTCTTCGGGTCTTTTTTCAAAAAAAACTGTCTTGTGTTGTTAAAAGAGTGTTCAGATCCGCTGAGGGGGTTTTAAACTTCGTCCACAATTCCTTTGAAGGATTGTACGTTGACATCTCTGGGAATAATGTGATTGGTCGTACTGGTATCGCTCCTTTATGTATTTTCGCTAGCCCGTAGAAACGGTGAATAGCCTAGTCCCGAGCTCTCATTCTCCAACACTATTGTGATCCTTTGGAAATCCTGTTTTTTTTTACTTTATCAGTGTGTAAATAGTCTAGACTGTGGAATGGAATGTTTCTGTTAATTCACCACCCTTTGCACAGTCTCGTTGAGTGATGACTTATCCGGATTTTACCGTACTTAGTTTCTTTTTCAGGAAAATGGAACGTATGAGGAGGAAGACTCAGTCTAATTCAGAAATAAGGCGAGTAATAGTGAAATTAGCCCGTTTGTTGGCACAGATTGATGTCGCAAAAAAAAACTCGAAAGTATACCATTACACATGTGTATAGGGATTTCACGTAACTGCCTTAAGTGCACGTGCAGCTATACTTGTCCCTCTGGTGCCATTCGATACAGCTGATATGCTAAAGCGCGAGCTACTTTCCGAGAAGTCTGAGGTTTGAACGCGACCCTGGATTTTCAATGCCGATCCTTATCCGCCATATGCAATTTTCTCCAAAACCATTGTCGAAGGAAAACTTTCGCATTAAAATGCTACACTTCTCTGTACGTATAATCAGACCAAGAAGTACGATAATCTGCACTCAATTTCAAAGCTGCACTGGTCTCAGAAAGGTGTGGGTCTGACTTAAGGGGTGCTTGTTAAGAAATTGGTGGCTACCAGTGATATATGCTAGTGATATTTTGATAAACTAACTAATCTCTTCTGCTCATTAGAGGACGCCAATAGCATACTGAACACTACGCACCAAGGAAGCCGTATTTTCTTGTCAGGACATATGTATTCATCAAAACGCCTAATAAAATTCAACTTTTCATCTCGTTCTAGTTGCCCCATTGACTTTTCCCAGTTAAGATGAATGGGCGCCTATTAATCGCGCACATGAGCTAGGTTCGTTTAGCTATCCGTTATGGTCGACATGAGTTGCATCTAGCCATTTGACTAGACATCGTGGACCCCAAACCATGTTAGTCGTGCATGTGAGCTAGGTTCTTTTGGTTGTATTGTATAGGCAGCGACACCCTCGTTGCGCAAGTCAAACTAACATTCTAAGGATTTTCATTGATTTACGATGGGATTTAATGGCTGGCGTATTAATTAACAGCTCACGATGTGCATCTGTACCATCAGACCATCTGACAACTCCCCGGTGCCAACTGCGGAAAGCCATTTGTAATGGAGGACTTCGCGGCCAGTAAATATGGTCTGAATGCCTTCCAGGGCGATATGAAGCAGTTTGTCGGAAAACTCGACCTACGGGCATAGATCACATACAATTTATGACGACAATTTATATGCTGAAGGCATCACATTTTTCTAACCTGGTACGAATTATCAGAGGTTGATGGGTGTTTCTATCACGATGATTACTCTGAATAACAATGCTCGGGGCAGGAGGGCACAGGCTTCCGCATACGTCTACTTGAGCAGAGGATACCGGATATAAATTTAGATACAAGTGTGGTCCTCCTGTATATTTTACGGAACAAAAGTGTATTATAGGCTATAGCAGCTTTCACAAACTATTATAGCTGCAGAACTACCTGTGACATTAGTCCATTTTAAGCTAATCACAATTTCCGGCAAGTTGAGATATTATATCTCATAAGGCACTGTTTTCTAATTCGAGGCAGTTGTTGGCCTTGAAACATTGCTCACTCAAAAAAACACCCATACGAAGAAGTCGCAGAAAAACGCATTGAGCATAGGCGTTTTTACCTATGGATTGGTAACCTCGAAAACATCGTAGTTCCCTAGACACCGGATGCCGATCAGCATTTTCAGCCGCTCCTGCCTATTCTTGGAAAATTTGTCTGCATTTCAGTCCTCGTGCTTACTTCCGGTTGCAGAGTGGCCACGGACCGAAATGGGGCTTATCAGACTAAATGGTCACTTTGAATGAGAAAGTGGTCAGGTCACCGTTCCGCCGACTGTCTTGCATGGTAGCCACCATTGCGTGGTGGGGGAAGCGAGGAAAGCACGCCACCGTCACAGGCCCAGAGATCAAATCCGCAGCAAGGATAGGCGCGAAAGCGGACCAAGCCTCCAGTACGCTGAGTAGCATCTGTTGTGTAGACGTTACAGTTAATGTTTTAGTGGATGCACATTATTAGGAAGATCCAAATCCGGCTAAATTGTTGCCTAACATGAGCGCATCGCAATGCTACCCTAATGAAATCGTCTTGGAAACTCCACTGTTAGTAAATCAAATATAGGAAAACAGATCAAATGCATGTATTATCAGACCAACCAGTTTTTAAGCGAAAATCAGCAATTGTCGGTCAAGAAAAGTAAGTGTTCGCCAGCGCTTGTCAACAATAACGCAGGTCCTAAGCAGAAAATAAGGTTTCTGAGACACGAAATCTGTAAAATGGAAACATAAACGTTGTCCGACCGTCTGTTTCTGCTACACTAAAAAATATCGACGAGATAGGCGAGCATGGCAGATAGTGAAGCTGTCACGTTTTCGGTGTGCTAAGAGATGTCCTCATAACAGTACTCGCTGCTGTCGATTGATTATTACAATGGACAGTGGAGTGATGGCTAGGTTATTCGCTGATCTAGGAAATTGCAGTAAATTGAATACAGTGAACGAAAACGTAACCTGTCGAAACATACTGACAGCAGACCATTTTCAGCGGGGAGCAGCCATGTGAACTCACGAGGGCGGAAATACTCGCAATCTACCAAATACAATTGAGGCTGTCTTTCTGAAGATATTGTTCCAATAGTGATTACAGGAGCCCGGCCAGTCAAATCAACGTTTTTTCACTCAATTAGATGGAGCTCCGTTGATTATTTCAAGTTAGATAAGCCGCATTTCAAGACTAATGGCTTCGAATCTATATTTTTTCACGTCACGACGTCAGTGACAATCACTGACCCACCGCTACGTTCCACTCGGCTTCCTAACAACGCATCGATTATGTTACTTCGATTGATGGTGAAACTTTTGTAATCGAAATTGTCCAACTCAGCGAACAAACCAACGATCACCTACACTACCTGAGCTACCGACATTCTCCTTAAGTCGTTGGTGTTTGAATGCAAATGCACTTGCCTACAGTGGTAGCCTCGAAAGGATCGAATGAGTGATAGAAATGAATGTTTTTGTTAGAGTTCTACAGTGTCCGTCGGGCGGTCGACGCGCCCTTAACCGAGTCACCTAACTAGAAAGACAGGACGATTTTGAGGAGACCGGTTGATATAATTTACCGCTCGATTATTGCAATATTATGAAGGTAGAGGTTCTGCTGCGTAATTGTGTTTGTCCGAACAATCGCCGTCATAGTATGACGTTTACGAGAAATATACAAAAGGTGAGAAGATCATTTCGTCGTGGAGTGTAACCCGAAGAAGCGTGTATGGGAAGTTAACCAGAGAACACTTTCTAAGTCAGCGCAAATCGTGTCCTGGATAACACGTACCGGTCTTTGGATCTGGAAATAATGCGGTGATCCTGGCCACGTGTGGTGGGCTGCACCGGTCGGGGCCACTGCACAAAAGGACACTATCCCGTTCGCGGATCAAGATACCGTCACGTATGTGCCGAATTGCACGGTAACAACGATGCCAAGTTGGAGAACAGTCGGACTAATGGAGAAGAATGCAGGAAAAATGAGGCCATATATTTACGTAGTAGGTGACTGGTAAGGTTCAAATAATTTCCAAAACTGGTTTGAAAAGCGATGATGAATAGTAGTAGTTGGAGTAGTATGGTGGTCAGATACTCTCAACCAAACTTGACTGATATACTCAGACAAGTGTCCGATGCTCCATTGTTGAGTAACAAGTACGCCAAAAAAACGACAAACTGTCTACGTAAACCATGCCCTGGGTTATCTCTGCCTATCTACAGAACTGCGAGAACCCTCGAAGATTTTGATCAACGAGTCCTCTCACCCAGATTAGCTGTTGTTTCCACCCACTCAAGCTGAGAGACGACCCTAACTTATGAAATCGTGAGCAGTATGGGTGTTATGCGCTGGCCTTAAGGGTGATAACGGCTCTCTCGGGCTTGAACATAGGGGAACCTATCAACCATGTTCATAAAACAACTCGACACTAGTAACTCCAACTCATGTAATAAATTCGGGATCAAAGTCTGGGTTGAGAAGAGAAATAAGACTCTTCCAGGCGCAAGATTGTAGGTACACAGCACCGTAGAGGTACAAGGGTAGGTAAAGCCAATTACAGGCGCGTCTTTATACTCGCCCGGTCTATTTTCCGGTAAAACTGTCAAAAACCCTGTAAATGTGAAGCCATCCGCCTTAACATTTTGTGGTCCCCCTAGCCTAGGACGAAATGTACAATGGGTTGCTTTCATAACGAAACTGAGGTACTCGGAACTTCGCTAAATATATCGTGCATTCCGCAATAAACGTTTGGAATGTCTTTTCCCGTCACTATTACCATCAGTATAGGAGTGTTTTGCCACAATAACGCAGTGCACCTGTCTGACGCCCTTCTTGGTCTTATTTTTAATTTTGATTTAAATGTTAGCAATGTCCAGAAATAAGTTCGAGTTCACATCCACTCTTACCGCTGCCACTTAGAAGATATAGGCTTTATGCATGCAAGTCCTTAACTCTCCGTCTTTGGGTCATTCCCACTTGACTAATCCACATCCGAATTTCCCGTGCTGTTGGTTCTGAACCAGTCGTTTTTCTTCAGTATGATGAATATGTAGGTCTTACAGCAAGCACCGTGGTTATGGAGAAGACGCGCTTGAAACAACATTTGATAAAAATACACAAAGATTTTAGCATCTCAGGCGAGTCAAACGTATCAGACTCCGATTACAGTCACTGAAGGTTGCATTCAGTTCATTTCGATTTATCAGCTATGGAGCATGTAACAAGGGCAAGTTGATCTCAGCTGCGACAGTTTCGGTCACCAAAAAGTGAGAGAGCAGGGGTGATAGAGCCGCGTTTTGGAAGCGATGGCATAATCAGTTGGTTGATGTGAACTCATTCTAGTCGCATGGGGAATCAGTGAACTGGGCAACTACGTATTAAAGGTGATAGCTTTTATGCAGGAGCGTCACTAACTGCGTGACTGAGCCATGTCTGCCAGTGTCATTACCACTGGTAAGTCGATTCCCGGATTCCCCATTCAGAGAGGCGGCAGTTTTCGACCAGAATAAGTCCGACGGTTAGCGATTTCATACTTCGTTGGCAGGTGATACACTATCTGCCACTCGGTCGTATCCAGTCATCACAGAACTGGGGAAAAAGAGCTCTGTGAGGTAAACGGTTTTCTGGCACTCAAAGTATACATCGTACCCAGCGAAACCTATGAAGCGTGAGTGGCTCATAGATCGACGGAGAGTCCCTTCTTCTTAAAATCATCTGGCGTACCCCAAGCATGGTTAATTCGATAACGCACCCATCAGACCCGGTCAGCGCTCTGGAGATGCCGATAGTAAAAAACGGTGAGTTTTCGTACATTTATTGAAGGCTGCGTTTCTACCTCAAAGAGTAGAATGAATGGATTGCACCGTCACTCTCTCCTTGACAGATTGACGCGACGCCGAGGACACAAGTGTCGATGATTAGCGAAAACTGACCCGGCCTTCCCGAGTTAAATGGTCTCGCCTCCAGCCAGCACACCGGGAGTTATACAATTTTCAAGGTGAATAAATTCATCTGAAACGTCAACCGGCTGACCTCAAGCATGGGGTATGGCCTGAAACCCATCGAGTCTTGTAACAGCGCCCTACACTTTGCAGGTGAAACGCACACCGAACCGTACGACAATCAGATTGCATACAATGGCTAGCATTTCTAGAGGATCTGAAACAAAGAGAGCAATGCCCTCTGAAGACTCAATATCTGTGGCCTTGAAAGGCCATGTATCATTGTTGATGTTTGTATCATTGTTGGAGGAACCCATTCTGCCCCACTTTTTTCGTTTGTTGCACTTATGTTGCCGATGGTGGCCCTTTGTTCTACTCGGGCCCGCAAGATTCTTCCAGAGCTATTGTTGAGGTACAGCTATATTGTTTTTTTAATGTTTAGCCCATCCCTCGAGGTAACCGTTTTGTGAACCGGTTGCTGATTAATTCTTTTAGCAAACCCTCTCACTGAAGCTATCTTAATCTGGCCAGTCGATTGATTCAGCTGAAATAGGTGACGGCTGCGAAAGCCCCTTGAAAATCCTTTAGGTTCGAGTGAGCCGTCATGGTCGCCAGATGACGGCATGGTTTTTCTGGTGTCAACAAGAGTCGCTGACGACATTCAGGTCCCATCAGTCTAGGCAAATAGCTCTTTTCCACTAACCCCTCCTCCATCCCCCCTCGGAGGGTTCTCATTATAGGTGTTTC
Organism: Opisthorchis felineus; assembly: GCA_004794785.1. Lineage (NCBI taxonomy): Eukaryota > Metazoa > Platyhelminthes > Trematoda > Opisthorchiida > Opisthorchiidae > Opisthorchis > Opisthorchis felineus. The sequence continues at coordinate 563,368 of SJOL01009809.1, forward strand.
TTCAAGTTTCCGATGGCTTTGTAGCAAGTTCATTCCGATATCGTTAAGTTAAGGATATACTCTGAAGGTCTATTTGTATGATCTTGAAGGAAATCGAACTGATAAGCGAGACCACAAATGGTGTAGTCAGAAACAATCCGAGTACTCCACTAAAAAAGACAACCTCGCATTGGGGCTCCTCATCAAAAACTGATGGCCTCAAGACCCAACTGCGTCCATGAGTGGTTGTTGATGGTAGACCCCAAGTGACACGGTTTGGGCGCTTGTGCGGAAAGTTCATAACCACTAGTTATGAACTATGACCAGCGCATAATCGGAAAGGTCGTTCTCCTGTATCCGTATACTGAGCGCCAAATCCCAACCAAGTGTACATCACACGAGCTTGATCAGTAGATAGAATAACGCTATTTGTGATTCCTTCAGGCAGAAGCAAATGTGGTAGATCTCGGTAGGAGCAACCTTCCACGGCTTCGAGGTAACAATGTCGGGACATTTGCCAACAACAAGTAGACGACGTTCGAGGCGTCCACATGCATTTACCCTGATGTAGGCAGAAAAACGTACAGTACAAAAACAAATGTTTGGTGGAATCCACGGAAAAACGATTAGCTGATTTGCAGCTGAACAGACTACGACAAACTAGTTGTGAGAAGGGTTGTGGAGAAGGGTTCACGAGCAGAGAACTGTAATGAGGAATAATACTTCCCGATTGCCAAGGCCGAAGTTTGAAGCGCCGCACCTCGGGCTTTTGACCCACAAGGCAGGCCCCACACAAGAAGTGGGGTACTTAAGCTACTTAATTTACTTTATGACCCTAACATTTAGCTCAAAAGTCTGGTCTGGCAAGGTAGCAACTGCCGGTCGGAATCAAATCTATAACAAAACTTAAGACAGTCGAACGATGATTCACTCCGAGCAATAGCGATACTGGCGCACTGTCTGATTACTGATGGGCTGGCCGTGGAACCGACCATTAGACTGAATATGTGAAGCTAGCTGGCATGGAATTCCCAATACCATCAAAGGGCATTACTTACCCATTGTCCAACCCAACGATGGGGAGGTAAATGAGGGCTTAAGAGCCCGAAACAGTTCAGTGATTAAAGCGCTGGACTGCTGACCAGAAGACCCTCGGTTCGCAAATAACCTTGATTTTTCAGCTGCGCCTGTATAGGCTTAGAACGTACACTAACAGATAGTGAGTACGTCGATTATATGAATTTCCTTGGATCAGACCATGTCAGAACGCAAATTACTTTAAATAACCTAAATAACTCACTCCCGACCTAAAGCTGCCACCTTGACGTGGTGGTCGGGCTTAAGTGCTGCAATGATCCCGCGGACCACAATGGCTGGAACGCTCTAACAACTGAGCCATCTCGTCCCCGATGTGTGAAGTGATGTGATTATGGAAGACTCACTATCAGCCTCTAATGCCTGTGGGGTCGAAGTGCTCCTGGGGCGTCCACTCACACATATCGAGTACGCAGATGACACAGCTCTTCTTGGATCTGATCGCGCGGTAATGCAAATAATATTAAATAATCTAAGTAATTCTGTCTCACTGTTTGGTATGTAGTTCACACCTGCAAATTGTCAAGTGCTACTGCAAGACTGGGTGGGCTCGAACCCTAGTTTCATGCTTGCGGATGAGCCGATTGAGGTAGTAGACAAATTTGTTTACCTGGGCAGCTGTATCATTCCCGGTGATCTCGCGGAAAACATTATTTTTTATGATATTTTCCTCCGGAGTGGGAAGGCCAGAGCAGCACCTGCACCACCTGTCGTGTAGGCGTGACATCAGATTAACCGTCAAGGGTTAAGTTTACAATGCTGCGGTGCGCTCCGTATTACTATACGGATCAGAAACATTCCCGCTGCGCGCCGAGGACGTCAAAAGACTTTCAGCGTTTGATCATCGATGTCTTCGGAACATTGCCCGAGTCTGGTGGGAACACCGGATCAGCAATGCTGAAGTACGTCTAATGGTTTTCGGAAGAAATAACTCACGCACGACAGATCAACTGATCACACTGCATAGGTTGCGCTGGCTTGGCCACGTGCTCCGTATTCCAGTCGACCGAATTCCTCGAAGGGTTCTTTTCGCACAAGCACGTGAAGGGTGGAAACCAGCCAGAGGAGGTCAAACAATGACTTGGCAGCGAAGTATGAAAGCCATTACCGGCAAACTCAGTTGCGCCGTTCAACGCCGTCTGTGTATGTTGACCCCGAGACGGGACACACCAATGGTTAGAGACATTGTCAGACATGGCCCAGTCACGCCATCAGTGGCCCTCGTGCATCTAAGCTATTGCCTTCATTGCATAGCTCCCTCCCCAATATCCCAACTTAAAAGTCTACTGGCAACCCTATATTTACGCATCAAGTGTATCAGCTGCCGTCTCTAATGAGCAGCTACCTAGCCCGTCTCCTCAAATCATCGGCGAACGAAACTGTGGCAGCGACAACCACAAGTGAGTAGTTCAGAACTACCTTACAAAGGGAGGGTCACTTTACATTCATCCTCTTAGTCCTGATTATGGCACATAGCAACGAGTTACAGGCCCGTCTAAACCAGTGGTAAAATTGGTTTTTATAGCGAGTGGTTGTTGACCTATTCGAGGACTTGGTAATTTTCTTGCAGACGTTTCGTCACCAATCATGGGGACATCATCAGTGCGCGCACTGATGTCCCCCCGGTTAGCGACAAGACATCCGCCAGTAATTTTTTAAGAACGAATCAATAGCCAGCTGACCTACAACTTACTAACGTATTCGAACTACCAATATTGTCCGTAGTAATATAAGACGCAAAGTGCATCCTGAAACCTGAAGTAAGGTTGGACAAAATGGTCCAGCTTGTGTCTTCATAAGGTTGGAAATTAGCACCAAGATAGGACTGGCATGTTCAAATTCGGTGAGGATTTTCTTAAGAAGTGCCTGGACACCTAAAGTAGCATGTCATCTAAGTGACTACTGGAAAGTTTCGTAAAAAGAGCTGAATAAGAAGTAATACTTACCCGACGTAAAACCCTCTTCCTGTAAGGTACACCATCCCATTCCCATGCACCAACTTCCGCATTTACGTTCGGAGATGCCGGCTGAATGCCTGCGTCAACAGCGGATGAGTCGGTAGCGGTAGCGTCATGGGACGATGGTATTTCAAGGTCCTTGGACTTCTTTGAATTAATAGAATTTCTAGGACCGTCTTGAGGTTTGTGTGCAAAACTAGAAGATTTAGGCAATGAGGATGCACCTTCACTCGAGATGATACACGCATTGTTCACACTGGTCAATATGGTCTGGGTGACGGCTCCATGAGACTCAACTGCTTCGTTATTTTGACGAGATCCCTCGCTTGGCGGCAAGTCACTCTGGAGTGTAAATACAGGCTGCGCAAATATGTCTGATGTAGGGTGCGGTGATATTGGAACAAACGTGGGATTTCCTCCTAGAAATCCCGACGAACGAAGAACAGGTGACGGCATGGGCGACTCGCTCAGTGGTCGCGGTGAACAAGGCATTGGTGGATTCCATGTAGGTGGATAAAGTTGTGGAGTGGCTCCATTTAAACCAATCAGAGAGTATTGCGTCGCGCCAATAGGAACACCACCATCACCTACACTTAAAGGGTGAATTAAACTTAGCGCTCCGGTACCAGGAGAGATAGTCGACAAGCCATTCAGTGTCGTGGGTAGGAAAGCATAGCTGAGTTGAGGGCCAGGCGTAAACACAGGCGAGTAACTTGCGGGTTGATGAGTTAGTGGGACAAGGGACGGTAAAAACAGAGCCGCTGGGTAGTAAGGGATGTTAGGATGTAGCAGGTTGGCAGTTGACAAGCAGGCGGTCGAGGCTGGTTGCCAGCATACACCAGCTTGGTTAATTAAACCATTATGAGGGAGAAGTTCAGGATGAATGCTGGAGGCATTTGAAGTGGATGAACAGGACACTGTCAAAGACCCCAGCGGCGCAGGAATGAGGGAAGTCATAAAGGGATGTGGTTGAATCTGTGTTGGATGTGGTAAATCAACAGGAAGATGGATTGGCCCGGGGCTATCAAATGTTTTATTGGGAGCATTTACATGTATCACCTGTCTCGTAATTTGCTGAAATCCATACTTACTTCCACCCAAGGGAATGAACTGTTCTGAATGATAGCTCGCGATTGATGGGTTTTCGGCTGTTGATGAACGCGTAGAGCAGAGGACCGCAGTAGGAGTGTGATTTTCTGGAGGACGTACTGTGTTAGGGCGCTTCTTCCGCTTAACTGTGCGTATGACAGAAAACTTCACTTGATTGTTGTCAGAAGGCGTTGGCGTTTCGGTCGGTGGCGCGGACATAGGTTCCGTGGTGGCGTCATCCGAAACTTCAGACTCCATAATGGCAACTTCCTGACATGGGATTGTTTCTACGGATTGTCGGCGGTCAACTTGAGAATCACTTTTTCTAATCCTTCGTGACGAATCACTGACAGTTACCGCACTTATTAAGGCTACGGCATTGAGGCTTGCCAGACGTTTACCAGGTGCAAGGCTTAGAGTGACCGCTTCGATACCAAGCTCCCGTTTGAGCTTTCGCTCTACTTTCTCCTTCTCAGATAACTTAGAGACGCGTTTCATGATATGCTTACGAGGAGTGGCGTTATGAGTCATCAATTTAACGGACTTAAGCGACGATCGCCTAGAGGGCCGTCTTCCGGCATTTTTAAAATCATTTATGTTTCGTGGACGCGAACTTCTCCTTCGGTGATAACTCGTTTTCGAGAGCGTCTCTAGCGCACTCCGGTGGCCTTCCTTTTTCTTCTTGGAAGCTGCCCTTGAGTCTGGCGAAGACGGATAGACCGCAGAACGTTTTTGGACAGTCGAGACCACAGCGGCTGTCTTCGAACTTTCACGACTCGGTTGTGATGATGCATAGAGGTCGTAAAACAGACGTCCATCTTGTGTGTACGTAACAAACTGAGACGACTGACGTTTACCAACCGCGTGCACGTCCTTATAGCTAGGACAGACTTTTGGATGTCTGCCACCAGCTGCTTTACGCCCTTTGCGTCGCCGTCTGAGCGGTTGTACGCCACGCGATTTGTTTTGCTCACTTTTTTTCACCTTATTTTCGGTATGGTACCTTGCAGTTAAACGGGTCTTCATGGAGAGTAAACCTGGCACCACACCACAGTCAAGGACCACACGGAGGGAGAGGGCTTCCTGCCAAATTTGACAACAACGGCCATTGGGAATGCGCATCGCCGATTGGCCCACAAGAAACGCCGCACACGAGACCCCAGGTTTCGCGGGTCGTTTGGGTGGCCCTAACGACGGTATCTTCTTGCCGATCCACGTTTGGTGGCGGGAGTGTTGGGTCAATAATATTAGTAAGTGGTTGGTAGTAGAACGGTCTTCTACCTTCCATTTGGGGCTAGAATCCCAACGGCCTTGTTCACATGAAGTAGGTCGGATGAAAGTGGACAAAGGTGAAGGCATTCATAGGAAGGGAATCGGAGCATAAATGTTGTCTTCGTTCCCTTTTTTCGCCCTTTTTTCTCCCGTTTTTTTGCTTTCTAACCTCTTCTTTTTTCCCTTCTATTTCCCTTGCGCGGTACTTTCGAAATTGGTTTCGTTTTTGCTCGTGCAAATTCGTGAACGGATTCTTTCGCCATTTAATCTGCGCTCTGAGATAGCATGTGTCGTTTGGCCGAAATTTTCACTTCCATACAACCTGTGCGTGAAAAGCTCTGTCAGACTGCACTCCATTCATGCAATGTACCCACTTACAATCCTGAGCCGGAGCGTGACAGGCAGCTCTCCTCTAAAACTATCGGTGGGCACACCAGAAGTGGATAAAACGGGTGTCCACTGAACGTGAGACGTGAAATCAATGTCAATACTGCCAGGCCCGGTGGTGTTTCAGGCGTATCGGTCTGCAGGATGACCAGGTGAATCGATTATCCAACTCTCCCGGCCCCCTCGTCTGCCCCATCCGCCCCTAGCTTAGGGGTGCTACCCACTCCGCAAGTAGCAAGGCACCTATCCATAATGAAACCAAATCCCTGGACTTCCACCACGGGCCATACCTGCTACGCCTCGCTGCTTGCCCAACTTAGTGGTGAGGGTTGGTCCCAAATTGTAGGTAGCCTCACCAGTGAATTAAACACCTTAGACCTGATATTCTCAAACGAAGGTCACCTACCTACGGCTGCAGTTGGTCCAAGCTTCCCAGAAAGTGATCACTGCGTCGTTTCTTGCAACTCAGTCATTTGTAGCTTAAATCCTTCTCCGAGCCCTTCCCTGTTTACCACCTCTCCGGATATTTTACAAGCTTTTTCATCCTTGCTGGCTTCCCTGGACTGGGGCGACTTCTTTCTCTCGACAAACACTCAATGCATTTATGACATCTTCTACCACAACCTACTGACTGCTCTTCACCTTATTTCGTCCATAAAAAGTTCTCGTCTCTGTGTCTCTTGCCATGATAAGTTACCAAACAACTTTGGATACTGAAATGCAGCAAGCTAGCAGAGAATATCGGAAACCACTCGATTTCGCAATAATAATTCTCGTCAGCAAGCTCTCAACCAACCGAGAGTTCTTGCGTGTATGTCTCGGACGTCAAGAAAACAGCACTGCACTCAGAGCTCCTTCTTACTCCAAACCAATCAGGCGACTGTTCCGTGGGTGTTGTACCTCAAATGGTCACTCAGTTGCTTGTTTGCTTTCCACCGAAGGTTGTCCTATCACCGAAGTATATCAGACCGCCTGAACGCTTACTTCGCTAGCCGCTACTTGGGGCAAAATGGCTCAGTGGTGAGAGCGCCGAAGTGTTCGGGATTCGAACCAACCCCCTGCCTCTTGAATTCTCCTGTCTAGGCTTGGGCAAATTGCCGGTATCCCAGGCCTCATGCTTCCTTCTGGTGGCATTGAAGTTAGGCACCGAAAGGACGCTACAACTGAAAGACGGCTACTACTTGCCTCTCCCTCCCAAACTCAAACCCATAACCCCTTCCGCATATTCCATAGATCTAATGGTCGGAATACCCACCCATCTTTTAGCAACGTAACCATCCCCCCAGTTGGTGTTTCGGCCCTTCCGCAAACCTTTAAGAACCCGTCGCGCCGGGAGCTGATTGCCTTCCATCCCGTGTCCTGATTCATGGTGGTCAAGATAGAGAAATTATTGTCTTAAATCTTGTTACCTGCTCGGTAAACTCTGGAATCGTCCCCTCCCGGTGGAGACAATCCATGGTCTGCCAGCATTTCAAATCCGGATCTAGACAGGCTACTTTCAACTGCAGTGGATCCACCATACCCGTGTTTTAATGACAACCCTGGAGCCTCCGGCCAAGGCTACAAATGCCGTAGATGACTGGCAGTACGGATTCCTGTCTCAGCCATCCGTCAGTGGCTGCCAAACTCACTTTTTTGAGACCATCACAGCGGCCAACGACGCCGGCAGCCCCACTGTAACAGTTCACCCGGATGTTCAAAAAGCTATTGGCCGTGTTCCCATGCATCCTTGCTAGAGAAACTTAGTATCGTCGGCGTCACTAGTACCTTATTTCACTGATTCACCTCTTGTCTATTTGATGGGACACAAATAACACAAATTGACGACAAGCGGACATATCCACTGGCGGAGTCATTCGAGGAAGCGTGCTAGGTCCCCTCCTCTTCTCCTCCCTTTCTTCCTACAGTACATCATTGAAGTCTTCGGCACCTTGTACCATGGTACATCCTTCCTCTTTACAATCGATATAAAAATTGCCGACGTATTTCCTCCCTCGGCACAAGCGCTTACCTTTCGCCAGATTCAACAAGAAGTAGGCTCTCTGACTCGCTATTCAAATGACCCCGCCCCAGCTTCTCTTCCGCAAAGTCCCAAATAACTTCCTGCCGCTGCTCCTTCCTACCTGATCCGTTCACAACTATTGGTAAACCACTAACTCATTCCACGGAAATTAAAAACCTTGGTCTGAGATCCTCTTGTACCTTTAGCTTTTCCCAACAAGTGCAGTTTCAGGTTGCTCGAGCACGTAGACTCTGCTTTTTCATATTGCGCTCCTTTCAAATTCGACCACGAAGGTCGCAATTTTTAAGCTAAGCTTGCGGATAATCAAGAAAATCCGTCCCGCATTCCCTTCCCTTTATACCCAAAGTTGTAGGCTAGCACTTGAAAGCGTCCAACGCTCATTCACCAAAAATTGTTCCCACAGACCGGTCCGGTCTCCTACTGCTCTCGCCGTCAAATTTTGGGCCTTGAACCACTATGGCTCAGATGAATTAAGCCAAATCTAGCTCTCATACATTATCTGCTGTACCAAACTGCCTTTGGAGCGGAGGCTAGACCGAGCGTAAATTTACGTCCTCGCTACGTGTTTCGTAACTACAGTAACCTCTTAGTGTGCCTTCCAGCTCTTACTAACCTGCGCCACCACTTCTTCCCAGTTCACTACGTTTGAATCTGGAACAGTATCCTACAACAGCTTCAAAAAAGCACGCACTGGTGTACCTTTTGCAGTCCGTGGATTAATTTCTTGCTTGTGAAACTGCTGCTGCCCTACTTATTAACCAACTACCCTCCTATTTTTCTCTCTATGAATCGAGCTTAACGACGATACAGTTAGCAAGCAAGTAAAAGGATCCAGTTATTATATCCCACTATCTCCTTGACTTGCTTGAATGCCTCCTTGTTTGTTGAATGCCTGCTTAATCTGGGCGTGTTGTGTTACCCGCCGGGGTTTTTTCCAGACAAGTTATGCCTCGTTCTGGTCAAGTCCTTGTCCTGGATTACTCTGCCAGCTATGTCTGATGTGTGGTGCTTTGTTCGGCCTAGCTCTAACACAAACTAAACAAAAATCAGCTTTTCCTATTACTAGAGCGCATTTTACGCATCCCCCAACACAGTCTGTCCGACAATGCGCAATGGGTGAAATTCTTCTGTGGCTCTACGGCCCACTAAATAAACGTCGTGGTGTACCTCTGCTTGACATGGTAGCTAACACCATCGTTCCATCGCCATTTAGCCACAGCGCACTCGCTCTGAATATGTCCATTCTACTCCCACTGTTCTATTGGTAGCTGCCATTTTATTTGCCTCCTCCGCGGCCTACAATTACCGGCGTCTGTTTGGTGTTTGCTTGTCCGAATTCACTGAGCTGTTTCACTGGCCCAGCTTTCCACCGACCTGAATAATATCTGGTGGTTGGAGTACTTTAATAATGCACAAGCCACGATTATCAATGCTTGGTGGATTTCCACCTTCCAGGTCTGGTAGCCTGCACAAAGGATGAAGACCTCGTGTGATGGTCGGTACGGCCTACAGGGAGAGTCGCACTGTAACGTTACACCATGGTGTGTTCGCACACTCACCACTCCGCTGGTAGCATGGGTGCATCGTCCATCACCAGTGGTTCTGATTCCGGCCTTTAACTCAGGAAATCCATAAAAGTGCACTGGTGTTATCCGTCTGTGGCTGCTGGTCTTAACTTTTCCCGGGTGTCGCTCACCTGGCAGCGCCCTTCATTACATATGATGGAAAACCGACCTTTCGTCTGCAAAAAATATAAAAATACGCATGTAATACCCTGATGATACTCTGCGGCGCCCATAGCTTACATCGACGTGCAATGCTGTGGCCACCTTCGTCTTAGTTGGGGTCGCACCGCATCAAAGCCCACTTCGTCAGCCAAATATAATAATGTTTATTCCCAACTTGTGGTTGGCATGCCGCCAGGCATGATCATCAGGTTGCAGTCCGAATAAAGGCATGACTGGCGGGGATTGTGGGTACAGGGCTTTTGTAAAAAGGGACAGTGTCATAGGCGGGGGGCATTATCCGATGTAGACGTGGTCATCACTAAACCAGCACGGGCAGGGAGGCACAGTTACTATGCTTTTTTTGGAGAGAACATCGAGCAAGCCTAGGTCGGTAGGATTTGAAGGTGGCGGGCAAAAACAAAGCGAGGGAGGGTAAAACAAGAGTCTTCCTGTTTGACACATGACAAGAAAAGTGTAAATGGTTGAAAATGAGGAACCAGAACATCAGATCTGGTGAGGCAGCAGAGTTGGCGTCATCCAGCCGGTCAAGTTAAACTAAAACATAAAACCACGGCTGAGGCCTCCTGGCCTTGGACTGTCGGGCTCATGGCCTGGATCACAAAAAGCGTACGTGGGGATGATGAAGTGGAGGGATTAGCAAAGCGTATAGATGGTAACAGGAACCTTAGGATCATGGTGTACAGTGAAACTGTAGAGGCTCACTTGTGTCGCTGTTGTGGAGCCTGGCATAATAGTTCCTTGGAAGAGTGAGATGGTGCCAACACGCGAGCCAGAACGCGAGCTATATCGAAAATTATTGATTTTTGTTTGGAGCACACACTGAAAATCCACCGAAATGGTTAAATTCGAACGACAGGTTCAGCAGTTTGGAATGAACAGATCATGCAAGCAGCTGGGGCCAGGTGAGGAGCTTATTCGTATTTGCAGTTGATGGAACGAGTGGGCGGGAGGGTACAGTCGAGAATTGGATGGGAATAGTTGCGGGTGCACTATCAAACTGGGCATGGCAGTGCCGTGCAAACATTGGCTTGACATACTTCGGTTTTCGGACAGCCCCGTAACGGACAGCACATAAAAGGTCATTGGGCTGGGATGTGCAATTCTCTGAGCACACACTTCTCTACTGCTCCTCTTAATAGTCACATACCAAAAATAAATATAAAAAACAGTCACGTTCGTAATTCTTCGCTAATAACATCCAGAGCTAGCACCTATAGGCTTTTTTTACCATGCACCACTTGTTGATTTCGCCTGAGAGCAATGCTCCGAGGACCGGTGGCCTTATCTGACACTCAGTATCCATCCCAAATTGTGGTACTGTCCAACTCACGTAGCAAATTCCAAATAAACCAGTCCATTATTTCGCAGCTCCCATCCCCATTAGTTCCTGCCTGTTTGCTGCCCCTTATCACAACCCTCCTACACACATACTGTTTTTGAATCTATGCCTCTTGTACTGTAATAGCATTATGTAGGCAACCTTAGCCAGTCCTTGATTGCCAGGCCACTAAGCATAAATCCACCCCCAGCATACATCGTTTCACTACTTGTTGTCAGCACCCCAACCATAATAAGCTTTAGGTTATTTTTTATAATAATTGGCTTAATCCTATCTGATACCTCCCCAAACCCACCAGGCCTTATTGATCTTATCCCATTTCCTCCTCTTCCCAAGCTTCGAACGCCCTGTATGGTTGGTATCCACTCCACCTGGTCTATATTTGCATCTGAAGATATCTCCAATCAAACCGAAGCCGCCCACGATCCTGCATCGGCTTTGTTCTACCTCACTGGACCCGAATGGCCATCCAAAAATCCGGCTGCCACAGAATCGCACATCCCCAGTCCGATCATCTCAAAAATGACGTCCTTTTCAGGGCTGTACAGAAACCGAAATATGTCATGCAGTGATGTCATGGCACTGCCATACCTGGTCTGATGGCAGGCCCGCAACCATTGGCTTCACACGCCTGATTGTGCTCTCTCGCCCACTCGTCCCTTTGCCTACGATTAGGAGCAAATCGTTTGCCTGGCCCCAGCCACATTTTAGACGAGTTCGGTTCAAACCGCTGAACTCTTCGTTCGGACCTAACCATTCCGGTTTTGCGATTTCAGAATGCTCTTTCCGCATGTTCAGCGATTCTACTTACGATGCTTGTTCGGCCCTATGAGTTAACACTACCTCTCTCTCGCAAGTACTTTTTACACCCGACTTCCCTCCGATGGTGACACCAGTGAGTCTACTCAATTTCACTGTAAATCATATTTTTCAGATAAAACTTGACATTTGTCTCTATTTCGATTTTCTCCATCTCTTCATCTCAACCAGTGCTTTTTGTGACCCCGGCTGCTTAGTTAACCACCCAAGGTCGATCACGGCCAGCAACGGTTTTTCAGTTTTAGTTCAAGTCAACCGGCTTCATCACTGAACTAGTCGTATCTCATGCCCCATTGTTCTGGCCTTCTTCTTTTTCGCAATCCACGATTACTCATCACGTGGCAAGCTTGTCTCTTTGGTCTTGCCTCCCCCCCGTTGTTTCGTTGCCCGCCGCGTCCACGTTGCAACGGCCGATCATGCGTCAATTGGTATACTCCCTACAAGTTGTGAAATACACCCAGTATTATTATTAAAAGTTGGCATTGCACCAACTACAAGCAGCATCTAGCGAACTTTTCGGCCACGAGGGAAAAAACTACGTCCCTAAAAAAGGGGCAGACTCCCAGTGGGCGAACCCCCTGCAAACGAGCAGCAGGATTCGACTGCACCAATGCAGACAAGTATGTCCTTGTGCTCGAACCCTGTGTAGAACTATTAAATCTGCCGGCCTCTCTAGTGGCACACCCGTTTGCTCCTCACCGTTGGAAGCAGCAGAGGAAGTGTTGAAGAGCTTATTTACAAACTGCCTTAGCGTTTTCAATGTAATTCTGGATACCCAACAGTCGCCTTGCCCTACATAACCATCTATAATCACACTTAGGGAAGCCTGGTCAACACCTGACGCTCTGAACCGGACAGCCCGATAAAGGACCACCCCATTTTCCCAAATGACTCGAAACGCTGGAAGGTAGGTGGAGTTACCGTATATATGACCGCGGCCCTGCCCGTCTCGATTGTTCTCTCAGACTCCACTCATACACCTTTTTGTAATGCACCATGTGGTAAAATCTCGCTGCGTCTGACCGATTTACTTCTTCTCGGCGCCGTCTACTGTTGCCTCTCGAGCCCACCAGAAGAAGACCTGTTTCTCATAAAAACGCTCCAGCTACCGATTTGCTCATCTCTTGATGGCAGGTAATTTTAACGCTCCCAAGGCCTCCTGGATGGAGTACCATCGCATCGGATCTATTAGAGCCTTTGCATTGCCGCTGAGCAAATTCGTTCAAGGGGGCGTTTGGACTCCGTACGTCGTCGCTCCGCCTAATAACCAGCAGGCCAGCTACCATCCCCGCTGGATTTGGTTACCACCAACGGAGGACACTTCGTTGATCAAGTGTTAATTAAGGCCAAACTGAGACATAGGGTCCGCTTTGTGCTGACCTTTGATTTCATCACTTACTGCGCAAGGAACCCTGAACCTCAAACGCGGATCCAAGACTCCTGCCGTGTGCATTTCCCAGGAATGTGCATCTTCCTTGGCCAACTTGAACTAGGAACAGCTTCAGCGGAGGAGACATACAAGACCGCTGTTTAGAAAATTCCCACGACTGATGCAGTTTTCCTCCCGGAGAAACAAGAGTGCAGTCGAACGGACCCACAAAGTTTCCGAAAATTCTTTGACAGCTCATGACCGGTTTCGCTTTTGGCTAAGCCCATCAAGTAGGCGCAGTCCTCGAGTTTCCAGTAAATTTGTGTTCTCCTCGAACCCGAAATATACAGGTTTCGAAAAGTGCACTATTCGCATATCAATTTGGTTTTCACGAGAGACTCGAATGAATCTTTCGCCTATGATGTTCTTTAACTGAATTTGCTGCACAAAGGCCGCCTCATACTTTAGTTGGCACGATAATCGAGAGACCGCAGTGTACTTTCATAAAGGAGGCTACTCACGAGGTCCCTGAAAACCCCCGACAGCACGCGACCTGCTTCGCCCTTCTTGGGGCTCAACAGGTGGGCGCAATTTCTAAGCTTTCGTCAAGCTTCTGTTCAACATGTACCCAAATGTCACAAGGCTCGACGAAAACATTCATTAGCATACTAATTTTCTTCCAGAACAGTCACTCTGGCACGACGGTCTTAAAAAGTTTTACTAACAGCGGAAGCGTCGGCCTGATGAGTGGTGACTCTGATAAGCGGTACGCGATGACGCTTACCCTGATCTGCTGGGGATTATTTGGCAGGTTTAGTTGATTAAAATTTTGGGCGGAAAACAGTTTGGAAGCATACAGCATCTAGTAAAATATAGTTTCAAATGATTGACCGTATTGACGGGATTGGCAATTGGACAACTGTCACTTGCACAGAGGTTGGTGGGCGGTCGACTTCTGGATATACAACGTCCACAGAATAGGCGTCTGAGTTACCATGAACGGACGGCAGCACAGAGAGCGATGCATTCTCCAAGGAATGCAGGCGAGGAAGCTCAGTCAGCAGGGAGCTCACCGCTGAAAAACAGTTAGGAGAAATGGGAATTTTTTTCTGCTGGCCCAGTGAAAAGCGTTGCAAAATTTCGGAAGCTTTTGCGGCGGGGGGGGCGTGCTTCATCGTGTTGGGAGAAAAGAGGCAAAAGGTGACTGGTAATCTGTTGCACAGGATGTCGAAGATGCGTATTGCATCTGTGGAGAGCAAAGAGAAAGAAAGCCATTTACTCGACCGCCCAAGGTCACTCATGGCCAGCAACGGTTTTCAGTTTTAGTTCAGGTCAGCAGACTTCATCTTTGAACTTGTCGTACCTAATGCCCATTGTCCTCCTTTTTTGGTTGCCATAACTGTGGTGACTTCTCAAGTAATAAGCATGCCCGTTGTGTTGGTGCCTGCCGTGTCCAGGTTGTAACTACCCGATCATGCATCAATAGGCATGTTCCCTACAAGTTGGGAAATAAACCTATTATTTTTGTTTTTGTTTTTATTACATTGGATAATGCCCACTGTTTGTGACGCTGCCCCTTTTCCACGCAATCCCCTGTACCCACAACCCCATCAGTCATGCTTTTATTCTGACTGTAACATTATGATCATGCCTAACGGTATGCCACCCACCAGTCGGGAATAAACATTATCATTATTATCACAGGCCAATAGAATGTCTGGACAGACAGCGGGTGAGTTAAGGGGGTGGAGAAGCGTTTCGGTTCAGGCTCACTTCATGGTAACTAGAGGCATGATGGTCGCTCACCGTAACATGTGGAGCAACTTCATTTGTGGTCAGCAGACTCTCGCTGGAGAACACTGGGCCCAGAGTACGAGGGCAACGAGTGGAAGTCCACAGAATCCTGTACATAATGTTTATGGCCAGTCGGTAGAGCAGCAAAGCTTGGTGGGTGGGGCTCCCGGTGGGTACCAGGAACTCGTCCCATCAGAGCAAGAGTGGCCAGCTGGTGCGTTGCCAGTGCCAGGATAGTCAGACGACAGCCGTGTTCAGCTCGCACAAATCAGTTCCGTTGGTACAATGATTCTGATGGCTCGAGGAGTATGAACCTCTTGCTGTAGCCAGCAGGCATGGGACAGTCCCAGTGCATAATTGGTAATGGAATACCTTGGAAGCTTCATCGCCGGCTTAGGTGGTTAAGAGCACAACGCATTTGGATTTGGCGGTGAGGCTTCATAATGAATCTAGGGGCATCCGTATCAATTAGGGTTGGCGCTTCTTAAGAATACCAATGTGACACATTCCGCATGCGTATTTAAAACACATGCAGTGGGCCACATGCATTGTATGGAAACAGGTTTATTTTCTACCTCTAAGATCAGCCTTAAGTTCAGCAAAACCTGCCCACGATCCTACGCCAGCTTTGTTCTACCTGCGTGGATCCCCTTGGCTCACCCAAAAATTGCTGCCCTAATGATTGCACCTTCCTGGTCCGCTCGCATCAACCATGACGTCCGTTACGGGGCTTTTGGAAACCGAAGTATATCAGTACACTGGTGGCATGGCACTGCCAAACTCGGCCTGAAAGACACATCCGCAACTATCCTGTTCATACTCTGGATTGTTGCCTCTCGTCCCCTCGGAACCCTAACTGCAAATGCAAACAAACTGCGAGCCTGGCCTCAACCGTATCTGGGACTGGTTCACTCCAATTCACCCAACTCTTCCCTAGGATTTAACCATCTTGGTGCACTTTCAGTTTGTCCACCCCACAGAGGCCATGACTTTATTTGTGGTTCTCATTCCGTCCTGTGCGTTTGCACTAACTCATACCTCCGAGGAACTTTTACATCCAACTCCGCTCCAACAAAGATAGCAGTGGGTATATACAGTTTCAGTGTACACCGTGATTCTAAGATTCAAGCTACCTCATCTTCCCCACTTACCATTTTCGTGACCCTGTCCATAAACTGAGCAGGCTAAGGCCGCGAAGGCTCAGCAACGGTTTTCAATTTTAGTTCAAATTCGCCGGCTGGGTTATTGTAACACAGCTGCTTCTCAAGATTCGTTGTTCCGGCACCTCATTTCCCAAAACTTGCAGTTTTTCATCTCTTGCCAGGCAGGATCCCTTATTCTTAACTTCCCCCGTTGTATTGCTGCCCGCCACTCTCAAATTGTAACGGTTGGATCTTGCGCCTGTTCCACATGTTCCCAAAAAGATAAAACCCAAATAACTGTGATTCTCTGCCATGGATATCCACCGCAGTTAGGTCATGTTAGTTGAGACGTGACCTCATCTGCACTCACTGTTGATGAGTGGCGAGCGAAAAGCTCCAAAACGTTCACTGGTGTCTAGGGCTAGGGTTTGGGCTAAACAAGTAGACTCTCGTTTACAGAAAGCCAGTTCAGGGATGGCTGAGATGTCCACGAAACGTGAAGAAGTGTAGCGAGGTTGTGTTGCGTTTCGAGGATGTTGAGGCTTGAGAAAGCAGAGGGTGTTGAGAGAGCTGAGCTGGGATGCTGTTGGGCTGGATCACAATGCACTTGGCGACGGGCCATGGTGGTGCAGACCATGCGTCAATATTCACATCAGGGTCCTAACAGGACATCATGTGGCTGAACGCAGACATCGGGGTAATTTTTGTGGTACCATCCGGGGCATTAATTACACTGACAGCCCCACACCATGGACGCTTTTCAGCATCACCACGCATAATCTATGATGGGTGTTTATACCAAATCGATCAAAAAACCTGGATGAGAGATCGCTCGATGAAACTACCAAAGACGACACAGCCTGCTACAGGATTCCTATGCTCATTTCTACCCAAAAGAGGGAGAACTCACGACTGTAGAAATGAAACAAAAATAGAGCGGAGGTGTTCAAAGGCAACACCTAGTAAGGAAACTCGAGCAGAAAACTGAGCGAGAGAGAGTGCAAACGGTAGCAGGGCATGAGGGCCGGAAGTAACCCGACGTTGTGTACCAAATATTCTATGACATGGATGCGGATAAATGCTTGACAAATTTACTAGGCAGCTAGGAGCCAGGTAACATTAGGCGGCGAAAGGCATATGGTCCAAAGCTGCTCCAGAGCTTACAAAGCGGTAATGGTAGAGACCTAAACCTAGTCCGTGGGCTAGGCCCCGGAGCCTGTAGCTTATGATGCTGTTGGTCACGCGGAATGCACCTGTTATGTGTCGATTTGTTACGTGCGGAATGGACGTCAAATTTTCACCGAGGCTTGAAACGTATGGCGGTGAACCGTCTGCGCGCCATTTTCGAGAGGGAAGTGGCCATTTTTCTGAAAAGCAAGCCCCCGTTCTTCTCGATGTTGAGTTCAGTGCAAGCTTCGAATCATCTGGCACCAGTTTATGTGCACAACAAAATAGCGCCTTGTACATGCGCGGCGCTAACCATGGCGTCAAATAATAATAATGTTTATTCTCATCTGGTGGGTGACATACCGTTAGGCATGATCATAATGTTACAGTCAGGATAAAAGCATGACTGGTGGGGTTTGTGGGTACAGGGGATTGCGCGAAACAGGGACAGCGTCATAAACAGTGGGCATTATCCGGTGTAGACGTGGTCACCCCTAAACCAGCGCAGGCAGGAAAGCAAACTGCTTGAAATAAGAACGGTGCCGGGGATTCCGGTGCATTCGACAAGTGGACCTCTGTACAGGCCGTCATTCCGCGTCTGAAACAGCCGCAGCAGTTAACCTGGTCGACGATTTTATTGCTGCCAGCCTAGCATGAGCGTGGGCATAATTATAATGCCATATAAAATGAGCCTCTTTGTGGTGACACGCCGTGTATGTAGCCCCCAGCTACGCCAGTCTTAGGTGGCCAGATGACTTCTGATACAATATAGCAAACCATCACGCGGCCAAATAACATAAATCCTCGTAATCCGGAAGTATGTCGGGCTTTTTTCGTCGGACTCATATAAAGAGACTCATGCGTTTAGACCCAAATCCACAAATTCGTGAACTTTGAGAGGCAGTGCTTATGTAGACGGCGGTTAGCTGCTTGGTTATTCGGCCAACGCCGACCGGATGGGTGTAGATGGCCCTAATAAATGGATCAATGCAACTCTGCCAGTTCAACTGCTGTCTTCCAGATGACCATGTCCAACTTAATTGACCTCACCTGGGTTCTATTTTTATGCCCAAAGCAGACCCATTCTGAGCATGTTTTACCGGAGCCCTGGGAGCAGACTAGCATACTATGCCGAGCCTGAATCCGTGAAACTATCACTACACACAACTGTCACTATTGGACGACATCACTGCCCATGGATTGAACCTTACAAAGTTGGGCAGTGTTAGCCAGGTCGTGCAACAGATCGCCCGGGCACGAAATATTAGGATACCTATAAGGTGTCGTTCACGGCAGCAACCATTACTAATCAACGTAACCCTAAGTAACGTATGTTTATGAAAAAATTTAACCAGAGCCCCACCTGGCCACAATGATCACTATGGCCTCAGTTTTTGTTTTTTTGCTGGCGAGGGACTTCCACCTGGAATTCTTCAAGAGAATTTCGTTGTAACGTTGAACTTTCTTTTTTGCCCTGGCGACAATCGCCATTCGTAGAAGCACACAACAATACACTGCTCCAGCAAACGCTCAAGGCAGGCTTGGACCTCACTCTTAGAAAGGCAGCAAACAGAAGAGGAGAACCCGACTTCTGCTTAATGTGGGGTTGGCGAATTGATGCACAGGACAGAGGCTTTTTCCCAAGCTTCCAGGGGTCAGTTTTGTTCTTGTCATTCAGCGGCTTTGTTCATCATGCACCTATGTACACAGCAGAGAACTATAAAATTTTCTGCGAACGTGGCCGCTAGCGCCGTTGGCAACAAAACGGCATTTAGGCAAACGCAAAGTTGGTGAAGGGTTTAAAATTTCCCAACTCTCAGTACAGAAAATACGCTGAGTTTCTGCTACTGCCTGGAAAATCATATTGTACTTTAAAGGGCCGTGCGAAATCACCCAAGTTGTCTCATAAACGATCCCGCGGAGCCCACCAGTGAGCCGGCCGTCGTTGTGAAACCTTATATAACCAGCTGTGCCATCTTGCACACCTTTGATCTTGTCTCAAAGTTCCATTTTTCCAACAAGAATGTGTGTTGAGCCTCTAAAGGTTGTGGAATTCAGGGAGATAGCTTGTCTGTAACCACCTGACCAGGTTGAATCTGCATGCCTACGGGGACCGGATGACTTCATCCCAATAAATACTTCAAGAGACATCGTGTCAGCTGGCGAGCAACTAATTTAAGTGCTTCAGATAACTCCGAAAGAACATCCCTAGACAGCAAACACAAAAACTAACGTGTGCATAGACTCTCGCGGTTTACCTCATCGTCATCACTTGCCTACGCACTGGTCCGTATTGTTTATCCTCCATTCCACTACAAAGGGTAACCTGCTGAAAAATTAAACGGAACTAAAAGTAGAGGGAGAAGGAGGGAAAAGAAAACGAATCAATTAATTTGAGGATAAGGAGGATAACGGACAAGGCTATATAGGGAAACCCGTGAGGTACTTGTACCTGTTGCTCATTCACTCCTGTGTAGACCCAGATACCTGTTACCAAACTCAAGGCCACCTATCGTCTCAAACTGAAACTATTCCTGAGCTGACCTGAACCATCAAGGCGCACTTTGCTTTATCGTATCCAGGCTTTATAAACGAAGAGAGATGGTGGTTCTCCTAGTGTAGTGTTTCACGTCAATTTGTGTCGATGAGAATAGGATGGAACCTAGTGATTCCAAGCTCAGTAAGCGTGGCCGAACATCATTAATATCTCATAAGAAAACAGCAAAATTGACTACTGTTCCACGTTGCAGCCGGAAGTCCCAGAAATCCACGAAACTTATGACTGACTGATTAATCGAAAGGCGGCTGAGCTAAGCTGGGCTAAATGCAGATGACCTTGACATTAGCGCGCGATTTGAGTTTGGCGTGAGCTGGTTCGAGTCAATGTTTCATATTCGCTTTCATAAGAGATGCGTGCCAGGATGTGACAGGTTCTAGAGATGAACGACAAACGGATTTTCGGTTTTTGGAACATATGGTGCAACCGCATCCAAACGTAAAACGGTGCGGGGTGTAGAAAGGTGTAGTTGTGTGCAAGGTACTTTTTTGGCTTCAGATTTTCTGATGTCTTAATGCTGTAGTAGCAGAGCATACTGCTATGTGGGCCGTTGTTTCGCAAACAAAGAGGCGTGGTCGCAACTTACAACAACGACGAGGAAGCCACAAGCGGAACTTATGGGTGAACGCCTTTCCTCGTGTTACGACACTGCAACTTAGACCCATCAGGAGAGAAGCCTGGTGTATTCAATAGATATTCAAGTGACCTCTCACGATGCTGAACGTGTATGAGGCTCCATCCAATAACCTGAGTCTCAGTTATCGGGGCACTTCTTTGAAACACCGATGAGAAACAACTAAGCATAAGACTCGACGACGCGCGCGTCCAAACCTTCACTGCATGGGGGAGATTACAACCATTGAGTTTCCCGAAAGCACCATGAAGAGAAATACGTAATTTTTTGCCGAAAATTTGGTAGACACAGCAGCCTCCAACAGTGACTGTTTGAAAACACAACTGAGGACGGCAGCTAATAGCGAGTAGCTCACTACAGTAGGTGTATCTCGAGCTCAGTCCCAGGTCAACTATCGAAATTATCGCTAGACATTTCAGACTAAGTAGATGTTGGTACCACAGAAGGCGCAAAAATGCCTGCAAAGAAGGACAGGTTCATCATTTTATAGGGCTACATGCTGAAACAGTAGATGTACGCTCAAAATAGCTCTCCCACCTGGCATTCATTGATACTGACCCGCCCAGGTAAGCTGAAAAAGCCTCGGTTAGAACGAACCCAGAAAATGTATCTAGGAAGGGTATGTCTGAACCACAATGGCAAATTCTACGTCGGAGTTGACGCTGTACTTTGGTAGGAAGCCGACAAGATTCTGTCGCTGGGAGAACTCACTTCACATGCCAGTCGAGGTCACTCCCTGTGGCCAGGCGTCCTCGGACTCCATTGAATCGTAAATGCCAATGGTGGCCGAATTTTTGCGCTGTCCACACGCTTGCTATCCCCACCACGATATTTTGCCCCGAACAGCAACACATTGCTACATAGACACACCAGCGCAGCGGCTGCTCTCATCTGGATTATGTTAATCGTTTGCCAGTGAGACGTTGGAGAGGTGTGCATCACACGGGTGACGCAAAGAGGAAGGAACAAACCACTAGCTCGTCCAGACGAAGCCTAAGACCCAGGTTCGTACGCCAACCGGTCGGTCGTTCAGCTGTAGCACCCTTTCGGTGCCTAGCTGCCGTTCCACCCGAAGGAAGCACGAGGGCTGGGACACTGCCAGGTTGTATCGCATCAGTACGGTCCCAAAAATCCAAAAACCATGTGTACTTGCGTCAAAGGGTTTTCAATCAATCTAGCCCACTTAGATAATCGTGGCACAGCTTGAAGCACTGGGTGCTGTCGACGTCAGTCGGCTTGGACAACCTGGCAGTATCCCAGCCGTCGTGTTTTCATCAGGTGGCATGGCAGCTAGGCACCCAAAGGCGCTACAGCTGAACAATTATCTATTATTTACTTACTAACCTAATAAGATTTCATCCGTATTGTAGCCCTTAATCTCCGCACTCTATGTCAAGGTGCACAACAAGCATCTCTTGCTGAAACCTTGCTTCCCCTCACTGTCGATGTTTGTCGTGTCTCCGAAAGACGCATACAAGTCCCCACTTCGGTCGTGCACCTCAAGCCACTTAAAAAGAGCTCAGGTGTTCTACATTTCACTCTTCGGGTGTCCGGCGATCCTGACGCATTGGCTCGTGGTATCTGCATTGTGGGAGTGGCACTGAACCTCAAGGCTGAAAGCACCTTACTGGACTGGATCCCAGTAAACAGTCGCTTTTTGGCTATGCGGTTGCCTTGTTCAATTAAGATTAACGCAGGTCGATGCGGTAAACGGTGTTTATTTGTCGTATCGGCATACGTCGCGGCAGACTGCAGTTCCGAGGCAGAAGGACAGGTTTTATCAAGACCTGTCACGACTGCTTCGGTCAGCAAGATGGACGGATATAGTAATCCTGCCGAGTGATATGAATGCCCAAGTTGGAATATCAATCCCGGAAGCATAAGTAGGTGGTAGATTTGGAGTCGATGCTCAGCGTACATCATCATTATCAGCTGTAAGAACCGCGTACTTGTCGTACAGTGGTTGTAGCTTCCACAGTTTCGTTCACCGATGATTTGGGGAGGTGGGGTAGGTAGCTGCGCATTGGAGGCGGGAGTTGATATACTTGATGCGTAAATACAGGACTGTCAGTGGACTGTTAAATGGGGGGCTGCGAAAGGAGCTATGCATTGAAGGCAATAGCTTGGATGCACGAGCGCCACTAAGAGCGCGATCGGGCCATGTCTGACAATGTCTCTAACCATTGATGTGGCCCGTCTCGGCGTCCTCATCCAGGAAGACGGCAGTGACCAGCGCAGCTGCGTTTTCTGGTAATGGTTTTCACACTTCGCTGCCAAGTCATTGTTTGACCTCCCATGGCTCGTTTCCACCCTTCACATGGCTGTGCGAAAAGAACCATTCGAAAAATTCGGTCGACTGGTATACGGAGCACGTGTCCAAGCCAGCGCAACCTATGCAGTGTGATCAGTTCATCTATCGAGGGTAAGTTATTTCTTCCGAATACCATTCGACGTACTTCGGCATTGCTGATCCGGTGTTCCCACAAGACTCGCACAATGCCCCGAAGACATCAATGGCCAAACACTGAAAGTCTTTTGACGTCCTCGGCGCGCAGCGGGAAGGTTTCTAATCCGTATAGCAATATGGAACGCACCGCAGCATTGTAAAGTCGGCCTTTGACGGATAAGCTGATGGCACGCCTACGCCACAGGCGATCCAGGTTCAGAAAAGCTGCTCTGGCCTTCCCAATCCGGATGGAAATATCATCTTTCGCGAGACTACCGGGACTGATGCAGCTGCCCAGGTAGATAAATTTGTCTACTACCTGAATCGGCTCACCTGCAAGCATGAGGTTATGGTCCGAGCCCACCCAGTCTTGCAGTAGCAATTTACACTTTGCAGGTGTGAAGCGCATGCCAAACTGTAAGGCAGAATTATTTAAATCATTTAACATTGGAAGGGTGTTAGTTTGTTCATGGTTAATAGTTAGTGAGAAGCATATGGTCCTTCGGTCAGATAAATGACAGTCAAATGACCCAGCAACGTTTGCTTGTGTGGTGGGAAAGGGTTGGGGAGGGACATCGGTGGACACAGAACTGCGCGGCAAATGGTACTTCCCGGTTACCCAGGCCGAGGAAGGCGGTTTGGTTGAAGCACCCCACCTTGAACCTTTGACTGAAAAGTCTGACCCACAAGGCAGTGGGAGGACGTAGGGTTTTGTTCGGGGACCCTTCCCCTAGTCTCTGACTCAAAAGTCTGACTCGCGAGGCAGCGGACAGTAGGGTTTTCTTCGGGGACCCTGCCCGGAGCCGCTGACTCAATAGTCTGACCTGCTCGGCCGTAAGGGGTTGGCTTAGCCGGAGGGCGCGGGGAACAAGGCACTACTTTCTCATTCCTGAGGTGGCTGCGCACAGCATGGGTCTTTTGAGCAGCACCGGACTCTGGTTTTAAAAGTACTTCGACCGTATTGAATAATGCGCTGGCGGTCACGGTCAACCGTTGGGCGATCGGAGTGTGCGGTTTTTAGGGCCGACCTTTTCTAACCCGTCCTTCCTCGGGAGAAGATAGCATCACTGCTTCCATAAATATGGACATGCTGCTCGCCTGGGGGAAACACCTTATTGCCTTCACATTCCTATCGCAGAGAACAGTACGACTTTACCCCCAGACCGCCTCGTAACACGATTACTCGTAGTACGGGGTCTCGCTGCTCTTGGTCTGACTGCTCCCCTTTGACCTTCCTGGCACGGTTGCACTTTGTGGAACGAAGTTCCGACCAGCGTAGCCCGCAGAATCATTGCAGCACTCAAGCCCGACCACCACGTCAAGGTGGCAGCTTTAGGTCGGGACTCACGCGAACTTTTAAAGAAAACTGGACAGAAGTACGGATAATGGGGAGCGACTGCTTCAGCTGTGTGCTAATCATTGTCTTTTCCTGGCTAGTACGAACTTCCAACACAAACATCAACATCGAGTTCCTTAGAGGGTCACCAACCACAAGATAGTCATGGACTCAATTAGACCATGTTGCTATCAGTTGCCGATGGAGAGCCTCAAGTAAGGATTGTTGTTTCTTCTGGGGCACGCAACTTGACTCTAATCATATCATCGTGTGAGCCCGCTTACCACTTCGCTTCACTTCAGCATTACGTGTGTCAAAGCAGAGCATTTCCACTCATCAACTTCGACAAGTTTCAGTAACTCATGACTATCGAGTTAATCTTGCTAAAAAGCTACTGGAAGCGCGCAGTCATGCGAGTGCCGAAGATTTCTTGGAGACCGAATGGAACTGGGTTAAAATGGAAATGCTTTCAGCTTTCAGATCTGTTTGTCCAAGCCATCTTCCTCGACTAAATGAACACTGGATATCGTGGAGATCAGCAGACCTTATTGCTGCCAGAAAGGTCATACTAGTAACCAGCGACCTTAGTGACGCACGCAGATCTCTCACACCGGAAAACCAGGAGCTTGAAGAATGGCAGAGCGCTGGTGGATTTCGAGGGCCCAGAAGATGGGGAAAACTTGCTGCAGGCAACAGCCGCGCCCTCTTACAGCTGATTCAGTCCATAGACCAAGAGAAGACAGGTGTCAGCGAAACAATGCGCGAAGAAGATATAACGGTAATTCACTTCGTCAATCGTCGTCTTGAGCGATGGGCTGAGCACTTCAAACAACAGTTCAGCTGGTCTCTTTCAGCACAACCGCTGGAAGAACCCAGCGGGCCTGAAATGAACATTGACACCAGTCCGCCATCAGCAACGGAAATCCAGCGTGAGATATCAATCCTGAAGCGCGACAAGGCACCTTACGTGGATGGTATGCACGGTATGGAACGAAAATACAATCCCAGTCGAATGTAGCTCCTCGCCAGTCATCCAGCTTTTCAAGAAGGTCGCAAAAGCGTAATGCGAAAGCCATCGTGGCATCAGCCTAGTATCCGTCGCATCTAAGGTTCCCTCTAGCATTACTTTGCGCAGGTTGATCGATTATCGGAATAGACAGATTCGTGAGAATCAGACTTGCTTTCGCCCTGGCAGAGGATACATCGACCATATCTTTACCCTCAGTCAAATTCTCGAACAGCATGACTCCTTCGGACGTCGCTTTTCTTGATCTGAAAGCTGATTTTGACTCCGTTGATCGTCAGAAACTCTGGTGGTGTCTGGCGATCAAAGGTGTCCCTTCCAAAAGTATATCCCTTGTGAGGGCACTGTATGTGAACTCCTGTGGGTGCGTACAAGTATACGGCAAGCTTTTGCCTGAGTTCACCAATTCCAGTGGTGTGTGACAACGCTGTCCTCTCTTACCTTTCCCCTTCAACTTTATTATTGATGTCGTGCTTGAAATTACTCTACCTGCCTCCGAGACCTCGAAGGTCGAAATGTTCCCGGGACGTTCGCTCACATACATTGAGTATGCGGACGATATTGCTCTCTTTGGTTCAGGTCCTTCAAAAGTGCAAACCATTTTAAATAGCCTAAGTAACTCTGCCGCACGGTTTGGCATGCGCTTCACACCTGCAAAGTGTAAGGTGCTGCGGCAAGACTGGGTGGGATCAAACCCAAATCTCATGCTTGCAGATGAGACAATCGACGTGGTAGATAAACTTTTTTACCTGGGCAGTTGTATAAGTCCCGGTAGTCCGGTTGAAGATGAGATTACTTCTCGAATCGGGAAGGCCATGGCAGCTTTTGTCAATCTCCGATACCTTTGGTGCCGACGTGACGTCAGCTTGTCTATCGAGGGCAGAGTTTACACTGCGGCAGTGCGATCCATACTGCTTCATGGGGCAGAGACGTGGCCTGTACGCGCAGAGGACACACGAAAGTTGTCAGTGTATCGCGATAGTTGTCTCCGAAGCATTGTTTGGGTCTGGTGGGAACATCGGATTGGTGGTGATGATGTACGCCAGATGGTTTCAGGAAGAAGGAACTCTCCCGCGATAGATGAATTACTCACGCTTCATAGGTTACGCCGGTTAGGACACGTACTCTGCATGCCAGAAGACCGTCTGCCTTACGGAGCTCTTTTCGTCCAGTCCTGTATTGAGTGGAAGTGACCGAGAGGTGGACAGTGCATGTCCTGGCAACAAAGAAAGAAAACACTAACCAGTAAACTGAGCCGGGTGGACGAATGCCGCCTCCCTGTTTGGGGACCCCGGAACTCACATCACCCATGGTTAATGACACTGGCAGAAATGGCCCAATCGCACTCGTGCATCAAAGCTGCCACCTTCAGTACGCAGATACCCAGTTCCCGAACTAACCACACTATCCCACTTTCCGGTGGTAGGAACTGTAGCAGCTGGAATCAGTGCGTCTATGGTACATGGTTTGCAGCTGATAAATTGGTTATTTAAATTGACGGTTCCGCTGGCTTCGTCACGTGCTCCGTATGCCAGTCGACCGAATTCGTACAACCATGATTCCTGCAAATGAATATACTCTCGTGCCACATCGACCGTTGAGTGATGTCATCAGCCAGGTCACCTTGCTGCGTACAGCAGAGCAAGTACTTTTTCTCCGTCCCATCACTCCATTAATAACACTCTTCTTGTAGGAGTGTTAGGACAGGCGACCCTGCTCCTCTTGCATCGGTCTTGGCCGCGACATCTGCGCGTCAGTCGACGCCGGCAGCCTCAGGCATCTCGAAATCTATCTTAAGGCCCCGACAGCCGGTCTACCTGACTGCTTTTAATGTTTGCACTCTCAAGCAAGCAGAAAAACATGCTACTCTTGCTCTTACGCTGGACTCGCTTGGTATTAATGTGTGCTGCGTATCGGAAACAGAACTTCATGATTCAAACACAACCATTGAGCTATGTGCTCCATCACTCTCCACTCGCTTCCGGCTGCGCACCTTTAGCGATCCAGAGGCTGTTGCAACAGGATATGCAGGAGTCGGCGCCGTCATAAGTCACTGGGCGGAAGGGTCCGTACTTGACTGGATACCCATCGATAGTCAAATCTGTGCGGTTCCTCGGGCAACTTCTTCGAAGGAATCTCACAAGCGGAAAGCTCGTCACTGTAATGTTAATCGTGTATGCTTACGCCTCAAGCAACTACAGCCCTGATACCGTCGAGGGCAAGTTCTATTACGCCTTGAGTGTCCTCTTAGGGTGGGTTAAAAACCCAGTTATCGTTGTGGTTGCCGGAGTTTCGAATGCGCAAGTGGACAGACTTAGCGCACCCGAACTCAGTTGAGTGGCCGACTCGGATTGGACTCAATACGTGCAGAAAACGACGATAGACTACTTCAGCTGTGTGCTGACCGCAGTGCTAACTTCCGAAATAACGGAATTTATTAGAATCGTCTTCTGGACTCTTCCATCTGCACCACTGTCGGATGTCAACTCGTCTGGAACGAGGTCGACGCATCTTTGCTCAGTACTGGGAGTTTTACCTATGGTATGGGGCTACAAGGTCCTCTCAAACACTGAATATAAGACAAAATAGTGGCAATCTTTGAATCTGGTACAATTGTCCCCGCCAGCTCCGGACATAATTCTGCCCGACGAATTATCAGATGTCAAGTGAAACTGAGCCTGCACACCGACCCTAAAGCCTGATGGATACGGAAGGCTAAGGAAACGTAAAAGGATCAGAAAGTCCGGAATCTCTTAGATTATTTCGGTTGATCGACAGGTCCCCGGAAACCGTCTGTGAGCAAAACCATCAAGGATCAAGGCGCGACCATCTCGTGACCACCTGCTGCCACTCAGATGGATACTGGCGCTGCAGTAGAATCCCGGACGGTGAACCCAGAACCTTCTGCGGCCTCAGAGGTTCGTGACTGCATATGTTCTCTCAGGTCCTGGTCCGGATGACCTCCCACCCGCACTATTCAAAGAGGAGGGTGAAGTCCTCAGTCAGTGCTTGTCCGAACTATTTGTCTGATCTGGGAAAAGGAGACCTCAGATGATCGGTGATAGTGCCCACTCTTAAAGTAGATCCCGTAATGAGTAAGGTGATCTCAGAGAGATCAGCTTGGCCCCACTAGTAACGATAGTCTTGGCATCACTTGTCCTTTGTCGCCTTGTGATGGCCCATGAAGCATTGACTGGAGAGCAGCAAGCGGGATTCTGACATGGTAGGGGTTACGTTGATCAAATCTTCACACGCCGTTAGGTGCTAGAAGGAAGCCATACGTATAAGTGACCCAAAGTGTCAGTATTCCTGAATTTCCAAGGCGCTTTCGACTCAGTTGACCTATCTGTTCTTCTTAACACGGTTGATCAGCAGGAAACATCCTGGACCTACGTAGTTGTGCTTGCACGTGGCTTAAATCCTACGGGATATGATACGCAGTCGATCCCAGTGGTAAGATAGTTCTCCCTTATTGGTAGAACTAGCCGGTTATATTTATGTCGCTGTGCGCTAAGGTCGTGTCAAATAAGGCAAAAGACGCTGACCAGTTGACGGCGTCTTAGTCTAACACAGTGCTGAGCTACGTTTATTTCATCAGTGTAAGGCGCGTAGGTACCTAGTCCTTGATCGTTTTCCCTAGGGACCTTGTGCTTTTGTTCACCAAGTCCCCAAACTTTCTTTAAGGTGGCGTCCGTTTCTTTTGGTTATATGGCAGTGAACGTCACTATTTACTTGTGTATCGCTGTGGGTGGTGATGACTATTATTAGACCGGGTTTTGGCAACGTAGCAGGGACTGCTATTTAGGTTTGTACCCAGTACCACAGACTTCGATGGATTGTTTGCCAGGTTACCGTCTGCCGAGAAGCCTTTTTACATACCGAACTTACCATGTAATTTTACGCGATGTACTACTCATAAGGTTGCTGAAAATTCTTCGACAGCCCACAACCGGTTTCGCCCTTTTTGGGGCTCATCAGGCAGGCGCAGTCCCCGAGTTTTCGTCAACCTGATGTTCTACTTGAACCCAAATTGGACTGTTTTCAAGAAATACACTCATTTGCAAATCAATTTGGTTTTGCGGGAAAACAAGCTGTCGAAGAATTTTCAGCAACCTTATGAGTAGTACATTGCTTAAAATTACATGCATCGCGATATCTCGAATATCGTAGCAACTGGAACATGAGGCGACCTGGTGCAGCACGTTCAGTTGCATGGAAACATCACAAAAGAGAGATTCAGCTGGGTTCCAGGTGAACCTCTCGCAAAACCAAATTGATTTGCAAATGCGTATATTTCCCGAACTTACCATGTTTTGATTCAGAAGGCATGACTTGGCGGAGGGGACTAAAATTGATTACGAAAGGTCTGTGAGCCGTGGATGTAGTGCCTCCACGATGGATTCCACTTGACCCTCTTTACCTGACCAGGGACGCTACAAGACACGTCGAAACGTTAAAATGAGTGATGCTCGTGCTGCTAGTCGCTTCGCGACTGTGGTAGTATGGTTGGTGTAGGCACATCAGACGCCCTTA
Source organism: Opisthorchis felineus (assembly GCA_004794785.1). Lineage (NCBI taxonomy): Eukaryota > Metazoa > Platyhelminthes > Trematoda > Opisthorchiida > Opisthorchiidae > Opisthorchis > Opisthorchis felineus. Next base: position 593,079 of record SJOL01009809.1, read on the forward strand.
CGGGGTAAACATAACGTCTCTTACCTGTTTGCCTTCGCATACTAAGCCCTTAGATAAATCGGTGTACTTTTTAGCAATGAAACATCGGCGTCCAACGCCGTTGTTGCTATCAGTGATGCCGCCGATACCCACGATGACTATAGTAATGGTAGTGAAGGAAAGGGAATAATGGATGAATAATTGGTTTAACGCACCACCCCAGTCGTGGGTATCGTGGGTCACAGGTTTGAACTTACTAAGACAGCTTTATTTCGCTGTTGTGGATATTCCTGACACATGATGAGTGGAAGATCGGTGTCGCAAATTAGGAGGTCCGAATAGTGAACCACATAAAGTCACCGTAGGGTGATTGGCGACAGTGTGAGAGCAAGAGAAGCATGTTCTCCTGCTTGCTTAAAAGGTCGAACATAAAAAAGCAGCCAGATAGACTGGCCGTCGAGGCCTTAAGATTGACTTCGAGATGCCTGAGGCTGCCGGCGTCGACTGACGCGCAGATGTCGCGGCCAAGACCGATGCAAAAGGAACAGGGTCGCCTGTCCTAACACTCCTACAAGAAGAGTGTTATTAATGGGGTGAGGGGAGGGGGAAGAAAAAGTATGTGCAAGGAAAAGGAGAGATGCTTACCCGCTCTGTTGTACGCAGCAAGCAAGGTGGCCTGACTGATGACGCCACGCGACGGCCGATGTGGCCTGGCAGTATTTTTTATTGTAGGAACCAGCCACCTACCAGCTCTTCTGGTGCTTGTTGTGTGAGGTGCACCTCATGACGTCAGAGCTTCCACTCAACAGGATGGTATAACGCAGCCACTCTCATTCACTTTTTTCGGCGCTCCACTGGCTTTTATCCGTCTTATTTGTATAAATAAATCGTTCAGCTGTGGCACCCTTTCGGTACCTAACTGCCATACCACCCGGAGGAAGCACGACGGCTGGGATACTGCCAGGTTGTCCAACCCTGGACAGGAGAAGTCGAGATGCAGTGGTCGGAATCGAACCACGGACCTTCTGACCAATAAATTCGCCCTAAATTGGCTCTAACCACTGAGCCATCTCTCCACATCTCATTTTTCGCACACTTTCGATTCCGTTTCCATGTGATCGTTTATCTGGCTCAGATTCCAAAGCTACCGAGCCGAACTAACTTAATCCGCTTTGATTTTGACAACCGGTTGTGGACTGTTCCAAGATGGCTCGTCCAACAACGTTGATCCGGGTTTGCCTTCATCTCTCTTAATAATAAAGATGTAATCGTTCTGTTCTGGCACCCTTGGCTTGGCTGCCGCGCAACTCACTAGAAGCAGGAGGATTTCTAGGCTGCCCAAGCCTAGACAGGGTTGGATTCGAACCGCGGACCTTCCACTCAGTAGCGTCGTCTCTAAACTACTGAGCTACTTCGAGCTCCCTGTAGTACCACATTTTCACTTTGATTCCACGTTAACGACAGTAAGAACCTGTTATCGACAGTTTCGGACGAACCGTTCACTTTCGACACCTTTTGGTAATGGTGACAGTCACTCTCTGTCTGAAAGCAGATGCGTTTTAGCATCCACGATGCCTTCCAAAGGGATATTGCCAGCTGTCCCGGCGATATGGTTCGACCTCTATCAGCACAATCGTTAGATTTTTTTTGAAATCTCGCCTCATTTTTTCGGTACGGATGTCATATCTAAGTATGTTTATCCGGGTGAAAAGTTTAGCTTGTGTTGCTCCGCTCTAAGGTAATCATCAGCCATAGGCGAGTCTTTCCAAGCACAGTTTGCTGCCTTCCTGGTAGAACTTCCTGACTTATATAACAGTAAGCAACTGCTCAACCCAAGGACATACGTTGAACGCCTAATTTTTCTTCGGAGTTGTATATTCCTGCCTTGTCATGAATATACTGTGCAGTAATTATACCGCTAGTGTTTTTTGTTTCATTCTAGCATGCTCAAATCCACCGGTGGAATACCGGATGTGCTTCCTATGTTTGCGAAGTCCGGGCGCGGCAGCCCAGGCCGAATAAACTCTTGTGCTGCTTCTGAAGACCCTCCCTCAACGCCCAATGATTTGGGATCTTCGTCGCTGGTCTCCAATGTGCAAACCAGCGCGCTAACCACGGCGCATATTGCAGGACACCCCAGAGGCAACCGGCTTGGTTCTGGCACCCAAACACCTACACACTGTGCATCTGTCAAAGAATCTGCTGCTTATCATCATCGTCCTGGGGTACACTACCCTACTACCCACGGCGCATCTCACTACTTTGCGCATCCTCACCACCACAGAGATGCATTAGCCCACTTACCTGCTAGTGCCGGAATGGCAAATCAACATATATCCCACCACCCGACTTACGTCAACCTACATTCACACCAGCATAACTCCACCCCGCGTTACCATGCGAACTCCGTCGTGTCTTCCCATGGCACATCCCGGTCGCAGCTACAGGACTTTATGATGAACCGTAAGTCCCCAGCCATCAGCTTGTACCTTGTCTGCCCTTAAACAGTAAAAAACAGGCAGCGATCGGTTTGCTTTTTGTCGCATTCCTAATAGTATTCCTTTTTGCAATGAAAATCGTTAGTTTTTTTCTTTAATTTGTAGTTCAGCATAAAGTATCCAGGTACAATTATTAATCCTAATGGTTTACCCTATGGATGTAAAACCAGCATTTTCCTCTGTTTTCAGTGTGTCAACTTCATTTGTGCCATTCCTATAGCAGTTCAGCTTCCTTCCGTAGGTGTTTGATCACCACTCTGTGTACTCGATTTACTCGTGTTAAATGGTTTTTGCTCCCGTCCACGTCGACACTTCGACGAACCGCCCTAGTTGTGTCCTTCGCAGTTAACTAGCTAGTCGCTTCGACAGTTTTGCTTGATTTCGTACCTACGTATGTATGGTTGGACACTATTATCATCAACAGATATACCAGCAAAGAACTCTGGTGTTTCACTGCAGCTCAACCAGGTTTATTCATTTGAATAAGACCTTGTAACGAAAGGGCAAAGAGGGGCTGGCGTATAACGAACATCCGAGGTGTCTACACCTCCAGCACTCGGCCAAACAATCTGGATGGACACTGACAGCATGAACACCACTGACATCGATTAACCACCATATCGTTCAGTCTCTCTAACCAAGCACAGGGAGGCTCACACGGACCCCATCCTGGAAGGCGAACTGTACCAACGGCACGCAAACTTTTCGTAACTTTTCATTCCATTTTGCTATCATATTCTACCCACCTCTAGGCTTGCGCCACTCCGAATTAAGCACCGTAAATAACAGTTCTCAGCAGGTGGTAGCTCGGCATTCGTAGAACATGACCCAGCCACCTTAGCTTGCAGTCATTTTTTCAGTGAAATACCGTCTGCTACGAAAAGCACACAGACTTTCCGTAACATCTTTGATTCTATTTTGCCAAGTCGTATTTTATCCACCTCTAGGTTTCCGTCAGTGCAAATCGGACACGAAACAACGTCCCTCTCGACAGACGGTAACTCGGCACTCTTAGAACATGACCGAACCAGACTGAACATTATGCGAATACTTTGAAAAAGTGTGATACTTTTTGACACCTAGGATTTAGGTTCAACATATCAGAGCTAGATCAGTTTTCGCGGATCTTCGCCACTTGTAACAACTCATCAAACGGTTCAGTTTGAACTGGCGTTATATCTATCTGCAGTGCATTAAAAAACACCGCCATTACTATTTTCATTTCCTATCATTTTCATACTTTCGCTGTTGGTTTGTGAATTCGTCTTGGAGCTAACGCTTGTTTTTCTCCATCGGACTGAAGCACGAACAAAACGAACCTTCGGGGGTTTGATGCGACGCAGAACTGACTCTGATCTGTTTGCACTCGCCCTCACATCTGTGCGGCACGTAGTTCATTTTTCGAGTACTCCTCTATCACACAAAACTGGAAAACCCCAGGCGAAAGTGGGTCATAATGTCAGGTATCTCTCCTGTGAGTCAATGCTGACTTATCGCCTACTCCGCTGAGTAAAGCATGCTCTGTGATGTTTCATCACCGACAACCGTACCGAGCGGAAGTGGTTTGGAGATGTCAAGCACGAGGCTTTCAAATGATTTGGTGGCCAATTTGTTCCCTGAGCTTGGCAATTAGCTTGCAAACATTTCGTCATCATATGAGCAGACCATCGACAGTGCGCGTTTGGGTGGGTATTTTCTTCAGGTTTACTTGTATTCATATAGTTTCTAAAGAGTATTCGATACATCTCGCCTGATTAGCTGTTAGAACTTTCGTCTGCATTGTGGTCCGACTTACATTTTGTTGGTTCGTTGGTTACCCTCGTTTCAGTAGTTCTGTTTCTCCGTTCCGGTTGGTCCGTTTGCGTCTATTGTTCCTTGCGCTTCTGTTTGCCCTTCTGTCATTTGGTTGGTCGATGGAATGCCTTCTACTTTTACCAGCTCTTTGGTTTGATTTCCTTTCTTCCCTTGATATTCCTTTCTTTGAGTTCCTTGGTCTACTCTCAGATTCGAATGCGCTGTGGTATGGTTTTCTGGATTCTCATCGGTTCATACGATACTTCTCTCCGTTTGTTTCTGTTCTAGTCTTCTGATTTGTTGATCCATGTCGTGACTACGTTCTTGACACTCGTTACAGCAAGAAACGCTATCTGGGGCTTAGATAAAGCAATACCGTTCCTTCTATTCTTGTGCATCAGCCATGGTGCGATCACCATCAGTGTTATTTTTATAGTCCTGAGGGATAGTAGGATTGAGCTACTCTTTTGAGAACTGTTGAACTACCCTTTTGTTGGTAATAGTCGAGTTTTGGCTTCCCGATGAAATGCCACCACTCATCCCCAAATTTAGCTTTACATGTCTCCTGGACATTTGGACTCCACCCATCATTTGCCGTGACCTCAAGTCTGTTTTCTCAAGAGCCAAGGAATGCTCTGCCTTGTTTGTTTGTTTTCTGTGTAACGTGCTAACGTGAACGGACATTTGTACGACATACCTGGCCATGGTTCACTTCAGTGACCGCTACTGGAGCTGTGTGTATCGTCTTACTGGTTACCTGACTACCTGGACCGTTGTTTCCACTGTCTTGCATTCCCTATACATGGCCTGAAGATAATAACACAAGGCTCGTGGATAGACGCCATAACTAGTCATTTCGCCGTAAAAAAAATCGTAAGGCCGCAAGGTTACTCTGCCTTAGACAGGCATATTGGTTGATACTGAACCCTGGGTGATGTGTACTCTGAAAAGCCCACCCGATCCAGACTGAGCAGTGAACCTATGTTTGGTATCCTGTATCCAAGCCGCCATTAAATATCGTTTTAGTCACTCTAGAGATTATCATATCATGACTATTGTGAACTTCCTATTTTCTGGAGCTGTCATTTGCCCTGTAGAAAACAGTAATTGGATTGTTGTCAGGTTGTCAAAGTTAATATATACACATTTATTAGACAGATAAAACCTTTTGGAAGGAGTAATCCCTCTTTATTTTGATCGATTTATAGTCGTAAAAATGTGATTCCGATACGAAGAGTTGTCAACTTAGCTCGATTAGCATCCAACCTGAGGGCGGAGCTGAGGGATAGTCATTTAAGTGTGTCGCTGTCACTTTTTCGCACCCCACCGAACTTTTCGCAGCTAAGATTCGATAACAGTATACACGGCCGGAGACAAAATTATATAACCGTCTTTCTTTCTTGTGTTGGATTCAGATGCGACTGTTTTTCTCGTAGGAATCACTTCCATGTCTTTTCACGATGACAGTCCTGCTCACTCCCGGATTCTTCAACTATGGTGTCACACGTGCTTTAGATCTTTAAGCCCTATCCGCGATTTGTTATGTACTGAAGAATTTACCTTATGAGCAGGGTTTTAATGCTCAATGGCTCTGTCACCGTCAGTGGTATCCATAATCTAAATTCTATACCTTATGATCAAGTTATATTCGAACACTAATTGTCTGGTCTTGCTTTTTGCGTAGCATGGTTTCTCTGAATGTTCATTTGAATTCCATGCCTTATCAGGTGACGCCTTCTGAATCAGCATTGGCTGCATCAAGACATGGGCATCTATCATCATCAATAGCAGCGAAGCATAAACTGTGAGATAGCAGCACTTCTGAATATTCTTCCTGGTCACTACTTTATGACAAAACATAAGTACGATTTGAAGGTGCGTTTGGCAGAAATATCTGAACAGTCAAACATGTGTTCAAACAAAGCCGGTCAAACCTTGGGATACAGGGTTTGGCTGAGCTCATGTGATCGTTAGTACCTCGCTGATAATAAAGTGATTCTCGGCATCAAACTGTCTTTGTAATCGACCAACTGTCATGCTGGTTTGATTTCAACCCTCAGTCTGCGTCCTCTCATTTTTTACCTTGGATTAAGTGTGAACATTATTGGGTTCAAATGTAGGGTAACGTGCTCTCATGAATTACAAAGAATCACGAGAACCAATATTGTTTCCTACATCATGAGGTTGTAATTTGCCTTCACCAAACACGACAGGGCTGTATTTGTGAGGACACTGCTAACCAACTCGTAACACAAAATCAGGAATGAGATTGAATGTCTGCACATTGCGAATCATCTAGTCACAGGTCTGGAAGCAGATCCTTCGTATTTTCCTAATCTGTTATCTTGTACGCAGCATTGTGGGAACAAATCAGCTCATGTTTTGTAAATCCAGGCTTGGGGCGTGGACTGGACACACAGGTGCTACAGCTGAACGACGACGAAGCCAAAGCCAGACTGAACACCATGTCCTTCTAAACGCATATGCTCGGTTTGAAGCGTCTATTAGCAACACCATCTGCCCAACGTATAAGTGAGTCCCCATTGTGACGACAAGCAATCCGGAATGAGTCTAGTGGGCCACTGGAACTGGCTGCATTCAGAATGTGTTTGGTGATAAAGGATCCCGTTACTTTATCGGTTGGTCGCAATAACCACACGGGCAGGTGTTCAGGTATCCGAGCAGGTAAATGTCTCTGTTTTTACATATGTATGTGATCCCACACGTAAATATAAGTGAACGCATTGTGAGGTGGACAGGTTAGTCATGCTATTTTGCGCTTATGTTAGCGGTATTCTCGTCAGTTGGGAAAGTTAGATGAAGTCAGCAGCTAGAGGTCCACGTTGGTAACTGCCTTCCCCTCGGATGGGGACCGCTGGACGAAACAGACCAATGGTTAATGTCCCTACAGATATGATTGTGTCACTCAGCCAATAGCGGTCTTGCATCAAAGCTATCGACTTCAGTGCGTAGCTCTCAATCATCACCATACCGGACCAACAGAACCATTCGGTGCAAATGAACTACCTGGGTCATCGCCTCCGTTATCCTCATCATCGTCGGTGAACGAAGCTTTAGAAGCCTGAATCACTGAATTTCGTTGCGTAGGTTCTAGGCCGAAAAACTGAACTGAACTGAATTGAGGGCTACACGCTCAACAGCGTTTCGAAGATGGTTACCTATCCAGTTGGCCACAACATCTCCTGAAATCCAGTTGGATATATACTTTTTTCTTGGGTGCAGAGGCAATTTGGCGGGATCGGAGTATCTTCTCGTAAACGCGTCGGAATACCTATTCTGCTTCAGATTTTCCCGTGTGCGTTTGGCCTGTTTCAACGGTGTCGGCAGAACCAATCCGGTGTGCTCTAGTGAGAAGAGTTCGCACGAGAGCCCTCTCATAGCTTATAAGACTAAACCCTTATCGCACCATTTCCTCAATGTTGATTTTTCACACCTGTCCAATCCGGTTTCATTGCTGTTGGATTTGTTATCCTGTACGCATTTTCTTCGTTTATTCTGTTTAAATAAACCCGCCTCTTATTTGTAAAAAAAACGCCTTCAGTAAAAAAGGACAGAACACGATATCTACGTGATAATTTGCTAACGGCTTTTGGCGATGACCACGTACAGTACATGATGTGTTATTGGTCCACACACGGGCGGGACGAGATCGCAGGAGATTTCATGTCCGATTAGGATACGAGACTTGAAATATACCCCAAGGTGGACAGGAATTCTATTTTGTCACCATATGTGAACATCCTTTGCAGCGTAATAATCTGCTCCGTAAGTCACTTCCTCTCCTGTCTTCAGCCGAATTGGTTGAGGGCGCAGAGAGACCAACTTTTTCTCCAGTAACCCACTTATTTTTATGAACATCCCCTTCCGGCAGAATGGTTGCAATTTAAATCGCAACGTAACTTCGCAACCTCCGAGAATTCACGCTCACCACTCCCCAGGACGCCGACCCCAACTGGTACACCGTGTCGGGAGGATGCAGCTACCCCTCCATCACCAGCATCTACTCCGACAACACAACAATTCACTCCGTCCGCTGATCGTGGTGCTATTTCCTCTCAACCATCTGGTAGTTCAACAGATCACGCAGGAGGTAGCCATTCCCTTCCTCGTCGACAACCATCACATTACTATGATGGACCGGCGTTTGTCGACAATGCATCAGTTAGCTGGAATCATCGGCGGCGAGGTGGTCCTATGGGACTAGCTTACCGACATCCAAGTTCAGGTATGTCGGAAATAGGACTTTCGACCACCCTTGTGCCAGCTTTTTTAGGCAAAACCTGGTAACTTCGTTCCTTCTTTCGTTGAGTTTTATCTTGATAATCACAACTCTAATACAGCTTTACAACCTAAACTTCACATACGTGGCCTAGCCCCTTTCAAGTTTCGCTCTGAACAGCAACTTCTCGTTTGCTTGTTCTGCACCGTACATGAAGACTTGACTGGAGTATCGTTTTGGCGAATTCAGACCGGCGTATTTTAGTCGTTCACTGTTCAATTAGAGGATGGGTTTACTGTTTTCCTGGGAGCACACTCGCTAAACCGGAAGTAGGATGGTTCATGAACTATGATTGGAATGACGCATGGACCAAAGTATGAGCTGCTCACTGAAAAGTCGTTGTTCAATTATAGTTCTGGTATTTCACTGCTCCCATTTGGACTTGAAGCGACCCCGTATTCTTTTGGCCTTAGTTATCCCCACTGTTTGCACTGTATCCATGGGCCGACTGACTTCATCCTGTTTTATTCCACACCATTCATTGTCTTATTTACCATTACACTCAAGAAAGTTCACTGCAGGGTGAGAGGGTACTTTGTTTCTCTTAAGCATGGGTCACGGTTTCGTGGCTAACGTTGTGGCCGTCTGTGAGGACGGCTTCCGTCCGGAGAGACCTCACCTAGAGGGCTACTTTAACTGCATACACGACTGAATAAGCCATTTTCCCAGATGTGACTATTGACGCCGGCTCATGTCGTTAGTCTTGTATAGATGCCGCAGTGCGACCTGCGTAGTAAGCCCTAGCATGATACCGTAGCAATGAAAAACGCAGTGAAATCGTACAGTGTTGTCAGCATCATAAACAGTAGCAGCAGTACCGAAGTAGAAGCTTCAGTGAAGTTCTATACGGGGACCAGAATGGTGCCAGATGGATCTAACCATGACGGGAATGCGTTTATGGCTATCGGCTTGGTCATTTAGCTCATCTGATCGATCGCAAGTCCGCAGGTTTCTGACGGCCAACTACTACATTATTGCGGTTACTTGTTACAAGTTACAAGTTACCTCCCCTTTTGAAGTCCAAACAAGGCGGGCTAGAAAACTGCCAGGGTTATGGTTCGACCACTGCTCTTCAAATCTCAAGTAAGCACCCTTACCACTCTGTATGAACTGCCACACGATTAGGCCTACCCTTCGTGACCGTAACAAAGAACCTAGCTTGTAAGACAACCTCTGTAATTATTCTGTGTATCTACTTAGTCCTACAGCAGATGTTTGGTTCGAAGTTGTCTAGGGGTGCCGGTGGAAGGAGTCCTCCTAGAGATTGTTCATTGTATCCTCACTAGAACAATTCGTAATACTCCACCTTACGGCGATCGTTTTACGATCCACATCTCATCTAATGTAACTTCTCCATTAGGTGCCTAATAAGTACATTCAAAAGCCATCATCTTAAGATGAGGCTGAAATATGTGACCACATGCTTAAAAACTCGGATGTTGGTGTAGTTTGCCACCAACTTGGTTTGTGAGCTGTAAGTGTCCTATCCAAACACTGGTTTCCTGGTGTCTTTGGCCTCGTTATAACGTCGTCCTTCGATTTGGAAAAGTTGTTAACAGCCGGGGATGTCAGCATAATGAAATTTAATAACATTTTTACCTCTTGAAGCGCGAACGAAGTGGTATGTCCTCTGTGGGGACACCTTGGGACAGAGGTTTATTGGCGCATGGAGCCGGTGAGCTTGTTCACAAAGGTTATTATGGCTGATGCTGTGTCGGCCTGTGTGATTGTTTAACGCATCGGCTTTGAAGCCCATACGATCCGGACATTTGTTAGTTGAACCACAAGTGAGTCGTAATTCTCCTGGTGTGGTTGCCAACTATGTAGTGTACGCAATCAGATGCACCAAGGAGACAGGGTTTTCTCCAAAAGCGGGGCTTTTGTGACGGTTTCTGTTGATGGAAGGAGGAACACGACCTGGGGCCCAGTAAGCTAGGCCAAATGTATCACCAACGTCTACACGCAAGCTAATGAAAACGCTAAATATTACACACTACATTGTGGGCTATATGAGGAAGATCCCAGTTCTCAAAACTCTTAAGAAAATAGAACAGCCTAACAATCCTCTGTAAGACGATCGTGGAGCTCTGCTATTTATCCACATATGATCGAATTCGCTTGGCAACTCCGAGGTCGTTATAGAGAGGGGGTACTGCGTTTAAGAGATTTTAGATATGCTTACTTTGTAAAAGTGCTACAGTGGTGGCCGTTAAAGGATTCGACAGTAGCTTCATAATCTTTTCACTTGTTTAATGTGGGCCATCGGATCAGCAAACTGCCACAACCCCCTTACTCAAAATGCTCCCCTCGCTTGCCGTGAAACGTTTCTGACCGCCAACGCGTCGGCATTTTCGCCTCTCGCAAGCCTTAGGCTGTTGGGTCAATAGGTACGTAGACCCTTGATAACTTCAGGAGGTCACCAACAACCATAGGAGCCGTGCAACTTAAGGAATGCGCATCGGGTGAGCTACTGCTAGGTTGCTGAAGCCTAGACGATAGTAATCAAAAACCGGTTTTGGGGTCAAATCATGGACTATTTAATCGGTAGTCTCGCGCCTCAGAGAGACAGCAACATCAGTGTTGACACTGATGCTTCACTGCGCACAACCACAAACTTTATCCACTTATACTTAAAGCCTTAGAATGAAAAGAAGAGAAAAGAGTGGGTGAGGGAGGGGATCTACGGCTGGCCTATCGCAAACATTCTGAGGTGCGTGCACCTGCAAGCGTCCGATCAGACAATCTGGAAGGAAACTGACAACACGAATGCCACTGATATCGATCAGTCGCCATTTCTAGCAGTCCTTAGCCAAGCGCAGGAGGGGTCACGGGAACCCCATCCTGGAAGGCGCACTGCACCAATAACACCCAAACTCTCCGTAATCTCTTTCACACCCTTCTGCCAAGTCATACGTTGTCCACCTCGCGATTTGCGCCATGCTGAGGAAGGCACGGAGAACAACACTCGTCTCGGCAGATTGTGTTTCGGCATGCGTAGCACACGACCGAGCCACCGCAATTGTTGGTACTGAATGTTTTCCGTGATTGAGGTACCTGTAGCACAACCAGATGCCCGTCTTCTAATCACCTCGTTACTGACACGCTGACGCCATCCAAAACCAGCCACGCTTCTGAGGCATCGGTGGTCAAAAACCTGAAGACGCCTTACATCATCTGTCCGCAGAGGCCATCTTTCACAACTATATAACAACACAGCTCTTACTGTAGCATGGTACAGTGGTTCTCACCAGCAACGATTTGAAGACCAGAGTTTTGAAGACCCAGCGTTCGCCTTATTATTTCATCGACGGTGAAGTTTAACAAGAATGGATAGATGGGACACCCTTGTCGTACACCATTTTCTGTAGGGAAGCTTTTGAAGGGCTCACCATACACTTTCACATGCCCAGAAGTACGTGAATATATCGACCGGATTATGCTCACAAACTTCTAGGGCATACCCTGCTGAGCAAGTGTGGTTAACAGTACTGACCGATCGACACAATCGAATGGACCCCCGAAGCTCATGAATACCAAGATTGTTGGTCATCTGTACATATAGCGTAGCTCTAACACCTGACGGAGTGTGAAGATGTGGTCGATGCAGCCTATACCCGGTCGAAATCTTGCTTGATGCTTAGGGTCAAGGATTTGCGTGCCGCCGTAAGATGACGTAAGATGAAGAATCAGTGAGGCCAGAAACCTTGTTACAACGGGAGTCAAATTAACACCTGTGATTACCACATTCACTGTGAGTACCCTTTTTGAAATTGGGCACTATTATCGATTCACCCCAGTTGTCTGGAACTGTCTATTCCTCCCAGATAGACCGAAATAGGCTAGTGAGTAATTCACCAGCATGCTTGTACAGAGCAGGTGGAAGGTCGTCAGGACCAGCGGTATGATGATGTTTGATTAGAGATATACACTGGGACTGAGGCTTAGGGGAGTTCCATGTTGACAGTCCACCTTTCTGTTGAAGGCCGACAGTCCGGCAGCATTTGGTAGCAGGTGGCCAATTGAATTGTTGTTCGAATTATTGTGCCCAGTGGTCTAAATGTTCTTTGCTGGATATCAGAGTGCAATTCTGGTCCCTGATAGTTTCGCTGACAAGAGGGTTCCGAGGACCAGTCGAACGAATTAAGTGGAACAGTCTGCGGATGTTCCCAACATTTTTAGCCTCTTCCATTTTCTCGGTCTTTTGGATTCACCAAACGTCGCGGTCTGCACCGACACTCAGTTTTACCTGGCATCGGATGGTGCGTCGGGTTGAGCTTCCCAATGTCGAAATGGCAGCAATGAAGTAATAGTTTTCTACTGCATTCACCGTTAACGTTAGTCTCCGATCGGCGTATCATGTTCTGACTCAATCACCCCATGCGTTTTATCGAATTATTCATGTACCTGCAAGTCGAAAGTTCTGATAATTGCGTGAGGAAGCTCGTTAAGCTAATCTATAGGTAGTTCGGTATCTCCTATAACATCAAAGCAGTCCAGCTAATGTAGGCATGCAAATTACTAACAGCCGAGGTAGCACTCTTGTGTGACCTCGCAGAATCGGATGGGATCCCAGAGGTCGATTTCAGTAGATTTATGCAAATAAGCCAACTCAATTGGAATCTGCAGAAACAATCTATAGCAGCAAAAAAAGAATTTGCTTATCCCATGGTTGTGAGACACGGTCTCTGCGAGCAGCGGAACTGAGACGTCTTGAGGTCTTCGACAACCCTTGTCTCCGAACCATAGCTCATGTAGGCTGGTGTCGGCGAATCCGCAACGGGACAATCGGAACGCGAGTGTTCGGTTTCGCAACGTGGAATTCAATCGGAAGATGTCGAAACCAAGAGCTGCGGTGTTTAAGCAATGTATTGCGAATGCTGAACCATCGTTTTCCAAAGAGATTGCTGTTCTCCGTGCCCGGTTCAGGGTATCGCAAGCAGAGAGATGGTCAAACTGGCAGCGTGGCACGAATGGGTGCAAACTTCTGGGTGCTTTTGGTGCGAATCGCCTTCCGGGATGGAGTCCGCGTGCCCCCCCCCCGCTGTGTATGTTTGGAGGCGCTGCAAGATATGATTGTTAATTGATATCACTGTCGCCCTTGCTGTCAGTTTCATTCCAGAACGTGTGAACGGGTCTCCTGATGTGTAGCCACCTTGGGATGATTGTGATGGGCCAACAGTCTGTTTTCCATCCAATTTTTTTCTTCATAACAAGGCTTTCAGATAAATTATGTTTGTACGGCAGCGAAACATCAATCTTAAGCAGTGATGTTATGCTGTCTATGTTGATGATGACTGTCAAATGACCAAAGTGACACGGTCATAGTCAAGTGAAAGTATCCCACAATGTCGCTAAAAAGCGAACTTGAGGCCTTGTGACTTGTGGCTATTACTCTGTCTCAGTCGATGATAAGTACTGAGGGTTGGGTTGTTGTAAGGCAAAAGAAGTTGGTATAGGTGACAAAGAAAGACGCCATAACCGAAAGTTTTTCGTAGATGAGGGCACCATCGTGACGAACCACGGTACCACTCAGTGAAGAAGTGGCTCACCTCTGTGACGGGATCTGAAGGCCTTGAGGAGAAATAAAGGTCACGCGCTTGCAGCCTCAAGTTCCTACAATATTCACTACGGGTCAGTTTCACAGCGTTTGAAGCACACCACACTTAGTTGACCCACTTCGCAACAAAAGCGTGAATGAGTGTCAATTTATTTCCCTGTCGAACTGGACTTTTCCAGTGAGAGAAGAGGGGATGGCTCTAGTCCTGCTGGAGAGGGTCAAGGAGATTGAAAACCACTGGTGTAACTCGGGTGCGCAACTTAACTATGGATTATATGACTGGCATCCGTATCGGCTGATGCAAAAATGTTTTTTGACACATGTAACGTTTCTTGCTCCTCTCTACTTTCTGATCTGCTCTGCTGGATCCTTTGCTTACTGAAATTTGAAATTTCATCACTTTTCCTTTCGGCTCAGATGCTTCGGCGTGGTTTAGAGGTCAAGCAGTTGTCCGGAAGACATCCTCACCGACAACACCACCAAATCGTGGGCCAGGTACGTTGCCAGTCTTGCGGATAATTCAATAATAGAAGAACTAACAAGTCTGTATCGCTTAAAATGAGAATGTGCGTTTGGACTTCACCACGGTTTCCGCATGGAATACAGTGTTTTTGACAGATTCTGAAATTAAGAACGCAGTTCGTTTTTTAACTAACCAGTTGTTGACTTCTTCAAATAATGTGACAACTGGTGAATCGTTTGACAATTCATCAGTGGTCAGGTTAACTGTTTAAGTCAGCGGCGGGTTAGTCCAACACTCAAATTCATCATCCACGCGGGCGTGTGATCCGATGCTATTGACCACACGAGCGGTCTTATCCACACCCACCTGTCGAGTGTCAACAAGGACCAAATATCTCGCATGGATGAGCTTTCCAGGACCCTATCAAGTGTTTTTTAACAAGCGAAGAATGCTTTCTATCTTTGTACATCTTACACAGTCTTGAGAACCGGGAAACAGTTAACGAATCAAGTCACAGAGGTAAAACGAAACGGAATCGCTTTATTTCGAGATGACTTATCAATCGGTCCCAAGATTTTTCCATATAACCGTTTTGTATTGGTGGCTTGAAAGCTTATTGTTGCTTATGTCTGTGTATAATCTCCAAGGTGATCGCCATTTTACTTTCCTGTTTTCCAAAAAAAGGTTTGAACTAGGTTGGTCATTTTGGCTTCCATCACTAACGTTTTACCATCGGTAAATCATTTTGAGTTGTCTTCCAAAATACCGATACATTCGTCCTAGATACGTCTTCCATTAGGTAATTGACTACAAGCTCAGTTGGAAATACCTTTCCAGAACAATGAATTTTAGTGTACAGCAAGGACTGACATTTCATTTTTCGTTTTCGTCCTACACAAAACGTGCTCGAGGTAACTCAGTGGTTAAGACGCCATCCATAATAAAACAATCCCAGTGAACGTCTCTGTCGACTACCTCAAAAGCACCACGAGTCAAATGAAGCGTCATTCGCCATCTGCTTAGTCCATATCTTACATCCTAGTAGGTGTAAGCGGGTCGGTGACTCTAAACCGGTCATACTGACCTTGACACGATACCGAAATTATTAACTGGTATATAAAACTGCGCTTCTGACATCAATGTCCCCTTTCAAGCTGAACACTTCCGATCTGCATAACTCCTTCATGAAAATCCCCCCTTTAAGTCCTTCCATGTTTTTTGAACATTTAAGTGTTTCTATCATGCACTCCTATTTTTTGCACGTCCCCATACCCACAGGGACTCGCCAGTAATGATGGATAATGAGACTCTCTTGCCTTGTTTCGCACTAGCCTTATCGTGCATACAGCGCGAAAGTTCATTAATTTTTTATGGTCTTTTTCAAGTTATGCTGCCAAAATTGCGGTGGCTATTTGCAGCTCGACCACTTTTCAGGGGAAACGTCATGTTTCTTGAAAACAATCTGTTTCATACATTCTGAAATAACTTGCCTGTCTTCCTTTTCCTGTTATAGGTGTTTTTGTGCAAACCCGGCCTGCCTCGATCGTGCAATCTGCGCCCACATTTAATAACAACAACAACTCTACAAGTAGGGCAATTGACACCCCGGTCGCTGTGAACGGTGTTCCTAGCTCCGGAAAGGTCGCCGTGGTTCTTGGTCAGGTCTTGTCAACAGGTGGTTCACCGACTCCTGAGAAACGAAAGCCATCCGCTGTCTCGGAAGCAACAGAGCACACGGTAGTACCTGATTCCTCAGCAGTAGCTGTCAGCGGCATCATTGAAGTGCCTAAATCCCAGGTGAAATGCGAAAAAGAAACTCAGATCACGACTCGATCAGAAACGGTCAATTCTAACGTATCTCAAGGTTCGTCTTTGATTAGCTCTGTATCGCAATATTTGATCGATAGGAAGATTTCGGTACGATGAACGACCTTACCCATAAATAGAATATTGATTTTATTATGATGGTTTAAGCCTCCAGCTGGAGCTAAAAGCCACACATTGCGTTTTTGTTCTGTTCAAATAAGGGTAAGAATGTTTGCCTCTTATCTTTATATCTCTCTAAAACAACCTTATAACTTCCTCAATCTAATTACCCCTGAGTAAAGGTCATACTTTGGCTCAACTGCTCACTTAAGTACCACGTACGACACACGACAATTCAAACAGTACTAATGCATGTTAACGACACTGCTTATCGTTCCCTCCTAGCTGAAATCTATAGAATTCACAACCTCTATACGGAAGGTTGCGGCTTCAAAAACTACAGAATTCATGAGATGCCCGGTGCTGCTGACGAAACGGCCGCAAGGTGTCTCTCGATTTCTCATCACAGCTTGATTTCTCTTGGCGGAATATAGTCCAAACTGCGGCATCTCACTGCGTCGGTACTGAGAATAGTCGAGACCACACTTCGTCGATACCACTATTTTATTCTAGTGTAAGTTCTGAACAATCTGGACTGGGTTAGGTGGAAGCACAGTAAGTCTCTTGAAAAAACGCACTTCTCATAAAAGGAATATCATAAACGAGGGATTCCGTTGATTCTCCTGTTCACATCAGTGATTTCAAAGTGAGTGTATATCACCAATTACAGTGATTCTCTCTTCGAAAAAAAAACCCTACTTAAGTCGTTACCATGCCAGGACTTTTCTCTCCACAAGGGATTCAGTTTTCCTGGATACTAGTCAGTCCAAAACGGTTGCCATTGTATCGAGGGTTGTTTACCTTATTACTGGACATTAAACATTTGAATTGTTTAGTTATTTCACATGGAATTTGGTCACTTTTGGCTTGTTCCTGCCCGGATCTGTTTCAGGCATCCAGCAAACCTTTCTAATGCGATCATCTGACTTAGTCTGAACCATTACTATGGTCGACATACGCAGCCTTAGAGCTTGTCTATCAGGGCTCGTGTTTCGCTTGTCTCTGGAAAGACTAATCCTAAGATGGTACTGCTTTTGATTGGTGGAATGAAGCCTAGCTTCATCGTAAACTGCCTCCCTTCAGACACCAGCGCGCAGAAGAGACCACGCCTTATCGGTCTCTCCAGGAAGGCACTACCACATATAAATACCAAGAGAATCAGGAGTTGGGAGCAATTAGGATTTTGAAAGCAGTGATATTCGCTCGTGCAGTGAAACACTTCATCACGTTCATCATTTTAAAACCCGTTTTTTCCAAGTTGTGTATCTGTTTACATCTTCGTATTCATAAAGGTGCATCCTGTTCGTTATTTTAGATGTGTAACTGTGCTGGAAAGGTTCCAATACTGCCGTCCCACTCGGCTACAATCGAGACACTTTAGACTGACCGATGGCTGTCTTTTCATGATGGAAGTCCGTGATGTAACTTTCTTTTTCTCATGGAATTTCAACTGTTCATGTTGAACTACAGCGTCAGAGCTTCTCCTGCTCTTTTTGACTTTTTCGAAATTTTTAATTGAGACTTTGTCCTGTAAGTGAGATTGATCAATGCTGAAAAACCGAGAAGCGCTTTGAATCATCAACAGTGCGCATTTCACCAAACTTAAGGGAGCTTTGAATCCGAGACCTCCCGACTAGTAGTTTGAGTACTCAGCCGTTCGACCACAAGTGACCGACCAGTGTTGCTATATCCTGTGTGAGTGCGAGTTAATCACAAGACCGATCAGCCGCTCGTGACCGAACCGTTAAATGTTCCAACTGCTAGCCGGGAAGTCGGGGGTTCGAAAACCCCTGGAGATTCATAGGATGCGCACTGCTTATAGGCTCCAATGAGGACGAAACAGTTGTACAGTGTTTTTCGGCGTTTCGGTATGGTTTGGCTTCACTT
Source organism: Opisthorchis felineus (assembly GCA_004794785.1). Lineage (NCBI taxonomy): Eukaryota > Metazoa > Platyhelminthes > Trematoda > Opisthorchiida > Opisthorchiidae > Opisthorchis > Opisthorchis felineus. The sequence continues at coordinate 611,483 of SJOL01009809.1, forward strand.
ACAGGACGAAATTTCTATTGAAAATTCCCAAATCTCTTCACATCACCAACTTTTCAAAATTTCCGGTAAGCTGAAGCGCCATCTCTGAGAAACTTTGGTTTTCTCCTGTTCTGTCATCCTGATCTCAGTCTACATCAATGAAGCCAGAAACAAACGATGATCTCAAAAATCTGACAATCACATCTCTATGCATTAACATCCTACTGGTCTCATCTGTCCTCACCAACGTCCTTTTCATTAAGTGGTTGTTTGACTCATTACCTAGTTATTCAATAACGAGTTTTAGGTTGTCCTGATGGTCAAAACCAATGACCATGTGGCACTCACACAGCAATTTCCTTGATGAGCGGACACTCTTAGGGTGAACGAATTCCACCAGCGTCCGCTCCACAGAGTTATTATTATACAGACCACATATCGACCACAGACCTGGTACGAGCATGCAGCTCGTTTTTTGTGCATAATTAAATGCTAGAAATAAGGTACATTTTTCGGCGAGTTGTGTCGTGTTAATGCAGTGTCCCAAGTTGACCCTTATCTTCCGAGGAATCTATTTAACATAACGCGAGCATTCATTTTTTGGCTTGCAACTTTCAACATTCCTTAATATCGCCACGACAAGCTATTTGCGGTCCAGCCGTTACTAAATGTGTTGCGATCGAATAACACGTTCTCGTATGCTTACGACCACACGGTCTTGTTCATGACCCATGTCCACCCAATCGGTTTCTTCCAATCACTATTCGGTTGTTCCGATGAAACTATCTGTGTGCTTCTCAGTATAGTTTGACAGACCAGTGATTTTAATCCCCTGTGGTGTGAGATTCGAACACAACATCTTCATCCTGTGAAACGAGATAGTTTCCTGTCTTGACTGTTTAAGTTCCTTTTTGAAGCTTCCATCAATATGAATCATCGTTGCTGGTGGGTCGATTCACTACACTTCACTTCTTTTTTGTCCGTAAATACTGACACCCACACATTCCGACCTGTCAACTCGCTGCGCCAACTGTGTTGCGGTCCTGGACCATTGATTCGTTATCTCCGTGTGTGATACGCAAAATTCCTCCAGAGTTAGCCAGTCTCAAATATTCTCTGAGGCTCTCGTTTGACAATGACGGAGAGCACAATAATAAATCATTTTCAAATGCGGCGCACGTATCGGTCCGGTTCGTGCCGACTACGCTGTTTTTGAGCGTCTCAATAAACACTTCAGATCCACACGCTGCACGCTTTGTCTTACTCGGTGAGCAGTAGTTGAGGTCACAGGGCATTCTGAACATTTCAGCACAAAGTGCTGTGCTACATTGCCATATCAACATCACTGCTTTGCATCATGTGCTATGAAATAAGATACACGGATACTCTAAGCTCAGGACTGGAGAATATCGTTTGCTTATACAGTTGCCGCGTAATCGTTCCTGAACTATTGCAGTTTTCCCAACTTCAATTTCCGAAGATGGCAGTGGGACCTAATAGCTTAGACTGCAATACTTCATTCGTTTTCTTCAGTCGCCACACAAACCACACATTTGCATGTATGGTAACAGCGTTAAGGAGACGATTAAAGAATTCCACACAGGTTATGAAAGATGGCTTGACAGCTGTGTACCCAAAGGGCACCGCAGCTGGATGATTTTGACCGAGGAACTTGTGTTTTTCATAGAGAAGTGCACTTGTATTGATACCGTTAGAAAACCCTTACTGAAAGAATGTAAACAGCTTAAGTCGAATCTGTTACACAAAACAAATCTTCCCTGGACACTTGGTATATTGTTTTTTGATACTCCAAGACCGGATGAGCGCGATTCCTTCAGGATATGAAACTCTCAGTAGAAAACTGAGTCATTTACCTACCCACGGGGGACTGTCAGGTTCCTGTAGAGGCTGAAATCGCAAGTCTCTAGAGTATATCTATGACTCACTGATTGAAGTTTAACAATTTTAAATGGTGACTGGTCTACTGCTTTGAGAACCACCCGCTGGAAGTGACGACCCAATCAGTTCACCGACGTCAAATGTTTCTGTCCGGTATGGAGTGAGAGTTACGCAGTGAAGACGATAGCTTTGATGAAAGACCTCCATTGGATGCGTTGCACAGGCATATCTGTCAGATCCAATAACGATTGGTTTGTCTCGTCCCGAGGTCCACAGCCGGGAACATGGCAGTTGCCAGCACGAGTGGGTTGACCAGTAAATACTTTCCTGCTTCGTTACCAGTTCATGAACTGGCCGCCACTGGGTCTTCCCTATCCGACACATGACTGAGTGAAGAGAGCTTCACTAGGCGAACGGTCCTCTGGCATGGCTTAATCTGTGGAGTGTAACCAGCCGAGGACGAGTGAAGTTTCCCGAAAACCATCTGGTGTACCTCCATTACTGATCCATTGTTCCCACCAGACCGGCGCAGCGCTCCGGGGACACCGATGGTCAAACAAAGAGTCTTTGAAGATCTTCGCACGCAGCGGTCACGTCTCTGATCTGTAAAGCAGGACAGATCGGATCGCGATACTGTACACATTACCCTTGACAGTCAAAATGATGTCATGTTGACGACACAAGTGTCGGGGGTTTGCAAACGTTGCCCTGGCCTTCTCAATTAGGGAAGTGATTTCCTCTTTGATCAGTCCGCCAGGACTTCTGCAGGTGTCCAGGTGAACGAACTTATCTATTACATCGATCGCTTCACCTGAAAGCATGAGGTTTGAATTTGATCCCATCCAATTTTGCAGCATCACTTCATAGGTTCGAAAGACGTTCCCAACTGCGCAACAGAATTATTTAGATTGTTCAAAACAGTTTGCGTTTCTAAAGGGCCTTACCCAAAGAGAATAATATCATCAGTGTACTCAATGTCCGTGAGCGAACGACCCGGGAGTATTTCGATCCACGAGAGTTTAGAAGCAGGTAAGGAAAACTTAAGCAGCATATCGATTACGAAGTCAAAAAGAAAGCGACAGAGAACACCCCTGTTTAACACCACTAGATGTGAACTCAGGGAGGAATTTGCCGTAGACACGTGTCCGTTTAAGGGAGGATACGTACAAAGCTTTCATAAGAGAAAAGAATTTAGGAGGGACACTCTTCATAACCAGGCAACCCCAGTTTCTAACGATCAACGGACCAACATCTGGGATCGGGAAGGATTATCGTTGTTGGTCGTCGGAAGGAGTCGCACAGTCCCAGTACTTGTCACAATTTGAGGACATGCTAATGACCGGCCAGGGCGAGACCCAGCTTGATTCTCGCGAACCTAGCTCTTTTGATGGTGGATCAACCACAGAACACCTTGGAAGCTATAGCCCCTAAACTGGTGCCGCGGTGGTTTTCGCAAGATGTTCTTGGCCCTCTTTTGAAAGTAGGAATCACCGTCGAGGCGCTCCATTCTGTCGGTATTCTTCCCGCATTGCAGATACTTTAGAGTAAAGCAGTCAGGATAGCCACGAGGAACTCCCCATCTTTGAAGAGTGCAGGATGCAAATCGTCTGGACCAGATGTTTTGTTGCTCTGAAGGAATTAAATTGCGCTGGACTTCCGTTGTGGATGGCGAACTGGTATCGATGTTCCCCTGAGATTCATTCGGTCCTTGCAGAGATCGAACTGAGGTGACACAGCTGAAGTATTTTCCAGTGTTCAGCCCATCATTCAAGACAAGGTTTCCGCTAGTGAAACGAAGTCCCATCCTTTTCGGAGATCATTTCACTCGCATCTGCCTTCCTCGGACCAAGTGATCTGGCCAACTGAAGCAGAGAGTTTTCCGTTGCAAAAGCGCTCCCAATTTCTCGAGCTTTTGCGACCCACCAGGCCAGAAACAGGAGGTGTTCAGCACATAACTGCATAAGTTGCTCCTCATTATCCGTGCGGTGTGCGTCAACTCCGAATCGGTCGCCAAGGTAGGCTTCCTGAGGACTTGGTCGGCCGTCCCGGATATTCGCATCACCTGCCAAAATCATGATATCTGTACTTCTTGCTGACCGAAGCAACCGTGACAAATCACAATAAAAGTTGTCTTTCTCAGCCCCAGTGCCGTCTATCAGAGCGTGTGCTGACGCAACAAATAAGCACCGTTTATCCTGTCGGGGTGCATTGATCTTAATTGAGCCAGTCAAGCTACTGCACTAAGACGACTGTTAACTGGAATCCAGTACAGTAAAACGCATTCTACACTTGAGCTTAGCGCAAACCCGATAGCATAGCTACCACGAGCCATTGCATCAGGATCGTCAGACACATGAGGAGGAAATTGCGAGAAGTCTGAGTTAGTCCCAAGTGGTTTGGGGTGTCTTATATGTGCGTTTTAGGGACACAACTTACATGGTCGAATGAGCGAACAAGGTCTGAGCAAGGGCTACCTATCGCTCAATCTGACACAGCACGGATGGTGAAGGCAACAATGTGGGACAGGTCCTTTTTATGTAATAAGGGTTTATTTTGCTTTATTTGACTGGGCAGAAGCTTAGGTACGAAGCAACAGTCACGATTGATAACTAAATGAATCAGGAAGATTTTGGTGGGGGACGTGTGGGTAAGAGTCAGTGAACGAAGAACTGTAACGGCAAATGGTACCTCCCAGTTGCCCAGGCCGAAGAAGGGTGTTTGGTTGCAGTTCCCCGCCTTGAGACTTTGACTCAAAAGTGGGAAGCGCGAGGCAGCGGTTGTTAGGGTTTTCTTGAGGGCCGCTTCCCGGAGCCATTGGTCTAATAGTCTAACCCACTTGGCTGCAGGACGCAGGGAGTAAGGTGTAACTCCCTGACTCCTAATGCGGCCGCACATAGCAGGTGCTTTTTGAACAGCACCAGGCTCTTTGGTTTTAAAAGTGTTTCAACCGTATTGAGTAATGTGCCGGCAGTCACGGTCAACCTTTGAACGGTCGGTGTGTGCAGCTTTTAGGGCCGACCTTTTCTAACCCGTCTGTCCTCATGGGAAACCAGCATCACTGCCTGCATACATATGGGGATGCCGGTCGCCTGAATGAAGCACCTTACTGTCATCACATTCCTACCGTAGAAGACAATAAGACTTTATCTCCAGACCGCCTCGTAATACGATTTCTAGCAGTACAGAGACTCGTTCTTCGTCAGGCTATCTCAGTTTTTGCAACTCATCTGGTCTCGCTGCATCCAGCCAATCCATTTCAGTCCAGTGTGTTGGTACTTTTGAATTTATGGACCCCCAAAATAATTCCTATATTTTCGAAAAAAAATTGCACACAAGTTACAACTCCTACATTTCATACCTAGTCGTTGTTTATCCGTTGTCAACTTCCAGACGTTTTAACAACAGACAAAGTCACTTCGGATCAAAGCAAACCAAGTTTGCCCTCAGAAGCAACTCAAAGTAATACTGATCAAGAGTATCCTTCAACACCAAAACAATTGAGAGACAACTACGATGAAGTATTTTCCAGCAATCAGCTCAATGCAGAGGAGTTTCTTGGGCGGACCCTGGTCGACGGAGACGCTTGCCTAAACCGCCAGATCGACCTCCCTGAACCGAAGGGCTCAGCTAATGGTCTCATGTCCGTTAATGTGACATCACCACCTGCGACTGGTTCAAAACAACGTGACCGCGGTGAGTCTCTTGGTGGCTGCTAACACCGGTATCTTCTTTAGGAAAACTGTTGGCCGAACTATCGAACCGGCTTATTCCTTTTGTTTTCCCCACATTAGCGGACACTCCCACTACAAGTGAACAGTACTGGACACCCGACCCTCCCGCCTCACCATCCAATGGGAATAACATTGCAGTCGAACCTGTTTCGAACTCAGTGCTGCATCCCGGTCTGTTGGGTTGTAACACAACACCCGCCGATTCCATGCTCAGTCCCTTCGACTCCCTTGATCTAACAAGTCCGTGTGCTGCTGCAGCGCCCACGCCGAATGGGTCAGCTCCACACACTTCACCGTCCAGGTCACGTCTGGAAAGTATCAATGACGTAGATTGATTTTGAAGTTCCGAATTGTCCCTCTCCCTTCCCACTACATTATTTTACCGGCTCACGACAGATTCGACAAGTCCCCAAACATTTTCTCACTCCAAGCGTTCACTTTTCATCAACTGGCTGATAACAGGGAACGTGTCCATAATCGTTCGCATTTCCAGTGCTTAGGATTGTATGTTCCCTAATCGTCAAAATCACTCACCTCTGTCTAGTCGCTTCCATTTTTGCGTCCAGCCAGAATGATTGCTCATCCAAACCTACTCGCATGCATCCCTCTTGTTGTTATCTAGCCCATCGGCTCACTTTTCCATCAATTACGTGCTCCGTACGTCCATCAGTTCTCATCCGTCACTGGATCTAGCACTTTGCACTTCCAGATGGTCCTGGTCTGGCGAGTCGTTCGCACCATTTCACCCCTCCCACCCACAATCCTGTATCGTTTTCTCTTAGAAGATTGTTTCTTTTTTATATTTGCGATTCTTCCTTTTTCGTGCAGTTTGCCTTTACGATTTAGGCCATGGTTCACTTAATTTCGCTTGCTTTCTCTTGTTACTGTTGTTTTTTTCTTTTTTCTTGCTTTTTAATTCTTTGTTGGTTGAATATCGAAAAATTTTCTCTAGCACCATTTTTACGTCTTCGTATTATTTTGGCGTGCGGATGGACCTCTCGATACTACGGGATTCAGGTTGCGAATGAGTAACTTTGCTCTGATCGTCATTCAGTATGGTAAACAGTATAGTGGCTAACCTGGGGTGCAATCTGAGAGAGGTCAGTATAGTGGGCATTCACAAAGTTATCAACCAAAGCCATCATTCAGAAAATGACCGCGGGTGAAAAACGTTTGTCTTTTGCACGGTTAACTTCGTTTCGTTCAGTGTTGTGTAGTAAGACGTTCCAGGGTCTAACTTCAATTAGTTTACTTGTTTCATCAAAGCTGGTAATTTGTCGAACCACTGAGTTTACGAGTCACTCAGTTGTGCTACTATTTTGATTGCTGGGCGACAGCAACTTTATGAGTAGTGTGTTACGTCTAAACATACGCTCTTGTTCCTTCAGACAAGTCATAGGCGGAAAGAATAAAGTATTCTTAAACTCATGCTAAAAAAGCGGACTGTAAGAAGATCTAAGGGCATTAGTTAAGCTGTTATGTACTCATGGACGAACGGAATACGGGGCCTTTGAGTTAGTCAATAATGCAATTTAGCTGGTAAGCCTGAGGTATGTCTGTCAGTGGGTCCTTATAAGAAAAGGCCCTACAGATCGCCCCGAGTTTGGCCAAACAACGTTCACCGCCGCAAACGCCCCAAATAACAGGCCTTGTGAATAGCTTGGCGGACTGCATGATATTAGTTCTGTCGCTGACAGTGTCTATGGTGCGTAAATGGCTACGAGTTCTTCAGACTGCTGCAAGGAAACCTGGTATTTGAGTTGTGTGTTTTCTAACCTTACGGTGACCACCAGATGTGATGCACGCGCGCAAGCTGGTCTGATCCGCATTCTGCGGCGCGAAAAGCTGTGTACAATAAAGAATGGAAGAAACAGGTACTGCTTAGTTTGTATCTCACATCTCATCTCTGTCATTAACGTCCGGCTAGATTCTGCTGCACGGTATTTGGTACCGACTGTTCAGGTAAAATAATCTGGCCATATACTGCTAGTGAGGCCAACCGAATGAATCAAACCGAGAATCGCAAACGAAAGCAGTGTTTTCGCCAAATACTCTCATTTGTATATGAATTTGGTTCTGACAGGAGGCTCAACTGAATCCAGGTGAATCTCTCGTTTATAGGGGCACCCAACCGAATGTGCTGCATAAAGGCCGCCGGAGGTTTCGGTGCGATATTCGAAAAAGGAGCACTATTCGTAAGGCTGCTGAAAACTCTTCTATAGCCCGCGACCGGTTTCCTCTTTCTTGGGGCTCATCGAGTGGATAGGCCTCCGAGTTTCCTTCAAACTTACGTTCTTTTTGAACCCCAAATTGTGCGAAATCCGCGAACTACACTCATTTGCACACCAGTCTGGTTTTACCGGGGCCTGAACTGAATCTTTCGTGATCTTCTTCGACTCAGTGTGCTGCACAAATACCCTACCTATGTCACCCTACAATGAACCGTCAGTTGATCTGAAAACTAGCTCGGATAGTGACATCTCACACGTTATCTGAGATGCACACCACTAGAAAACTTCTATTACACAAGGGAGTGAACAGCTGATCCGTTCTCTCTACTTCATACATAGTCAATCAGTAGATGTGCAGTTGCAATGACACATAATGACAGAACAAACCGAGGTCTATCATCTTGAGAGTATGAACATACTCAGAAATGGCTGATTTCGTCGATTTCTTTGCATCGGTCAGAGGTTGAACTGAACCCCACAGTCATCGGTCGCTGGCGTCTGGCAACTGACAATCTCATCACTCCTGCAGGCTGCTCCCAAGTCTTACTGCTAAATCCAAACTTCAATTTGCGGGCAGTTACCGAGACCACACTGATCAATTTCTACCAACCGGGAACACATGCACGGGAGATTTTGACCCAGACTTTATGACGGCGACGGTACTGTTTAGATGACCTCACCTATACAAACATTACTTTTTTGCATTTGCTGATAGTCATTCTTATGGAGTGGGAACTTGGAAGCACATGTTTTTATGCTTTCACTGACGTAAAATCACTTGTTTCTTTAAATGGAATACTGAATTTACTGGTACAAAGTTCCAGCCCGATTCTCGATGAACTGGAAACATACAAACAAGGTGTAACTCACTATTTCAGCCTAAAGAGCACTGAGGTTGCGATGTGAGCGATACCTATGGCTTCGCCAGTCGAGCATTGCCGTCGGGCTAATCGATCCTTACGCAAGAAAGATCGGAGTCACATGTTTGGCTACGGACAGAAATTGATTGAGTGCGCCGCAAGTTACGACGAACACTCCCTTTTTCAACGGCAGAAAGTGGTGCACCGTTACTTCACATTCAGGAAAAAATGAACCGGTGAAATTAAGTGAACTGACCTTCACTAACTTGGGATGGGTACCTCGACAACGTAATTTCGTTGTAAAGCCCTGCTTGAAAAACCTATACGACTTAGATGCTTACTCAGCATTTGCTGATAGGTGAATTTAATCAGTTGCCTGTTCAGGAATAAGCGGGACGAAATCGCGTGACAGTAAACTCGAAAGACTGGATTTCATGTGGGAGACGCTACAGTGGTTAATGCTTGGATATGTTCCAGAGGGGCAGTCGAAAGCAAAATTAAGTTGATCTAGTCCATCCTATGTACCAAGCGAGATACTCGGTCTACTGGTAGACCGCTTCCCTTGAGCCCTTGATAATGAATTAAATTAAAAGCGCGAAGAAATGACACCTCAACAGAGTCCGTTCGATTTGCTTTCATTGAAAAAGATACTTACGTGGAACCTGCTGTCCATCGTCTGCACAGAAAGTTCTTTCTGATATTTGCGGAGCCCGACGCTTTATCTCACAAACATTGAACATAATACAGATAACACAAATTCGTTTTGTCTGCGCATGCTGTTAAGGGGATTCAAAATAAGTGGCACATTACTTTTATACGTGCCATTTTTATGTGCCAGTGGAAGTGAAAATAGCCACTTCGTGTTATCTTAATTTACCAAAAACAAGTGCATTCATTTTCAATAGGTTTTGCCTGAAGAGTATTTTTTTGTTCATGCAGAAATCTGGTTTACATAAATCTGGAAAGATGTGCTGCCTAGAGTCCTGGAACATAGTTGCGCTTTCGTAGAACTGTCAATCTGTTACTGCCCGTCTGTGGTGGCATTTCTCGTCTTTCGAGGTGAATCGGTTTTCCTAACTTGAATCCATCAGATTAGCAAAATTTTCAGGTACTGTTGTCAAAGTTCTGCGCCGAATGTGCTATCTCCTGTCTGATAGCATCCTGACCGTGCTACTGCCTAACCACCCGACGGCGAATAATAGGATATGCATTACTATTGTCCCTAATAAACAGGGCATATTCGTACACTGTCGATCGCTTTTCAGCACACGTTAGTCAAAACTTTGCAAGATGGAACTTACAACTATGACTCCCAGATTTGTTCACGATGCATAAACCAAACTCAAGCTGAAACCAAACTTCGGTAATCTTTTCCGCTACTGACAGGTAGTTGTGTATCAGCCCCGTCCGAATAGGACCAGTGGTAGAAATTCAACCGCGCTTTGTTTTATTTTGCTTCATTTCGTGTTTTTCCACTTCGACTCTTGCCTGTATTACAAGTCTAGTATGTCGAAGAAAATACCGCCTCGTTTATAGCCAGGACTAAGCGCTCTTGATCAGGTCCTTTAGCGTCGTGAGGTAATGTTGCGACAGGTGTATTGACCTTAACTATCTGTTGTGTTAACTGGAGACTCGTGAATTCCGCGTCGTGAATTTCCGTGTTGTAAACTGGCAGATTCTGCCCTTTTAGGTGTTCCTTATCTTATGGTTGAAACGCTGCATTCATTGCTTTCTTTCTGTATCATGACTTGTTTTTCTGGTTCTTGTGCCACTCATTGAACACACCCCCACCCCCCGGTTTCTGACCCCATTCTCTCGTTCATTCGCTTTTAACTTAGTAAAATTGTGGTCCCCCATTAAGAATATGAAGAGGAACAAAAAATACGGTTGAATTAGGCACTTCCTAATTCAGAGGGATTAACAGCGCGAATCTGGCGTTATCGTGCGTGCCATAATAACTTGGTGGAAAGAGGTCTTTCTAAATCATTCCCATATCCTCCTCTTTTCATTCGTTAGCCACAGGACAGCTGTTATCAAACGTCGTACACCAGTGACATTACACTGATCAATGTTGTGACAAAGCACACAACAGCTGTCGTTTGCCATTCTCGGTGTAAACTAGCTGATAACTGTCCAGTATGAGTTATTCTAGCGGCACCTTCTTTGAGGTACAACACGTATGTGCCAAGGGTCCAACCCAAATCTATCGGGTTTTATTCAGGTTGCCCAGGTAGGCCGACACTAGAGTGTGTGACGTCAGTTAGACAGGCACCACACACAAATGACAACACCGGTTCGCTTTGCATTACATGGTATACGGAGTGAGGTAGTAAAACCTGACTTCACTTTGCCCGATTTTCAGCACACAAAAAAAAATAGAAAATCCGCTCTTTGCTTTGCAAGTTACGTCTCGGTCATTTTCTCCCTCGGCGTCTATTTTCCGCGAAACTTCCCGCTGCATAGAATACACGGGCCCGGTTTAACCTGGACAGTTAAATCGCACACTGATACACTTTGCTGGCTGCTACGTTTGGTAGCAATGAAACCTCTTGATTCTTTCCTTTGGCGGTAGCAAGTTCCTGATGCTACAACCATTGTTCATTGAACTAATCCTATACTACTGAGGGAGGTTCAGTAATGCAAAATAAACGTGCAATAAACATGTAGATTGGACGTGGCAAGCATTAGCAAATGCTTCATAGTATTGCCTCCCTTATTATTGGGTTCTTCTAGCGAATACCAGCTGAGAAACGATTGATAAGATGCAACGTGTGTTATAACCAAGGCTGCCAGTATAGCTAGTTCGATTCACCTTCAAGTTCATTCCCAAGTCCACTACAGAAATGCCACCACCAGAAAAGAATGATGGAAGGGGAAGAAAAAGTTTACGTAGCTAGAAGTTTTTGATGAGCTAATTATTTTCATTGGATTTATATTTGAAGAAGCTCTCCCGGTCCCCCCGAAGTCCCAGACCTTAACGTAGTCTCAGAATGCTCTTCTGTTGATGTAGCCACTGAAGAATGTAGTATGCGGAGTCCAAAGAAAGTAGTCAGTTCTACAGGTGCCGAATTGTGATAGAGTGGTGGTACAACGGGGGGAAAGCTCTTCTTGGGGAGCCTGTAGACACTGATAGGCAAATGTGTCTTAACAAGGAAAATTCATGTTGGAAAGGCATGTCGCACTTGACTGCACAAGTCAGATAATGCAATATTATCTTAGCAGCTCGTTGTTTGGGCTAGCGACATAAATACTGAAGCTAGGAACGCAGCGCTACAAACAAGGTTCAAATAACTCCGAACGTAAATCCATATGAAAACTCTTCAGCATTACGGTAGAAGATCAATTTGGTTTATATACGTAGGTATCAACAACCATCAATTGGTATTTCCAAAATGGCCGGCTTCACTGCCTAAGCCACAGCCAGTAAAACAGTGTGCATTGTACAATAAGGAAATGTAGTCAATTATCCTAGGTAATTTGTGGTGAAAAAGATGCCAGCTCACAACGCGGTGAATAGTTACACGGTGGCTATAAATTTGCTCGTGTCAATCTTTGTTACTGCGCCAAAATGGTTACAAAAAGAGATTCTTTATAATTTGAGTAACCAAACAATTAGGACTACAATCTGACTACATTAAGCGTAAAACACGAACCGCACAAATGTAAGCGACATACAGCATAGGAAAAAAACAAAACGTGAGGTTGAAGAAAACCTAACTGACCGCTGTCTCCGCTCCAGTGCCTAGTGCCGGAAGAAGACTCGCCGACAAGGAGCACAACAGATTTATTGCAAACAAGCGAGTGTGTGCAAGTACAACGGCCTCGCGCTGTATTTTTAAGGGCATTGTTTGACCTTGACCCGAGACTGTCTCGCGCTATATTTTGAAGGGCACTGTCTGACCTCAATCCGAAGTTGTCTGATCGGTGTTTAGTGGAGTTTGAGGGTCTCAGTAGGCTTCGGGTATTCTGGGATAATCGTCAGGAATCTGACCTTCCTGACAAAACCTAAAGTATATATTTTCGTTTCCGAAACGTTCCTATATGAAGAAGGGTAGGACGAACAGGTCAACTTTGGAGCAAAAATCTTTGGAAAAACTGCTGTTAGTTTGGCATAGGCTGTTTACAAGGTTGCTTGCTTCCAAGAGTTCAGCGGTTTAGCATCATGCAATGATCAAAACGACTTACATCTACTGGAGCCTCTAGGAGGAAAACAAATCTATATTTTTTCATGACGGTCCGACGGGAGGCTAGCGCCCAAATGATACTTGGTTAGATGTGTGACTCTTTCAACTGTGGTACTGACTATCGTCACTGTAATGCTAGAATTACCGGCATACCTAAACTCCGCTACAACCAATGCGTTCAAATTCGGCCGCTTGCCTGGGCAGAAATTCTCTTGTATGGGAATATCATGTGCTTCTTTTCGTTCAGATTACAGTTCAGTTACGTGCAACAAAAACCATGAAGCTTGTTCATGCCCTGTCGATGTAACCAGGATACAAACTGGATCTTGTTCACGTTTTCACGCACTGTTCGTGATCAGTCAGTTTGTCACAGGGTGAAACTAACAGTCAACTGAGAATGCCTAAAGACTTATCACAATTTCATCTGCCAGACTGGTTAGTGCATCTCTCCGTGCTCACTTTAATCGGTCATAGACCTCACCAGTCCTGGTTCCGGTGTTGTTTAACGTAAACCGAGTGAAGTATCAAAAAATACGGATCAGTCAAGCACTTGATTGTTGTATCCCGTAGAATAAAATAGCACCTTTCTTTAAAAAAGTACATTGGAGGCTCGTCTTTGGTAGACACACTTAAGTGAGTTGGGGATTTCCACAGCTGAAAATGCATCAGAGCGTTTACGTCAATTTTACAAAATCGTAATGATGAAAGTCAACAACTCGGTTAAAAATTCTCAGAGACTTGGCCGGATATTACTGGGGATTTGACCCTGTAGGATTTACATGACTAAACATATACTTTCCTGCTGCATACTTGAGTAAACATAGTTTCTATGAAATGTTGTCTGATGCTGAAGTTTCTTGCAGCTGTAGTAGTAAAGTAAACAGTGAGTTTTGGAGGATTGTTGTACGGACGATTACAACTAGTTTCCAATCGTCCTCGCTAGGTTATTTGGTAAAGCACTCACCCGGAAAGAGAGAAGTTGTCGTTTCCCATTCCGTCCGAGGATCCTGTCTGTTTGTCCACCTTACGCTTGCTTAGGTCCCCATTCAAAATTCTAACCTCACAAAAAACTGCATTCAACAAAGTTTTTTTCATGTAAGGCATTAAGAATAGTGATGACTGCACTTTAGGTTCAAATTCAAAATTATGCACTTTTATGTTATGGATGTCACACTTGCAAAGTCAGTTTGGACTTACGGAACATGTCTTTTTGCGTTAGCAGTTGGCTATCAGTTGAGTGTGTGCTGCGGTTTCCAAAACCAAGGTGTTCATCTCCTAAGCACCACCTTTATTCAATAAGCCAGTTTAGCTTAGAACACCGATAAACTGCTGCCGCGACATGTGTCCATATTATACCAAAGTTCGGGCACAGCGAAAGATGGGATTGACCCATGTGGCAAACACCGACATGAGGACCTTTTTTGTGCACAAGAATAAAAATAAACATTCACCTGAAACACCCTTTCAAAGCATGGCAACCGTGTCACCCGAGGGAAGCATGAGGGAACCGAAGACATCTCGAGAACGTTAGATACTTCAGCATACTGTAAGTACACCTGATAATGGAAAAGAAGCATAACGTTTCCGATTGTCTACTTCTTCCAGCTGCACCACACAAAATATTTGAACGGCATAAAGGCGAATTTTAACTGGTAACACACTGACGGCGACATTGAGTATTGTGGCTGCATCGTCTGAAGTGATGAAGTGACCTGGAGTAACCCATCGCACAATCTCAACAAAATAAACGGTAGCCTCCTTTTGTCACCACAGCCCGAAGCCATAACAGTCCCAAGGCAATCGGAACAGGATTTTGGAAATCGACCACAGCAGCGAGGGTGCTGCCGATAAGGAAGACGTCGATAAAAAGTACCTAGTTATCGTTAACTCCTCAGGTACTGAAGACAAGCGTGTCCATCTGGTTAAATCCGTTCGGGAAGCATGGTTTTTACAGTGCTGGGGTTCAAAGATTTGCTGGGTTGGAGTCAAACGGATCGTTCCGTTGATTCAGAAAATGGGCGCAGAGCTCCACAAAATCAGATTTGGATAAATGATTTTCAATGTATTTTCAACGCAAACTGTCAGATTTTCTGGCACTACTACCGTTGTCGAGGGTTGCGTAGGTTCGCTTTCCTCAGCAGTTAGCTCACTAGTTCAACAGTGACATTTGAATGGACCGTTACCAGGAGCTCATGATCATAGAGAATCATGTTCTCCGCTGCTCATTGCTGACAGCTGACCAGTATGACTCTGAATTCAGCTACACATTGCAAGATTGTGCTTGCCATCGGAAGCATGTTACTGAAAATCGCTCAGATCATGAATGAAGCCCAGTCTGGTGACAGCACAAGGAACGTGGCTCTGAGAGTCTCTGGTGCTGCGATCACCGCCTTAAAAGACTTCAGACTTGTGGCTCTGCCTTTCAGGATAGTCGATGTATTCATATGAACCAACATAATGGAACTCACCACATCGTTCACCGATAATAGGTGTGTGGCCGCTGGTGGAATCGAACATGTAGGAATGCCAGTCAACCGGTGGAAAAAAAGAACTCGGAAGATCAATACGGTCCTTGTGTTATCAATGCATATCCCCCCCCGTAAGTGAAGCCAAACTATGCCAAAAAGCATCCCTATTGGAAATCGCCAGCGTCACCGCAAAAATACAGCGATCAACAACAATTGGGCACTATAGTTCAGCTACTTAAGTATAGTAAGTAGCGTATAATTAAGGGGGAATCACTCAGTCCACGAGGCAACAGTAGTATCCACTGATGATACTTCATCCGCATCACGCCAGTAGGATGCGTACGTACGCTCGACATCTCAAGAAGACCTAAAGTGACTCCGAGACTTAAGACGCAGTTAGCTTCAGTGGGGCTTCCTGAAACGCGAAATAGAGTTATAATCCACATATGTGTAGCACCTATCAGCCATGAGCTCCTGCGAACACAGATGAAAGAATTCCCCTGCATTTTATCTATTATGTAATAGACATAGGCACCCTTAGATAAAGGTATTCGAATCGTTTCTTCATGCTGTCCAAGTAGCCGGGAAGGGGGATATGTGTGACGCAACTAGAAAGCTTGTGTGCATGTCCTTTGTGCTAGGACATGCAAACTTTCTCCGACCTCTTTAATAATAAGACTACCAGAATTCCGCTGAGGAATGAACTCCTCTCTACGGCTCACGCAGATGACGAGCTAGTATAAGTATCTACACCAGAGGAACAAGACGTTGTCTAGAGAATCACTAACGTATCTCGTTATATACATATTTCATGCAGTCGTTGTTAGCTTGACTGAACTTCTCGAGGGACACAACCCACAAAGGTCTTTTTCACGCAACTGACAGGTAAAAATTCTAGTAAAAATGTTTTGCATATTCAGTGCCTTCACACTCAGCAGCCAGGTGCAACAATACCTGACAACTGCAATCATGGCTATTTCCACCTCTCAGGTAGGGAAACGACTTTCAAAAAATTAGTGTGGTAATGTATATTCCTCATCAAGCAAAATCTCATTCGTTGACATATCACATCTTCGGTTGCTGTCCTTCTGCTTCGTTGCTGTTTTTCAAAATATACAAAGCACCTGAAATTATTATTTCGTTTAACCGTCTGTTGGCGTTCAGAAGGCTATTTTGTACTTATCGGACTTACTTGGGACATATGTGTTCAGCGGTATGTGATAAATTTTCGTTAGATATAGCTCTTGTCATAGTGGTCCTGAATAAGTTCTTTCAGAATGACGTTTTCACAATATCCACTCACATTCTTACAATCATTTACTATCCTAAGTTTGTCCGGTGAAAACTGGGATCTACGGCATGTGACATGACATTGGATGGACGCTAAGACTGTCCCGTCCGGAAATAGCATAAGGCATTCCCCTCCATATCTATTTGTAGTCTTAGGTGTAAAATTAAAGGGATTTTACGCTGAGTTTCGCCCGGAGGCAATGTATTTTTCCTCAGGGTCTGGTTGATGCCACTCAGCTCTGAAAAAATGAATATCCTACCGGTGGAACTTTGGCTTACAAGCACTGGTCGTTACATGCTTGGTTTCCCGCATGTTGTTTCGTCCTTCCCTCTGCTATAGTGGATACACAAGCTGTCTTGAGAAGCTGAACCGTTCACAGAAAGAATCCCGTTCAATTCACTACTTGACAGATGCTTAAATGTGTACCAAAAACGTAGAGGCAGCTTGACTGGTCATTGAGTCTCAGATGTCAAAAAGCAAGCAACGGATCAAACTCCGTCTGACTCAGATTTGAGATTACGTCATTTAGTGTGGGAAGTTTGTAATGTTTGGGGCGTAGACCAGAATTCAACGGCTTAAGATCGATACAAAACAGCAATCAGTTGGACTTTTTCGGAACTAGTACTTTTCGACAGACCCGGTCTGCTGGGTGAAAAATCAACGCTACGACATCCAGCTTTCTTAGACGGTTCAGTACTACTCTCGTAACCTCACGTGGTTCCACGTGCTATCCGGAAATCCCACAATAACCGGTGAGCAGGAGGACTTTTCCTAGTAGGTACCGCGGCTCACTGGTGAAGACGCGGATGTACTTATCAAGCGTACTGTCGGAGTGCAAGCAAAGCTAATACTAGTGATGGCCTTCAATGTCTAGGCTGCTAGAAAAGCCGTAAAGCGGATTACCTCCGGATTGGCTACCGGAACTTCTAGGGTATGTCGTTGTCCAGCCTTGAGATTTTGCACGTCCTGTTGACCTTACAAAGTGCATCGTTCTCCGTTCGCAGGTTGAGGCGCACGCTTGATAATGACAGGCCTAGAATATAGGGGCCGGAGGAGATGCTTACGGAGGTGTCTAAGTTCAACTGAAATCGACCTTGTTGGCCTTCGGCAGGCAGATTGGCGTAAAAGTCCCGTCGACCGCTTACTTCAGACTCCGTTCGTATCACGTCCCCCTGATTCTGTCTAAGCAAGTTTTACAGTAGATTACCAATACTAACGCGTAAGCTATTCAGCTTTGCGCATTCAAAGCATGCTCGTCACTGTGCCTGATTACTCTTTGGCACATATGTTACTCCACAAAAATTGCAAACTACCTAGCTTCTCATCGTAATTGCGTTAGCACCGCGAAGGTGAATTCAGAATTAAGGAATCGCAGATGAACTTTCGTAGAAGCCTCACTAAGACAGATGTTGTTGCACCGGTTAGGATGTAGCTGATGACATTTGGGGAACCTGTTTGTGATCCTCTGCTCACGGATGACCAGAACGATCCGGTAGCAAATCATCCACTCCTTTATTTGACCCAAAAGTGAAAGCAACTTGCGAAGTCATTTAACACCAACATCTGTTACTCAGTTATTTTTGGCAGCTGATCACTGCAGGAAAAATGAAATCGTTCAAATGTTTAATCCACCTCGCCTGGACTGCAGTTTTGAAATTTTGCGAACACAGTAACCGGATCGCGTGTTTTCGACTCTATGTCGGATACACCGAAAATCAGAAATTCATCATAGCCCTGCTTCCAGTGTCAATATGTCTCCGTAAGTTTATCCCGATTGGCAACACTCAACTGCCTCGGTGGCGCAGGAGATACGGCATTCGGTCTAGTGGCTAACGCGTTCACCCCTGAAAACATTTAATGAATATCTGCATCGTTCGCCGGAATATTTATATTCATGCTACCTCCAAACAACCTCAAACTACGGCACCAAAACATGCCGGTATATATGAGCAGGCGTTCCAAACTTAAAGTATGTTGCTGACCAATGGCACAAACTACCTTCAGTTTAGAACAAAATATCTCGTGAATATCATTCATCCATTCCCATAGGTGACCAGTGTTTTAGAACTTCTCAACAAACTCGTCTGAATAATATGATAAACTGAAGATTCGGTTGATCTAACAGCATCCTAGTTTAACTTCACAAATTACTTACCCAATATAGCCTTCATTGGAGTAGTATCACGACAGACACGAAAAGTTATTGTGTTTGCAATCATCTCACCCTGTCATGTCAATCCGACTAGAGCCTACTGGGTGGAAAACTATGTGAATTTTGCATTGTTTTTCGCAGTGAATGCAATCCCAAACAGTGAATGGCAGTGACGGTTTCCAGAACGAATTGTACGCCAAATCCGAAGACGGTCTATACCGCAGAAAGCTATTTACTCTGGATTACCGGGACGATGTTAAGTCTGAATGGCACGCTCAAGCTGTAGCTTCTCTTGCCACTAGCTTGGAAGCCTTCAAGTCTATAAAGTCACTGAAATCTAGCGTCATGCCCAAAACAGAACTAATGCTGTGGTTATTTGGAGAAGGTGATTTTAAATTTACAGGTACTAGGGCCGAGATTCTTAGTTTCAGATGCAGCTGCTGTTTGCACTAAAAATTCCACAGACTTCAAGGTGTCTATTCGAAAGGTTTTGATGATGGCAAATCAACCCAGACAAAAATAATTGAGGATGTTATGCAGGTACCCAATAACTTCGTCATGAACTATCGGTCTAACCTAGAATCAAATGAATTTCACAACACTATCAATATGATTTGCAACTCGTGTACACTATGGTGTTCGGGTAAAAATATTGATTGAAGTTGGGGCCTACGACTACCTGATTATCCCCAAGCACTGAGTAATCATAGGTTGGCTGATTTTGAAAGCTATTCCCATACCGCTTAGAATACAAACATGAAGTTCATTTTTACCTGGATCACAGAGTTTTGCTGGACATGCGATGTCTTCAATGCAGTGATCCCAATAAAGAGTCTCCAACATGAAATACCTCCTTGGAAGAAGTTATTTTACCAATCGGGGAAGTTTCTGTTATGGGATGCCCTTCCTGAATGCATCGAGAAATATGTGCGAGACATCTGAGTGCCTCCTTCAAAAACATATGGTGCTTTTATATCGATGTTCAAGAAACCCTTTCCAAATGTTCCCGTGGCACATAGAAAAAGAGAAAGACATATTCTCCATTCAGGTGAAGAAAGACAACATTCGAAACTGATGATTACTGATTAACCACCAGAACGTCCAAAATTTTTCGAGAAATCCAACAGAATCGCGAGGATGCATATTTGGTCACGCAAAAAAAGAATACATACGAGAAAAATAGACAAAAAACTTGGTTGTCAAAACAACTTCATCTATAAACAACTAACCAGCCATTCTGCTATTTTTAGATAGGCACTGATCGACTGGTGTGATGGCACCACAATCTCTTGTTTTTTGGTCCTACTGGCTTTCTAACTCTCAAGCAAGTATTACCTATTTACCACACTCGGAAAGAAAACATTTGTACATTATCCAAGTGGTTTGTTTTACATGATGAGAACCAATCAGTCATGCGCAACATCGGCGCGATCGAGTTTCTCCGCACGTGAAGTGATCATTCCAGATATTACGGGTAAAGTTGAAATGGCACAGCTATACTATAGGACAGGGGGAATACTGATTTGCGTTATGAAGCCTCATAGTAAAGACTGAACTGAGATTTAACGGAGTAGGAGTCAAAGAATAGTGCTTCGACCAGATAAAGTAAATTTCCAGTAAACACCATACTACGCACAAAATCACTTCTATCCGATAGACCTATATACAACTGTATGTGATCGTACACCAGCGTACACACTGTTGGTTTTATTGTCATTTCTAGAGAGACACTTTGCGTGCCAAGCGCTAGTCATTAGGGCTACGCCACAAAGACGCCGTTGTCTCCTTCTGAAATGAAGTTTCACCAAAGTTCCATTCCAACTCCTGAAAAAACTGTTTTCCGGTGTGTATTTTTGTCGTTCCACACGAAGTTGACCTCGAACCAGAGTACAGATGCTGAAGTGCAAATGCCAAAAGTACATTTTATGCTGACGTATAAATGTAATTCTGACCAGTTAGCGATCTTTCTGTTGGAGGTATTCACGGATTATTCACTGCTATTCGGTTTCTTGTACAGTCAAGGATCATACGTCATTTCATTTTCCGATTAATAAGTTCTTTCAGTTTGTTGTTGGTTCTCATAACCACTTCATTAGAATTCATTTGATGCCAAGATGACAAAACTGCGGCGGCCCCAAAGTAGGCAAAATTGAACGACTAAGTCTACCTTTTCTTTGTGATTGGCGGTTGTGAACGTGATTCCGGTTATCTTGACATAGAACACTATTAATTAGGTTGCTGAAAGCCCTCTGACAGCCTACTACCGGTTTCTCTGTCCTTGGAGCTCATCAGACAGGTCAGTTCCTCGATTTTCCATCAAACTCGTTATCTACTTGAATAGCGAATTGTACGCAATTGTACTCACTTGCAAACTAAGCTGGTGTTAACAAGCGACTCAACTAAAAACCCAGCTGAAAACCGTAAATGACAGCTGTAGCGGACATTCGGTTGAGTCTCCCGTTACCAATAACTTACCCTGCAAATGAGTGTTCCGGTCTATCGATTTCACAATAACAACCACGACCATCGTCGACACTGCATTGCAGCCAGACGAGGGCCGTGTATTGCAGACATCCACATGTGTATGCAGCCCGACGGTATTTCAAGCTTATACAATCTTCGCACTTGTTTCAGATCTCTGACTAATCCTATGCCTTTGGTGGCAGAAATGAATGGACGTGAATGCAACACAGTGCATTTTGAAGTTGCCTGTACTTAATTCATTCTCAACCGGCGATGCATTTGGATCCATTTGGAACCGAACAACAACTCATCTTAGCATGCACCAGGAATCGTGTGGTAAGGTAGCATCAGATCTTTAATGAAGCGCTGTATAGCAACAGACCTGCATAAATTCCTGGACTAATATTCCGTTTGTATACCAGTGTTTGACCATCCACATACAATTTGCTGGTGAGTAGTCTACACTAGTTCAGTAGGCTCTACTAATTGACGGGCGAGATGGCTCAGTGGTTAGAGCGCGGATTTACTGACCGGAAGGTCTGTGGTTCGAATCCGATCTCTGCCTCTCGACTTCTCCTGTCTAGGCTTGGGCAAACTGGCAGTATCCCAGCCCTCGTGCTTCCTTCGGGAGACATGGCAGCTAGGCACCGAAAGGGTGTTACAGCTGAACGATCTGATCTGATCTCTCTCTACTAATCGACGCGTAGAACAGCAGACTATTGGGGCTGATGTATACATTACGTAAAGTGCCACGAACTAGTGCGATAATGATGTGAAAATAATTTTCACTATGAAACCAACTGTCTGAGTTTTATCATGCAAATGATGCAGAAGGTAAGGTGATGACAACACGGTTTGCGCAGTCAGTGCGTTTACGTATATGATTATGCGGTGCTCAGCATTGAAAAAAACGACGGAAGGATAAACCGGATTCAGTTGTATGGAACGGTCGCTCAGAATCCGCTGACAGCCCGCTACCGGTTTTGCCCTGTTTGGGCTTCCTAAGGTAGGTGTAGTCCCCATGAGCTGAAGTAGTCAGTCCCTGATTTGAACAGCAATTTGCCTGTCTCAGCTTCCGGGGACTACACCTACCTAATGAAATCCAAAAGGCTAGTAAGCTGCCGTTGGACTTTGGGCAATGTTCCCATACCACTTAATTCAAAAACCTCATTGAATATCATCGCAGCGAAAGCTAAAGGCAATCTGCGTGCCGCACATTATGCGAAGGAATGGCAATGTGCTACTGACCACGAGGGACTTCATCGAGTCTCCAGCTTCAGCACTTTCATCATGCATATGAACTTTAAAGTACACCCTCTTTGTTCACATTCTCTCTCTCAGTTGGTCAGAGCCGGAGCCTATGGTGCATCGGTGCTGCGTCTCATCTATCGTTAGTCCAGGAAATCCCCTTTTCATCGCCGGTGCACGTAATCCATAGGTAACACCGTGTGCACCTCCGGAAAATCCAAAAACGGGTATGTGGCCCTTGGTTGAACTAGGCTTTCGAACTAGGGACAGCCCAAGTCACCTGTCACTTAAGGCGTCTGACAATGATGTGTACATGAAGGCAGACCGCGCGGGGAGCCCAACGTGCGTAACACCGCCTCGCCTGGCTACCCCACGCAGGCCCTCTGCCACCTTGTCAAGCCAGACAACTTGCACTTTTAAACTACAGGCCTTGGTGCATACCAAATCACCCCCATCAATGCTTCAGACGCACCAACTGTTCGTCACTGTATCACTTCAGTGCACGTCGCATATCGCGAGTACGGGGCTGTCAAACGTGAGAAACTTATTCGCTGATCGAGTGACGTTGCGAGCTAAGCTCAAGTACCTTGGCTAGTTCCGGTGATTGACACAGAAACATCATCATCATCTTCATCAAAGACAGCAACATCAGTGTTGACACTGATGCTTCACTGCCGTACAACCATAAG
>SJOL01009809.1:638327-803853 GCA_004794785.1 Opisthorchis felineus
AGGACGATTAGGGTCCTCAACCAAAGCCTTTGGCTCAAAAGCCTAACCGCAAGGCAGCGGTGTTGGGCTGGAAATGCAAGTACATTACCAATTTTACGGAACACGTCGCCACACATGTTCCAACCCCCAACCTGGAGGGCCAGGAGACTGTGTTCGTCAGACCTCTACCCATTGACCAACCTGGTATGAGAGACTCTGCGAGTGTCGCGGGACACCCCCCAGTATAGCTCACTGGGTCACTGAGGTGCGCAAACCGCCACACCACGGTAAGGTCCAGTCTCTTCGTGACGGGACACAGAAACAACATATCTATCAATAAGATGATGGATTTTCGTCCAGATGATTGAAAGTTTCGGTGGTCACCGTACCACAGCAACCATTTTCCACGAAATTTTTTAAACTTTTCGAAATATCTGGTGTCATCAGCTTTGGTCGAGTTCACTCCCTTGGTTTAAGCGCTACGGCACAGAGCTGACCAATATACCAGTAAAGAGTGAAACCTGGCACATTTGTATCTGCTGTGGGATTGGGATGACGTTTCCGCTTCACCTTTGCAGCCTATTGGGAACAATGTCCTGCAGTTTCATCGATATAGAAATCCATGAAAGCTGTTTTTTTGTTCGTCAGGTGATAGGAATTCTTCAAAACATTAAATCATCCGACTGCCAATACCGACTAGTCTAACTCTTTAGTGTGTAACTGCACCACTTTTTTACTGCTACCAATTTTCGTCTTCGGACAAACGACTTGAGCGCACTCACTATGCAAAAATGCCCTGGAATGTGTCGCCGTTAGGTTGTTCGCGTGATTCTCAGGCTATGAAGGTGAGTCACTCAAATCGCGTGTGCGTCGGGCTCAGATACGCTCATGCGCCACCGTGACCCACGTATTAGGCTCAGAAATATTTGGCGGGCAAACGCGTGAACACCTAAGTCATAGTAACTATAGTGCAGCCGTTGACCGTGCGCACAGCCATCGAAACTTTGGGATAGGACTGACTTTATGGACGCGCGCGGCATTGTGTGGAACTGAACGTTACCAAAGCAATCTATTTGGCGTCCACCAAAGGCGTCGTAGTGTAAGAAAACCATGCTTGGACAATTCACTGAATTTAAATTCTGGCGACTGTCCACAGACCACATATTGAATGGCATTTTCCAGGCCGATAAAAGGTGACTAGAGCACAATGGAGCATTTGTTTAGCTTTCAACTAATGTATCGAGAGTGTATTCGTGGATTTTGAATGGAGTAAACGCTTTGGTCCTCTTGCGAGCCAGGATGACTGGCGACAGGTACGAAATATCCATGGTTTGATAATAAACATAGCAGACTTATGTGACGGACAACTGGTCCATTTACACACATAAGTGTTTTGGCGATCAGTATACATAAGGTACTTGAGGTGAAATATAGTATGGCGCAAAATAGCAACTGACAGAGGCGAGCAATACGTCAAGCCAATGATTACGCACAAGTACCACTGGTTATTTGTGTAAACTTTACCTGGTCGGAAATGTTGTTGATGTCTGTGCAATGCTTTCGTGTTGTGAGAACACTGGCCGATTTAAACAGGTGCAACCTCCTGTAAAATGGTCAACTAGGGTTTAAGAAACTCGGAACTTGCTGGTTTTGATACTTCTATGGAAGTTAGAACCCAAACACTGAGAGGCACCAGCAGGATACCGTGCTGCCGAACTTCTGCACTTCACATTCCAAGAGACATTTGATCCACTTTTAAGTTGTTCACCGATACTGAATCAACACGGTTTTGAGCTAAACTGTGATCCCGCTATTGTTCTCCCTGTACCATCACAGCGAATGTCACATTTCATCAACCCCTCCCGTATTTATACATCAGGGGCTATTATATTCTAAAATATCTCAATAAAAACTCAGCTGCAGTTTATGATGCCCAAGTTCGAACTCCGTATTTCTCAGTCAACCAGCATCACCCATTCAGTGTTTTCTCACGTGATAAGGCACGCGTACTGCCCATTACCCATTCTTGATTCACATAAAGGACGAAACAAAAATACAGAGCCTCTCGGCGTAGTTTGGCTTCAACACTACCTTTAAACCAGATAAAATCTTGGGGTATGCTTTCTCATTCACATAGGCCGAGGCAAGCGTAAAATGACTGCCAACCACTTCCGAGCACTGAGTGTTGGCCTGTAGTAATTAGTCTGTAACCTCAATGAATTTCGTTGTTAGAGATCGATTACCCCACACAGCGAGGGAAAACCTTGAGTTGGTATCAACGAAATGATCAGTTTCGAGGACGTATCTAGTAATCGAAGCCGGTAGATTTCTACAGGTCGTGCTTCCGACAGATCCCTTGGTGTCAGGGCTCAGGATCGTGTTCCGGTTTGGTTACTATGTGAGGTGAGGACACCATTGTGTTCGTCTACGCTATACTGACTTACTAGTTTTGGACGGGGATTATCCGTTCAGATCAGTACCTTTGAAGTATTTCAATGTGGAAGAAAAATATTCTTTGGAAGATGAACATTTGAGCACAGCCAGATGATCAGCTGGGACTACCTTAATTCTTTGGAAAATCAGCAAGTCCTATCCGAACCCAATGGAATGAAGGTTCAGATAATGGAAATAAAAAGAATATAGCCCTTTGGCGAGATGAAAGACTGTTTGAGTTCCGACTGAATTAGTAATTACCAGGTATTCGTGTCTTTCGCGTTGAAATTTCTCGATTTACGTGTTGAGATATCTGACTTTCCGCATCCGTCATTGTCAGTCAAAACATCGTGGTATATTGGTCTTTGGATTTTTTACAACATGGCTTATTTCTCTACTTGTGTTTCTCGTTAGTGATCCACGACTGATGAAAACATGTCTCATATGCCCCATATTACCGTCTCAAAACGACTTCGAAGAAAGACTGATCAGTCCCCATATTAATGGTCATCGAATTCTAGAGAGAAAGCAACTTACATATTGAGTTACTAGCCCCAACTTAACGTTTATAGTATTTACACAGAAGAGGAACTGCAGACGTCGATTCATGTAGTCTGTGGCTAAATCCCCTCCGTAAGATTTGCCGATACAGTCTTTGAGACACGCTTATGTACACAGATGCTATCAACGAAGTCAACGTGGACAAGAAACACATGATCTTGTTGTACGTTTTTTCTTTGTTCCCGCTCACAAAAAAACAATATAGGCCTGAATACTCCCGTTAATGATCCAGAGGAATCATTATTACGATGCATATTTGACATGCGGTTTCAGTTCAACGCAAAACCGTGCCAACAAGTTGATGGTACCACAATAGATACTCCACGGGCCCTCCTATCCGTTGGTGTTTTTAAGGAAAGCCTTGAGAACCATCAGATACGCGTAAGTATAGAAAAGATGCATTTCTATTTGCGATACTTAGGCGATATATTCGCCACCATATACAAATCCTCAGAGCTGCCGGAGAGCTTAGCGAATATTAATAAAACACATCCGGCCATTCAGTTCACATCCTGGACCTACGTCTGCTAAAAGCAACTGATGGCTTAGTTAAATATTCGTTTTACCGGAAACCAACTTTGTCTCACCGAAACATGAAGGAAATTTAGTTTGATGTCTTTTTGACAGGCCATGAAAAATCTGCCCTGAAACCTAAGTAAAGACGAATTTCAGTTGCTGGCTAACATGCTTTATGGAAATAATTGTCTGGAGAGGTCAGTCGCAAAAGTACGTTGCTTTTAAATCTAAGAAAACCAAAACCGGGAAGGAAATTTATCCCCAACAATCTCCATTTCAAAGGGAATCTGGATGCATACTAACTGATTCGGCGTCTACATCATATACTTTGGCAAACCGTTAAGGTCGTTTCACTCAAAATGTGACTCACAACTACTTATCTAATGCCCCTACATTTATAAGATAAGTTGTCGATCAACGCTCAAAACATGCCAGCCTACTCCACCATCTGCTGTTGTACAGCGCACGACACGCTGACAACCGGATCAAGGATGTCTATCACTAGGGCAGTGGTCAAATACTTGGCTGATACAAGTCCCGTGATTAATACTAACACCGCTTTTCTAATACCATGCTAAGCGCCTATCTACCTACCAAGATTCGTTCAATATCAATGTCTGGTCACAGATGAGGCAATTACGATTCGCTCACACGACTCGAGTTTGTGCACTCAGAAAACGTTCACACACGCATTGAGTCTTCCATGGTCTGCTCACATTACCGCGGTCCACTCAGACCAATGGATCACTAAGTAGAAAGTTTTCGCACTTTTACCCCGTAGACTCCACTTTGCTCTTGTCATATTTGTATGGATCACTCGCTTTTAGTTTTATACTGTACTGTACTGTTCTGTACTGAGCGGGAGAAGATATCGAGAAAACATTAATGTTAGTCAACTTGTGTTCTGAATTTTACGATGACTTTCATGTGTGGACTTTGTTTCCAAAAAAATATATTTACTATGCAAGAAACGAAAACCTGTTCATTAAACAATATACCAGATAATAAAGTACAGTGATTCCCCAGTGATTCCCTCTCTCCCGTTCGGCGACTCTCTCCAAACTTACTCAATCGCTTTATGGCATGAAAAGCGTGTGCCACCAGTTTTGGGGCTCATCAGGCAGGCGCAGTCCCCGAGTTTTCGTCAACCTTATGTTCTACTTGAACCCAAATTGCACTGTTTTCAAGAAATACACTCATTTGCAAATCAATTTGGTTTTGCGAGAGACTCACCTAGAACCCAGCTGAATCGCTCGTTTGTGATGTTTCCATGCAACTGAATGTGCTGCACCAGGCCGCCTCATGTTCCAGTTGCTACGANGGGCGAAACCGGTCGTGGGCTGTCGAAGAATTTTCAGCAACCTTATGAGTAGTACATTGCGCAAAATTACATGCATCGCGATATCTCGAATATCGTAGCAACTGGAACATGAGGCGGCCTGGTGCAGCACATTCAGTTGCATGGAAACATCACAAACGAGAGATTCAGCTGGGTTCCAGGTGAGTCTCTCGTAAAACCAAATTGATTTGCAAATGAGTGTATTTCGTGTGTCACCATCTTCTGTCACAAATCTATCCAATGCCCTTGTTCAATTATTACCCAACTTTGGCAATAATTAGAAAGATCTCTGAAGTCCGTGGGATGATTTTCCAAAACGATTTGAATGGAACAATTCACACCTATTACGTAACGTTGACTGTCCACCCACTGTTACGTTTCTGGTTGCCTTTCTGTTTCCCACTGGAGGCCAACCATTCGAAGCATTTTCGCGATTTGGAATTCGAAGCTCTCCACATTTCTGCAAGAGTTATCCCTCCAGTATTCACTTCTAGACCCTTCTACTTTATTGTACCTGCTCTTCATAGAATGCTTTATTACCCAAAGAAACCAGCTACTTGACTGTAATTTGTGCTTCTAATCTGTTTGCAATCACAGAAATTACGATGACGAACACCTTAGCCAAGCCCAGAGTTCCGTTTCATCGTCTCATTCAGCTGTTTACTGTTCATTTAACTCAGTTAACTCAGAAAAAACACGTGTAAAGCAAGTTCGATAGTTAACTCAATCCTTGCCCTCATAGGTCGCGGTCTGGATGACCTCACTGGGACTGCTAAGTTGAGCGGAACTCATTGGCGCATCAGGTCAAATACGGATGTTGTCACTCTGAGGTAGCTCCAGTGTGGAACCTATGGCCCAGCTGAACACTGCAGTTGATTCGATGTTTCTAACCCGAACATGTGGGTTGCGTCTAGTAACTGGGTTGTGTCAGTAACAGTACTCTGGACTAAAGTTTCTTATCTCCAGCCAAATATACCAGCTTCCAAATGTGAATCGAACTATCCCCTCTTCTGCGTCGTCTCATTCAAAAGCTCAGGTCCGGTACAGAAATTGCACCAAGAGTCTCGACGTGACACACTACTTACAGGGTTTTTGAAGACTTCAACAGCCCACTAGAGGTTTTGCACTTTTTGGGGCTCATGATGTAGGCCTAGTCCTTGGGGTTCTATCAACCTTATGTTGTGTTTTAAAACCAAGTTATCCGCAACCGGTAAAATACACCCTGTTGCAAACTAAGTCAGTGTTAACGGGGAACTCAACCGAAAATCAGGTGAACCTCTCTTTTATAACATCGTTCAACTAAAGGTTTCAGCTGCATCGATATTCGATCTATCGACACATTTTTCTTTGCACTCATAGAGTGTGAGAAGCTTTCGACAGCTTTTGTGCCACTGTTAGTACGTAAAAGTGCTCACTATCACAACAACTAAATCACATTGCCCTGGAAACCTACATTTTGGTTATACAATGCCAACCTACGATATCCAAACTTTTCAGAGAAAAAAAGCCATGATGAAGACAAGCATTAGGTATTGTTAACCTGGAAATCAATTATTCGAATCATCCGAAGAAGTTGTCGTGATAATGCAGCCTTACGGACAGATCCAGGAATATACTGGTGACCACCTAACAGATGTAGTAACCCAACTCTCCAATTAATCGAGTATCTGGTAAACAGATCACTTACATAAGGCTACAGAGATGCTAGCACATAACTTACTGTATCACGTAGGTGATACGGTGATGTCTGAGGTGAGAAAATGGCAGCAGTAGTGGGACTGATGCCCTGAAAATCAATTGGTGTCGGGAAACAGATCTGTCAACGAGAGACCAAAGTAAGACAACATACTCCGTGACAAATGGTAGACAGAATCATGTTGTCGTCAAAAAAACTCCTCAGTATACCCTCGTTATACCGTCAGTTGATATAACGACAGCCTTGCTTTTCGTCACTCACAGACTTGTGCAAACGATTTTTTCGTTGTCTCCCTCGTTTTACCGCCAAATCCTAGTTACTCTTCATTCGCCACCAAAATCGAGCTTATTTTGTAAGCCGGTGCTCACATGTTATCACGAGAGCAACTATGATATTGTAGCGGCACTCACGCACAGTCGGCTTCCCTTACCACTTACATTCGATGCTTGTTGTGACCTCGACAAGTGGCCCTGAGAACATGTCGACACAAGTGTACCTACCGATTTTCCTAGTTCAGAGAACGGCTGCTGTTCACACTAGCTCGTTTGACTATGCCTTTTGCAACTCCAGTCGGCATGAAAGTGTAAGCTGGTGACGTAGACAGTCGAAGTGTCATCCAAGTGTGGCCTTCCGACATGTTCGGAGAGAAAGACATGCACACCAACTAGTCAAGCGCTACATATTTAAAATCGCAACAGTGATTGTGACGCTGTGCACGAATGGTTACATTGGCTTTAATCAGTGAGAAAAGGTCAACATCGACAGCAAGCACAACTGATGCGTGAAATGCGGCGCGATGATGAAAGTCATGCACAGAACGGTTGACTGATGGATGTCCCACATTAGTTTAGTGCAAACAGGATGGGAGTAAACAGTTTGTCGCAATGAAGTTGCAGCTCTAGCGCAAGGTACACAAGAGGCCGCCACTGGTCGATCATTGCATGAAATTCGACGTTTTGGCTGCACCTCCCACCTGGGCATTTGGGCCTAGTCAAATGCTGTTCTCACTCTACTGACCAACATATCGTCCAGGTGGCCTACTGTCGTCAGAACACTGGGAACACCATGCTGGACTCACGAGTATTGGGCCTGAGAGGCTCAGCGACATCGCCAGCGAAAGTTACGGCTAAAGCGTGCCATGAGCTAATCTGTAGTGGGCAGGGCTGCATTGTCCGCGAAGGCGGAGGATGCATAAGACCACCGGTTCGTAGGCTTTGGCATCAGAACAACAGCGAACGACCGATCGAATGGAAAAAGGTCAACTTTGCTTTGGCTTTTTTGTCACTGGACCTCAGTTTAAATGCATCTGGCTCAAATTATAGACCGTTTTGTGAAGTTCACATCTCATCATTTTCGCGTGAATTTTGCACGAAATTCCACGATATCCGAGTTGTCGCGCACCAGCTCATCTGATGAATTTAGGACGGTTGTAGATGATTCCAGGATTTGTAGAATTCACGACCACTCTTGTTTGAGCAGTCCCCCTCCTGTCCACATCAAAGGAGGAAAAGCATTGGACTCTAGTTTCGCTCAGCTCATCAGCAGTGCATATATCTTTGGCCTTGCCAGGCTTTGAATTCCTAGAATAGGATATGCGAGGCGAGCGTGTTGCCAATACTCCACCAGCTCACCGCGGACGCGCCTGAATTGTCACGTGTGAACAGGAGAACGTGTTAATGCTTGAGCGATTTGATTGGTTTGCCCGACGCCCAACGTGGGATTCGGTTAGCACACGAATCCAAGAATATTCGAGTACTTGAAACCCCAAATTAAGGAACAAGACTTTGGCGTTTTAGCATTATTCGGTGCTCACATCTACTTGTTTGACCATACCAGCTGGAACATATGGCTAAGTCCCAGACGACATAATATTGCACATGGCCTGTGAGATGGGCGAGTTGATTTTCCATCGTGATCGCCTCCCATCGGCAGTGATTGTGGCAATGGACACGTTTGTGTAAACCGAGGAGAAATGGGTGGTATCATCATTGGCAGTCAGTACGACTGATCCATGAAGAAAAAACTTTAATCGCTGCAGATCCATGACAAATGTTAGTCGCAAGTCATCACATGGACTGGCAGGTTTGCTGTAAGGCTTTGCCGAGGCATGGCCGCGTTATGGGGTTCTTCCGACCATCACCACTCGGATGAACTTTATGAATCAGCGGAATGGGATCCGTTTTCCTCAGAAAACATCAAAAGCAGACATTGAACAATAAAACTGCAGGCATGTGTCCGAAAAGAATTGCCACAAAAAAACTAAGAAGTGAAAAATGAGCGTAACGAAATTAGATGAAACCCTCTTGCAATATTCTGCACCAGACACGTGACTGAATTACACAACTATGGGATTCATTGCACGAGTCGCACACACGAGTCGCACACGAGCGTACTTATATCGGTATAAATTAGTCCATGTCCAAGGTCACTTATCACATGGTTATATATAAAACTGAATAAGTTAACTTACGACCATGACTTCAGCCACCGCCCATATGATGCTGTAGGTTTTTCTAGCCTCTGTGGTTGGTCCGTAATACGCTCTGAATGTCTTATAACTGGGGAAGGACGCTCGGAAACATCCGTCTCAAATGATTTAGATGAAAAGACATTGGCAATAGTAACGTCGGATAAATTATATCGAGTACGATCGATCTGACGTTATGCATGGAGCAGTCACCCGTATCCAAGATTTTAAACTTTCCATCTCCGAAGTGACTCAACACTGTACCGGTTGTAAGTCGTGGGTCGTTGCTGTATCCATTTTCAGGCACCGAAAGTTTTTTATCACAGAATTCCGGACTTGAACTGTTTTGCCGGGCTTTCACCCACGGTTATTCACACAACATTCTACCTCTAACGACGCTGATGGACTGACAGATTTGATTCTGTTTGTGAGAGTGCGCTCAGAATTCCCGACCAAACCTTCCTATTAGGGATACCCAGTAACCGTAACTAGATGACAGCCGCCAAAGCTTTCAACCATTTGGTCATTTACGCGATCGTAAGATGAGCCGCATTATCAGTAAATGTGCCAGGCTTTCTCAGCTGAAGTTTTTTCTTAACGCACGAAATGTGAACTCTGAATCTGCAGCAATAGTGGTTGCAGCTCCGGTCACCGGAATTAAGAAAAAATAAGCACAGAGTTCTAACGTTGTCTAATAATGGTCAGTGGTCAGTTCTGATTAGTTCCCACACCTCAAATGACATCGATCAGGAAGACTACACAAGCACCTTTTTACACTGTTCGGCATGCTGCATAATGTCGTCGATTTCTGGTCACCATAAGCTGATACGGGTCAGCGGTTTCATTCTTTTAGCACCATAGTAACCTAAGAGTATGCTAACAAAAACAGCAGGTCTACATGACGTTAGGACGACCGTTTAAACATAATCAGACGTCATATGTGACTGCTAGTTCTTTTTTTCCTGGGATGAAAATCTAGAAAACTACTTTTCAGGGCGATATTTCAACCATGTCCCAGAAAACTCATAAAATTTGCATTGTGACACTTGCAGAAAGTGGCTGTACAAGTATACAGCCAGATACAAAAAGTTCTTTGTATTGCTCATACCACGAAGTGTAGTCTACGTGTGGAATACCTTTGCCAGATCGCCGCCGCATATCATAACCTTAAACATATAAGGTAATGCACTAGCTTTGGATCAAAGTTGCTGCAGACATTTGGGAATATTTTGACAGTTAGTAGATGAATTCGTGATCAGACGCAGTCGTAAATGTTGAACCAGACAAGTATTAGTGTAGGTGATCCAAAGCTCAATGGGTTACCAATGCTCCACGCTGCCTGAACGTATTCTCATTCATTAGAATTGGTCCTTTGGGGAATACGTACAGCATCATAACTAATATTTTCAAGTGTAGATCCAACGCCGTTTGGTAACGTTGTGGAAACGAGCTTTTCAAACGATCTCAGGAACGTTTAACAGAGATTTCATCCTGTCAGTGAAGCCAATCTATATTGAAAAGCCTAGGAGCCTTGTACAGCTGTTTCATCTTTGCTGGGAATCATCAGCAGTGTGCATCTTACGAATGTCAGAGATTTCTGAACGCGCGACCTTCCGGCCAGCGAATGAACATTTGGCCATGAGTGGTTTGTTAGCAGCGTGATTAGCTCTCACTCAGACAGGAAATAGGGCCACTCATCCTTTAATAACGGAAACCAAGCCTTGTGGTCACGTATTGACGTGTTCTCAGAAGGAAATTTCACACATTCAGTAAAAGTGTACTTCCTCTGAGCTGCTTATTGTTTCATGGTAATGTGAGCAGATTTGGTGAGATGCGCGGCGCTGGTGATTCCCATCAAGGATGAGAAAGCTGTACACTGCTTTCCGGCTTTTCAGCATAGATTGGCTTCACTGATAGGATGAAATCTCTATTGATTATTACCAGATCTCCTCACACTACCATGACCTCAGTAACACTTTGTGTTTGTGTGCTTTTGTCAAATATAATACAAAGTGGGTGACTTGGGGAAATTCTTCTGACTTGAAAACTGTCCACAGCGATTCCATCGAAGCTGTGAAATATAGAGTAAAGTGTGAGTAGTACTGCAGAGAACCTATTAATGGCCTTAATTCCGCCGTCTTCAGCCTAAACTAAGGAGTAAAACGAGATCGGTTTAGTCTGAGACCGTCCTTATCTGTGACGTGTCCAGAATATTTCAGGGATGTATTCAAAAGGTAAATATGACGCAGTGCATCAGGTCAGCACGCGCACGACGCATAACCTCAAGATAATAAACAAATAATGACCCGCGATCTCAAGACAGTAAACAGTGTGCGGACTACTTCCTTTTGTCGCCTTTAAATTAACTATTCCACTGACCCTATAAACTAACTTAACTGACTGGTGTTCATTTTGTCCCGTTTCCGTTCGCGTCGCTGACTTATTGTACGCATTTGTTCTGCACATCTATCTGATCAACATAGAATCACGATAAAAGTCCATTCGACTTCACCCGCCTCTGGTCTTCGGGTTTCTTCGTGTTCGGGTGCTCTCATTGTAATCCCGAATCTCCCCAGTACTCGGTTCTTGACGTTTCCAGTTATTACTACTATTACTACATATAGCAGTAGAATTTCGCCACCGCTATCAGTGGCAAAGAAAAATTAATTAATCAATCGTAGTCTCTCACCATGAAGTGCTCTAGTTTTGGCATGAACAGTAATTTCGTCTTGATAAGCCGAATTTCCACCCATCCCTTTGACAAATGGATTAATGACTGACTGAAAAACAGTTGGTGAAGCATGGAGACCAAAGGGTAAACATTTGTACACAGACAAGCCAAAAGGAATGTTGACAGTAGTCAGCTCACGTGACTCTTAATACAGGGTTATTTGCAGGAGTATATCTTTCAGACCGAAGCGAGAGAAAACATTCGAGCTGCTAAATCGAGAAAGTAAATCCTCGAGCTCCTAGCTAACACACGGTGTTATTCGCCGTGATGCTTTAGGCGTCACTGGCTTTGTGCAATTTTAGAGTTCAAGGAAGTTACGATGGGGAATAACCCATTTTGAAGAACTGGTGGGTTCATTGATACTACAAGACGCAAGAACATCCAACCTCTTGACTAGCTTAGGCCACCCTTAATAGGAAATATGTGTTTTAACGAAACTATCGTCGCTGTCAAATTTCAGCCTCAGTGGAGGAACTTTCATACTGCCAGTAGCACTTAAGCATCAGGCCTGATAACGACACACCTGGCGAGCACAGACTGGAATACCAGTGTCTTTCATAGCTTGCAGATCAGGGACAAGTGGACCGGATTCTGGAAGAAAACTTTCCTGACATCGCATTGAAGCGGAATGTGCACTGACCAATGGTAGGCGGGGTATGATTAGTGATACCACGCATAACAACGTCAGTTGCTCGAATTCCGAAATTTGGAGTGTGTCTTGACGAAGCGCATTGACAGAAATTTAGGACTCAACACCCAATATCTTTCTGGTGGGTACCAGTGAGAAAATAAAGGATAATTTGCTGCTTAACCTAGCTGTTAGCTCCCAAAGCCAGATTCCCGAATTCGTTCATTAGTTCTTCGAATTCTGTGGTAATCAGGCAAGCCCGTGAACTAGTACAAACAGTCTGAATTTGATCAAACGTTCCATAGTTATGAAACTTGGCATACTTAAACCAACGGGCATGAGGAGGTTGCATTTTGGCACAAGAATTACAAGTTCCGAAATTTTGATTGCTCGACTATCCAAGGTGCCACCGTGTATAACTGGAAATTGGCGGGGTGACACATTCTGACTGTGTATGTATAAAGACAGATTCACAAAACATAAATCTAGGGGTATTCAGTACCGCTGACGGAAAGCTTATGAGTTTGTGCTCGCAAACTTCATAGACATTTTTCAGAGTCAGACAGCAGAAGTAATTTCTGTTGAAGCTATGAGAAACCGGTCGGTATGGTTAGACGATTGTTTGAATTTAAAGTTACAGCGGTAAAATTACGGCGAAATTAAAGCGGGTAACCTTAGTTTGGAACTGTAGAATTTATGCTTCTTTGCTTGCATGAGCTGATGAAATTTTGTTCGTCCTGCAATCTCAATATTTACTGAACTAACATCAACTGTTTGACACCATCATACTTATGCTCCATAGGTTTGGTACGATGAAGCGGGAGGTGTTAGTTGTCTCATCATCCTTTAGAAATACACCACTGGCCCGTCTGTTCCTAGCAGGCAGTAGCAATATCAGTTGTTCCAATGTCCAAATGAACTCAAGGAATTTTTGCATGCAGTTCAGCATTACCGGTCCCTCCGTTCAGTTAGCATTGAGGCACCGTATCTAAAAGAATCATGTTTGGAGGCAGCGTGTCTCGGTGGTGTGCTCAGGCAATGTGCGCAGGTGAAACAGTGCTGAACAACGAGTATGTCAGTCCCAAATTGCTCCAGAGCCAATGCCTCCTATCCCTGACTTAACCACTTGTCACATAGGTCACTGACGCAGCAATCATCTCCTTGGTGCCAAGAGGCAGTAGAGTAGATCCCCAGATAGCCTCTTCTCTCTACAGAACTCGTCAGCTACGACCACAACAATCCTGCTCCGCAAGGTGTAGTTTGAAGTCGAAACCTTCTGAGAAATGACCACTCATCTCAAAACGAAGAATAATCTAAATGTCTTCATGGAGAGAAGTCTGTTCTTGACGGAGGTCAGGATACAAGTTTCTAGCACCAGAATTCCTCTTATTTGACACCACGTAATATGGCTACGCCTGTTCCTGAAGTGACCATGGAAATCCAAATGTGATCGTTACCTGTACGGCACATAACGTCTACACTTCTCTCTCTGAAGAGCCGACAACGCTCCATGACGCTACAGCATTTGACTTCCTCAAAGATGAGACCATATTTTAAAAGAAACCAACTCCGATCTATTATACAAGAGGCTTGCAATGGTCTCCTGACTTCGGAGGTCACGTGGAAGCACTGACGAAATTTAGAGCCTTCCGAGTAATGTATGTATTTGAATAGTTAGATGTTCAACTGGATCTCAAGTAACAGAACAGATAACTTTAGAAAACCTCCAAAAAGAGAGAGTTCACCACTAAAATATCCTCCGAATAAGGTTGGTCTCTCCCGGGAATTCATTTCTGAAATATATAGGTTTGTTTCATAGTATTTAAAATAATAATTTCGGGACCAGCGTGGATGAGCTAATCAAGACAAACGTGTGCACCTGAAATCGGATCCTTCGAACATTCATTTAATTTACTTACGTTCTTTGTTTTTTATGGCACCTTTTCCAGGGACGTTAACGTATTTTATGGTTAGGAACCGTCCGTCAACACAAGGAACAATTCAGGACTGACCTTGTTGGACTCAGTTTGATCAAGTTTACGAGGTTCTGCAAACAGTTCCGAAGAATTGACTTTCATGCCCTACGTTGACGTAGCTCCAGTGTCATCAGACCAAACTTAAAAGGATAAGTTTCAACCATGCCGCAGTTACCGGATTTCTCATTCTCAACCACTGTTGTCTTCCATTCTCAGAGATGCCCCCCCCCATGATGATGATAACATTAGTAGACTCATTCAAATGGTCCCGAAACACGTGATGACGGCGTCGGAAGTAGGATGCGTATTCGCATCTTATGTAGTGGAGATTGTCACAGACCAATATGACAAAACATTATTCCAGTATTGGTATGGTATCATGCGAAACTGTTTATAAGTTGGAAGCATGCATGGGTGATATGGCTCAACTGATTGTAGAGATCCTTGAAAAAGGTTGCCCACGGTAGCCCAAGCGCCGGATGATAACATCTTACTCTACTACGCTGCGTTTTGACTCTAAAAGTTCCCATATTATAAACCACATAGCGCTCAACTTTTCCAACAGTATCCGAGCCGAATTTGGCCCGGAACTTCCATGCATAAACGACTTTGTTGAGATTGGCGATTATGTTTGAGGAGAGTAAAAATGATTTGCTGATAGCTCATGCACAAACTGGCTCAACTTGGAGCCTGTGTTGTTTTTTCAGGCGGTTTTTAGAACGGCTGACGCCCTCACATAGTTTTCTGCTTTGAAGGTTTTACTATGGAGGGCAACAGCAATGTTGCACTATCTTCACTGTACTGTTTTTATAAAAACCGAGGTCTGCACATCAACAAGAAGGATCACGTCATAGACTGAGACAAGTGCGACCGTCGCCCACGAGCGGTCTTGCTCTGAGGAATGCTGTATCCCATCAATGCACCAGACGTGAGTTTTTGTTGGAGGTATGAAATCGCTGCAGTAGCAGCTGGTTTCACTTGGTAGCTCCGCCTGCCTAATTAGTTGGTCATAAATCGTGAGCTGTATGCGAAACTGACGCATGCTACCAGACATCCGGAAAGCCGTCGACTAACCTCAACCCGGGCGGCCTCCAATAATTTTCTCGAGCAGGCCTAAAATGTGATGTCCTCGGGTATTTTTCCTGCGTCTAAATCCTTTTATTATTGCTTTCTCATACTACTCACTGCCGCCCGTTACCTGTGAAGTCATGATTCGAATCATGGGTGGCCCGTAATGTAGTCACGGGATCCGTTAGGTTCACATGGTCTCGAGAGTGCTCATTGCGCTACCGCTCTCGATCAGCGCAACGGTTGCAACCATATCAACTGACCGGCTTACTTCGTGTCACTTCCAAAGCTTGACCTGCAACGAACCAGCTCAACTTCAGTATTAACTTCTTCCACCTCCTAAGTTGCCTGCTTCCGGTACATTGAGTAAAGACGGGTACGATCCGACAGCTACCAATATAACAAAATCAGACACGCCTAATACATGACCAACACATGGCAAATTCGAGCAGCAGTTGGAGCCGGATCATGATGCCACTCTCTGGTTCTGATTGGTAAATCTTTCGGGAAGCACAGAAATATTACTGAGGTCTTCGACATTTCGGAGAAAGTCGGTGTAATACGGTTTGAGAAAGAGATGGACTGATGCATTCCGCACTCAATAGCCACCACCACTAGGATGGGTAACAGGATTGGAAACTGGAACCAGCCATTGTCTGAGCACCGAGAGGATTGCCAAGTCAACAGCCGAATTTTGCTGTCGTCAGTCGGCCAACAAAACCACAGTGCCGCGCCTCATCTGCTAGTTGAATACCAGTTCATGGTGTATCGTGTGGTGAGTAGCCTCGGGGCCGATCCTGGGCCAAGATTCAGGGCAAGCCAGGTAAGTGTGATTGAAAACCACCTTCGCACACAAAGACAGGGAAAACACTACGGTCCAGCTACAGTCATCAGTACCAGGCCGACACGGCCACCTGCGGATGAATTGCGGATCCGGAGCCTTGCACCCACGCACACACATGTCGCTTTCAAGGTCAGTCAACACACCAATGGCTACTATCTCGATCATCAGAAAACACCACATTTTGATTGGCGCAGGTCATCCGGAGGGCACTTATCTCTATCGCCTGCGCGCTGCTTAGACCTGAGGAGCCCAGTGTGTATGAGTCAGTCGGGTTACTCTGCCGGCGTGAACATGTCTGGGCGTGCAGCTCTAGTTGCCCGTCCCGGGACAGCAGCAAAGCGGCCGTATGTTTGTGTCACACTCGTCAGTGCGGATGGCGGTGGGGTAGTACTGCAAAATGGCTGGAAGCACTTGGTGTACTGCTGTCGTAGCGGTTCTTTGTCAGTCGGGACGTGTATAGCTGCCCCTCGCTGCACTTGCTTCGTCTTGGCTAGGCGCTGTGTTCATTTCGCTTGAAACAGCTCCGGTTGTTTGCTCCGCCCCCTCTGTACGTTTGAGCAGACCTACCGACCTGGATTTCCGTTGGCAGTGCTAGTCAGCCGTGCTACAGTGCACTCCACATGTGGACTTCAATGAAGTTCGATTTTTCGCCACTTTGATGCACTGTTGCCTCTCCTCCGACTGTGGTAAGTTCTCTTTTCACGCTGCGATATAAGGGAGTGATTTGCTTGCCTGCATAGTTTGACTACGTGGCAAATTGCGAGCGTACGAGCGGCTGAGTCGGCTCTTTTCGCGTTCTGAGAATGACCAGTTGTTTTCTGAGATCGCGACTAAAGCTGGTTCGCCGTTCTTGAACTTCTCGTCTGAGGGGATTTTACCTGCGGATGCCAAAGGGAAGTAAACTGGTTTAAGTGCGAGTTAAACCATTCTCGTGTGGTTGAGACGTCCGGCAATTCGGGTCTCTAGCTTTAATACGGTCTGATTCTGGTAGCTCTACGCCAGCTGTCTTGCTCGGGTGCTTCGGTGTCCTGTGTGTTAACGCATTCCATTAATTCACTACTGGGTGTACTACGGTTCTTTAGTCTCCATTTCATGTATCAGTTGCACTGACCCAATTAGGCCGTTCCTGGACCGTTCGGAAAAGTTCCGAAGGGACCAAGTGAACAGGATGGACCTCTCCTGGTTTGTCCTAAAGGCAAAATACCTCTTTTTTGGATCCCGAAGCGATTCTAATCCTTTCTCATAGACCTGTAGTTACTCTCCACCTTAGTTCGAGTGATTTGAGCCCGTACTTGTTGTGGGTCAGGAAATAATGGATCATTGTATAGCTGAGGGAGTCCTCAACATCGCGTGCCTCGATCCTATCCGATTGCTGTCTTCCTCGTCCTGTTTTGGGGTCATTATCTATCTGTAGCTTGTAGTGTTGTCACTCTGGTATCTATGTACACGAGCAGGACCCATTTATAAAACAGTAGTGGCGATACCCACTCAAGTGATATACTCACCCAGCTTTTTTTGTATTGGCATCACGGATCTACTTTTCAGTGGCACAACTGGAAGATCGTTTCAGATAATCTCGTCTACACCCGCTTCGCTCAATCAAAGAACTGACCGCATGACCTGTCACTCGGAGCAGGTGGTGAGGCTCACCAGCTGCCGATGTTCCACGTGCACGTCCACTATACGGCGAAAGGCCGGCTTGTTCTGTCTGGTTCGAGATTTCTCGTTTATTAGTCCACGCCCCCCTTTTCATTTTTTGACCCCTATTATAAGAATGACGATTAAAAACGAGGACATGTGCAATAGTTACATTGCAGGGTGAATTTCAAATAGCGGTCTTAAAGTGACTTAATTGGACACCGCCCTCATCGCACCATTCCTTCTTTGTGATGCTTTAAAGAGATATCTCTTCCAAAACTTGTTGCCGCTCTTGTTACCACTTCTCTAGTGCTATCCCAGGGCCAATTTGTCCCTCGTATTATTGATGAAGAATGTCCCGAAGGGTACAATATATCGAGGTTCTCGTGATATTCCACGAAGTCGGAAGTCAGCGGAGGACGTTCAGAAAAACTGGCGTCACTAATCCTCGTAAGCGTAATGTAACCTAGTCTACTCCATATAGGGTTCAATCAAGCTTTTTAAGCCTAACTTAGCTCCCTTTTCTGAACTCCGTAAAACCTGACAAGTACGTACAAATGATC
The DNA here is from genome assembly GCA_004794785.1 of Opisthorchis felineus. Taxonomy (NCBI): domain Eukaryota; kingdom Metazoa; phylum Platyhelminthes; class Trematoda; order Opisthorchiida; family Opisthorchiidae; genus Opisthorchis; species Opisthorchis felineus. The sequence goes on from SJOL01009809.1 coordinate 656,767, forward strand.
AGCATCAGCGGTTGCACCTGCTGAGGTGAACCTGAAGGATATAACTGTTCCAATTACTGCGCGATTTTTTCTTCATTTTAACATTCTGTGCCATCATAATGTTGGTCAAACATTTGAGTTGTACGCTTATCAATAAATACCACCCTCTCGAGGAAACACTGGGGTTTCACAAAATGTTTCCTCGTGGAAGGATAACCGTTGGTAACCGCATCGCATATTTTCATTTATTACCGGACGTACTTAGCGTCTTTCAGTAAGGTGTGATAGCAAATGGCTGCTGCAAGCCAGATATTCCACACTGCTTGTATCCGTGCTTCACACATACTAGTACAGTATGGCAGTCTTTAGCCCTTGTCATCAAGCTCATTAAGAACTAGTGGTTATTTATCTTGTTAAACTGGGACAAAGATCGCTAGCGCCGATAAATTATCACGAAGACTTAGTCTTATATGATAAGAGCATGGATGACTAATATTGGGGACTAGAGAACTATTGAGTTCTCGTGCGTTACTCCATCCAGTCTATCATCCGTGTCACGTTAGGTTGGTATTTCAGCTGTGAAATGTTCCATCAAATGATGCTGTAAAACCTGTGTTTGAATGGAGCGCTCTTGGTGTGTGTGTGCTTGCCACTGCGCTCTCAACTGCGAGTTAACTCGAGGCTTGTTGCACGGGCAAGATGCTGTTTTTATCTAAGACTAAGTCGGATCACGTCCAGCAAGGGGTTAACTAGTATGGCCGGTTGGTATATCATCTGAGTACAACCTCTCCGAATTGATAATCAGTTAATAAATCTCAGTCAACGATAAGGCATTTCAATTGTGGTGTCTCTCCTTGTGGAGTGAATCAGCCATCCGAGTGCCATCACAAAGCGTCTTCCCTTCTGTTTCGGTTTCACCAAGAGGTATTTCAATGAATGAATTCCAGTTCTTCCCTAATGGAAATGTTTCCTCGAGGGAGAGTACTGTGTTCGTTTACCATGTACAGTACCAGTTTCTTCTACTTCTATGCACGCGGGTCTTCCTTCGGAATTTTCTGTTATTCGACTATACAAAACTCTTCGGTTTTGGGTTCCGTAAAAGATAGTGGAGCAGGTTATCTACATCAATCATGTATAATTCACTGAACCTACGAGAGACGTCTCGCGTAGCCCGAATGAACGAACTGCAAGGCTTCGAGGCCACAATAGCTGCTCTAGGGTATGCCGTAAATTTACGGTAGTAAACTCTATCCGTCATGTTTTTCAACGCAAACTTTGTTGAGATTCATTGGATGTTGTCTTCCCAAATTCTTTTATGGAGGTACCGACCATCTCTAGGTTTTCACGGCCGTTATAGTGATACCAACATAACTTGAAGGACCGGGAGCTCATTGGGCTGGCAGGATGCCCGATGAGACAACAAGCATCTACGTTGGGCAATCTTTTATTTTACAATTTGCGAATGGGACATGATCCACCTATTCGAACATTGGTACGAAAACGCTGTAGTACCCCTTCCCAGCTGTACGTATACTATTTGCCATAAAAATGCGCGTGGACCGTCAACAAATGGTAGGTGGTTTGTACGTTCCTGGGGAGTTTTAAGTGGTTATTTGCTAGCGCACCCTATTTAACCTCTTCGCTGAAATCCCTAGACTGCCTTGCTACGCCAGACAGTGCGTACTTTTAAATTGTCGCTCTTTGAACGATCTAGTCTGTGCTCTAATCAGTTCTTCCAGCCGGCGCTACTGTGTTTTCTCTCGTCGTTCCAACTAACCACACTTTTCCATACGAGATCATACAGTAAGTAGACACGAAAACAATCAGATGAATGGACAGTTTGATAGAAACGGCAGCAACAAAAGGTAGGCCACCGACGGCGTTTGATGCCGTATGAAACGAGTAACCGTTTTCGGAACAGCGTCGGGTCCATCCTGTCTGTAGTCTTTGGATTATTCTTACTGCGTTTTCGTTACTGGAACACCATCTTCAAGCTTTTGATCCGTTATTGTGGTATCACCGCCTTCATGGCTTTAGCAGAGAACTTTTTCGAATTATTCCCTCCCCTCTGTACATATTCTCCATACTTCTATGCTTCCACACTCTGCCAAAATTGGCATCACAGAAACTAGTGTGGAGTATGCGACTCATTCCCACTGTTTCCCTAGGACAGATTAGTGTTATGAGGCTGAAATCAGCAGTTGCTGTTTCAATCAAGTGGATGGCAAGGTCACCAGCAATACAACAAAAACACGTAATTGACGTTAGTAGAGCCATAGGGTTGAGGAACTAGCCACATGTTGCATCCCTTCCATTCCCAGAGTGGGGTGATTTTGGGACCCGAGATTTGTGCTGTTTTTTTACCCAAAATGGCGGTCGGGCATAAGTGTTGTCATAAGACGGCAAGTTATTCTGGCTGGAGCTTCATTCTTCAAGGCTCATCTATGCCAGGAAGACTCAAAGAGAACAGCCTGACAGAACAGTCGTGAGTTACGTCGTGCTGCCCGTTGCAATAAGAATGTTAAGTTAATGAGATGTTCACCCTGACGATAAGCATTTCCAAATTTATGGATCCAGCGATGCTGCCTACAGGAAAACTGCACACTCCAATCACCGAATGGTTGGCCCTCCAGCGGACTGTCCAGTTGGGTCGAAAAACGAATAAACCTAACATGAGCCCGGGTAGCTCCAAACGCATCTGGTGTGCATGCCAGCACCAAGTGTTTGAAATCTATGCCTTATAACTTGCGCCCTCGGGCCAGACTTGGCCAACCTCCTGCCCCTAAGCGAGTCAGACCATTGAGACACTGGCTCCTGGCAGGTTCTCCTAAGAAAACCCTACCAACCGGCGCGTTCTGGTTCAGACCATGGAGTCAAAGACTACGGGAAGGATATCAGAACAAATCATACTTCGTCCGAGTGCCCCGTAGATCATATTTATACATCGAAAGCTCAACGTGCAGTATCTCAGTTAAACTCCATCCTTCCGGCTGAGCAATTGGAAAGTGTCATTTTCCTTTACAGCTCTTAGTTGACCAACCTCCTAAGTTCCAGGCGATTGTTTCATTAATTCAGCTGTCAACCGCCTACCGTTGTCCCATATCGAAGATAAGCCAAAATAAATCTCTACTGAATTCAGGGGATTTATTCCACGCAGCTTTATGTGTCCGTACTATATGTCGAACCTGTAAACATGCATTTCTTACTTGGAATTGGCTTTCGTTGCCTATCGATGTATGTTTCCGAAACGCGCATACGAGACCCCGGTCGCCTAAAAGCGTCGGAGACGAACACAGATTTTTCATGCGTCACTCTTTCGGTGTCTGGCAATCCTGATGAACTGGATTGTACTATCTATTGTGTAGAAGTTGCACTCAGCATAAGGACTGAATGCGCTTTACTGATCGGCAGATGCGTCCCGATACGGTAAACAGTGTTTCTTCGTTATATCGACATACGCTCAAATAAATGCCAGCTCAGAGGCTAGGAAAGATGGCTCCTATCGAGATCTGCCATGGTCAGCAAGATGCACAGTTTTGTGATTCTAAAAATGATCTGAATGCCCAAGTTATCATCTAGGTCTGGCGGTCGATTCCAGGCCGACGGTCACCACACACGTAATAGAGAGCGACTTATTCAGCCTTCTAGCCGGCTGGGACTTTCAGCATAAGCGCTCGCACAAAATTACCTGGGGCCCAACAACCGCAACCCAGTCATGAAATCGCTTCGACCAGTGGCAGTCATCTGCCGGTGGAAAGCTTCAAGCTTGTTGTTCGTTCTGAAGTACGCAGCTCACTTTTGACCATGGCACAATACCCCTCAAGGGCACACCGTTTGACGTAAGGTCATTCGTTTCACCAATTCCAAAGGGACTATGTAGCCAAATGACGTTCAGTAGAGTTGGATCCAAAACTTTCTGGAACAGAGCAACATGGTGATAATAATGATGCCTGGGAGGACGAATAGAAAAAAAATGTGAAAGTAGCTATGCACGCAGCTTCTGAAACCGTCTGTCCTGCGTCGCCTGCACACCCGGAAGAACACTGGATGACGCTACGATCAGCAGCGCTTGGTTACTCCAGATGAACTACGATGCTACACACAAAGCTCTCAAACGCTGAATAGTTAAGAGCCTAAGAAATGAACAAGTGTTTGGTGGATAGCGAAATTGAGCGAGAAGAGGGAAGCTTTCACAATGGGAAGCAGTTACGTTTTACGTTAGCTAATGCGATTTTTTTCCCGAAGAAACCGAGGTTAGCGAAACGACCTACAAAGAGTGGATCTTCAATTCGTCCACAGAACCATAGTTTTGAACAGTGCCCTGAAGAACAGTGAAGCTAGACTCTATCAACTCAACCTCTTGAGCAACCGTAATAACCTGAATGAGATATCGACATTAGTTCTGCATCGGAAACGGAAATTCGGCGCAAAATTTCAGCGTAACGATTTTCAGTCTACGGAGGAACATCTAAAACGAAGGTAGAATACCGACGGAACGTGATTCCAATCCCCAAAAAATGTGCGAGGCCGTCATGCGAGAACTATCGGGGTTATAAGGTGCTGTGCTGCGAAGGTTGACGTATCATCAAAAGACCCGGGTTCGTGAAAACTAGGCTGGCCGAGGATGAATCGATCATTTCTTCAATTCGTAACAAGTTTTGAATCGCGTTATTTCTTCCAAGCAACCGACTGATTTCAGGCTTGCAATCTTCACCTTGTCTTAACTGTTTGTTCACTTGAAACTATACACCTACCAAATGACCGCCGAACCTCATTTTCAGGCATTGAGCAGTTTCATATATCGATCTCTGTGCTCTGCCCGTGCCAACAGTCCACTGCGAGTCCTCTACTGTCTTCTACAACACGCCTGCTGATGTCACAAAATGATTGCTAACCTTGTCGTCAACCTGCGCGCTGCGATCTCGCAGATTGATGGGATTTGGCAGTGTATCATGCAACCCGTAAATGCAAGGGCACACTGCCTGGTATGGTCCAGGTGGGCGCGACCTGCCAATACAGCTGGCTGATTCATACGCAAGTATTCCGACCCAGTTCACTATAGAGCAGTATCTCCACTAATAGTTTCCAGGCCCCCTACCATTGGGTATGCCTACATGTTGCGTTGGGCGCTTTAGGTGTAGTTTTGCTCTGATGAACAGCTCGCGCCATTTTTGACGAAGATCGGTCACTGGTATGTGCGGTAAGGGCATAGCCCGTCGCTTCAATCAAGGTGGCAGCCTGCTGTCGCTGTGACTCTTCGATCCTGTGGACATGGTGGACCACCGTTCCCACTCGCTCAGCTGAATCAACAGTACTCACGTGTGGGAACGTTCAGTTTGTTGTGCTCGTCTCGCAAAGCAAGAGCCCAGCAACAATAAACCGAACGATAGACCCAAGCGGTATAGTAGACGCGTCTGTACCGAACTTCAACCCAGCGGTCACTATAGCTCAATTTTCGAGCACGCAACGTACATGGCTTAATAGGGTTTCGAAACCAAGGTGGAAGCAACCGGTTGTTCCGGTGCTTAGTGGACGAACAGTAATCTGCTTTGTTTAGGCTTCAGTAAGACGAAGCAAAAGGCCCACCTTGCGAAAAGTGTTCTGAAAGTGCATCTGAACACAGTCGTTTTGTGAAGTTTACGTCGCTTGTGTCCCTCAGTTGATGCGCGCGATCTTTGTTGTTGTGCCTCAACTGCTCAGCAAATCTGTATCAGATGGCCTACAGGGGTCCTGAAATTCGAAAACTCAGCGGATAACCAATTCAGTGAAAAAAGATTCCTCATGGTCACCTAGCTCAAAGTGGAGTGTCTATTCTTCAGGTAGCAGCCGATCTGTTCACCGAGCTTGGTAACTGTTTTGCAAGCTTTTCGTCACCGTCCGGGGAAGCATTGTCACCGCGTCCCAGACATAACTCATTCCCGACAGTTGTTTGTTGCTAGTACACCGTCCTCAAACTTGAGTGACCTGACCCCCCATGTCGTTAGCGCACTCACTACCCACTGAACCGGTTTGGCAACCAAGCACCAGTAGGATGCATGCTCAGTCCATACTAGCTTTCGGAAGATAAGTGAATGTAGCTACTACATTCGACAATACAGATGGCTATATGCTGCTGCCTTACACCTATATGGCTCTTTGCTTCGTTTCGGCATGACCTTCGATGATGAAATGCAAACGTCTGCTGGCTTGACAAAGTCATGGTGGGCTTTCGTCTTAGAAGTTAACTAACGTAAACGGTTGGATATTAGTTCATATTCCACCACTAACGTGTTATCCCACTTCCTGTGCGTACCCATAGTTGAACCACCTGCGTGTATTTTTAATGAGTATTTTGGGTTGGTTACGCATTTTCGCAGGTAGCTGAACTATTATTTTTTCGTAAGCCTATGTTGGCTTCCTTCTGAACCTCCTGGTGACCTTGTTATGCCAGACAACGTGAGGAATCGAAATCACACCTTCCGCTGAAATTGAAATTTGAAGGCAAATATCTCAAAAACTGTGCATCTGCATGAAATGACGTGACGTGATTCAGTAGTACTGACGAAATCCTGTGTGCATACACCCCAACGTTCAGCCTTGCCAGCTGTTCACGACAACAGCACTTTACTACAACCAGCTCCGGTCACATATTGTTTCTGTGAGCTCTGAACCAAGCCGCTGATCCCAGGACTGTTTTTCAGTTTGATGGAATGGAAAAGAACTGTGAGAGACCCTCGAATACTAAAATCAGTTTATTCTTGAATTCTGATCAGCAAACACCTGTTCTTTTTCACATTCGGATATTACTCTGCTGACCTTTCGTGAAAATAGATCTCCTGTGGACTCATGAATAATCCTTAGTCAATCAACGGCCGCCAATGCTGCTTTTGTGAAGCTTTATGCAACAAGAGGGTAGTAACAATGATGAAATGCAAGTTTTATTAAACTGTTTAATTCAGATACAGTTTTCGGTTTGTAAATTGAGCCGGATACACGTAGGTTGATGCTCCGTGGCAAAATAGTCAAACTACTGTTGACCTTTGCCCATTCGATCGGTACTCCAATGGTCGTTTTCGTTCCGAAGTAATCTTAGCTGTTGGGCACGTCGCAACGCCACCCACTCCAACTGGACGCGTGGCACTGCCTGATTGTGGCTTTTGTTAACGGCGTCGCTAAACTGCTTCATGCCCGAGGCTTGTGAGTTCAACATAGTACCTCGAGTGTTCAGATGGTAGTGTGCTACACTGAGTGATGCGTTGGCCTCTGTAGTGGGAACAGCCGCTGTTTGCGCACAGTTGGAAGACACATCAAACACGCCACAAACTCCTGATCAGAACGATGAATTGTTCTCGGCACTGTAACCTTGATCTGCCCGATAAGCTAATCATTCATCATACAACCTGGCCTGGTCGCAATAGTTTAATGTTGAAAAGCAATCCATCTATGTCAACGCTAGAGAATCCCAGGCAATCAGTGGTTCCAAAAAAAGAACCAAAAGCACTGACAATGGAGTTCTACTTCATTACCATGTACAGGGTCCCCATTGCCGACCAAGAAATTAAACAGAGAAGGAAAATAAATCAGTGACTGCCAAAAAGTGAGCAGCGTACTATGACTGATTTTGTGAGCAGCATTGTCACCAGGCTGCTCAGAAATTACATGTCGGATAACACCCAAACTGAAGTGTAAGGGGATTGCTCAAGTCGCTATATCGATAATATTGTGTAACGCATGTTACGTTTTCATGTTTTCATGATTGCACACCCACATCATACTTCAGGAACAACATTCTGATGGGTTACATTATCATCGAGCAAGAACTTCTGAACTTACGCATACTAGCCATGAAATCCATTCTACCTATGCCGAGATTCCTCTGTTGTTTGAGCGTATTTTGCATAGTTGAATAGCAAGCTATATGAGTTGGTGATACTGGTGATAATACCTTTACTTTCTGACGGAAATACAGTTAACTGAATTTTTACCCTCTCATCAGACTGAGGACGAAGTATTAAGCTCATTCTGTAGAGGTGTAGGACTTGTAATGAACTTAGAACGCGGTTTATTTTATCTAGCTTGATGTTTGCCATAAGGAGGTTTGGTACAGTTCAGGAAAGAAATGAATTAGGCATTGGAGTAGTATTTTTCTTCATGACATCCTGTTATCGGAGTAGAAGGTACCCCTCCAACATGAAGTTCAGTTCTTTTCTTGAATTCCTATGACGATTTGTTCACGAGGTTCATTAGAAATTTGCAGCCGCAGCTGGATTTGGAGTGGGTCTCCAGTACTGCTGACCCTACAATGGTCACTCATGCAGATATCAAATACCGGTGTATCTCGGCTGTTACAGAACCATCGATTGTTTTAGGTTTGACAATATTGGTTTTCAAGTTGAATTACGTCGAGCACAGGATTGTATGTATAATGTGTATATAGCTTATCGCATCCATATGATCACGGCGAAAGTGCTAATGAACTACGTCAATATGGATGTATCGCTGACTGGACGGAGCGAGAATTTGTTCCACATTGATTGCTCCTTCTACTTGGGTGTCACGTGCGCACCCAGCTACCGTCCCACAACTTTGGCCAGCATATCGCTCAATATGGCCGGCTGGCAACATTCGACTTGTGGAACTCACAACTCCTAGGACCCTTGCGACTCTGGTCACACAAGCCACTGCCAAGCCGTGCCATCGGTCCAACGAGAGTGGACAACTTCACAAGGTATTTCGACAGCGATTACTACTTAGGCCGGAGACATCGGGATAAAGGTGACTGTAACCACCTTGTCCAGTTCTGAGCCAAGGCTCGTCGTGTTTCGGTTGCTTGGCCAGGGCGCATCGGTTTGTGTGTATTTGGTTCGGTTTACAGCCGAGCACGTCGTATGCGCATCCGAACAATATCTCCACAGATTTTGCACGATATCGTTTTGCTACCCAGCTGTTGCGAAAGTTTCACAGTGCCATTATTGCTACTCGTCACCTAATTAACTGTTTATTGAGGAAATTCGGATAGCCACCAGAGACCCTATGATCGAGGAAATCGGTGAGCTCGGGACAGTAGACACTCGAATCCGAAAAGAGCAGGTGTTTAAAATTCAACTTCACAAAGAATTGATTTCGGCATCTTAATGTTAAACATCTTAACGAAATTAACATTGAAACTCAAATTGGATGGAACTGCTGCGAGTTTGTGGAATGCTTTGAAGCGTCTGAGTAGTGGCACTGCCAAGACTACCTTATCGATTACTTAAAAGCTCATTACATCTAACACGCTTGGGGTCTAGCACCGGCACAAAGATATGATCGGAACAGCATGAGATGTATGTCACAGGCACCTTAAGCGAGTTGAGCCTGAAGAGACTGGATGCTGCGTGTTGTTCAAGGGCTGTACTGATGGCCTCATTGAACCAGTTGGTGTATTTCTGCCAGCGAAAACTGTTGATAGCTCGGGGTCGGATGAAAAGCGTCGGTAAGACAATATATTACTATATCTAATATCGTACCAATTGAAACGTGAGGCAGAAAATTCATTTGAAGAATACCATAAACAAGAGATTCAGCTGGGATTCAGTTGCGTCTCTCGTTACAACCAAATCGCCGTGCAAAGGAGTGTATTTCGCGAATTTCGTAAAATTTAGGTTCAGGTAGAACATAAGGATCACGGAAACTCGGAGATTGCGCCTACCGGATGAGCCCGAAGAAGGGCAGTGCCGGACGTCGGCTGTCGAAGAGTTTTTACCAACCTTATAATTTGTTTCCCTCAAATAAGTTTCGAACCGGTCTTCAGCTCTACTATCCTAGGAGTTCACATTTGTGCTCCCATCACAGCAGATGGCCGAGTTCTAAACTGGATACAGTTGCAAATCAGATCCACTATAGTGCCATTCTCGTTTGAAAGTAATTCCAAAACTACTATTCTTTCTAGATTACACTCATATGTATGCATACTCCGGCATCGGCCTACAGACGTTTAAGGTTGTTCAGGTGGATTAAAAACCATACTAGGTAGCTCTGGGATATAATGGCTCGTTTACAAGCCTATGGTTTGTAACAACAGAACTGCCAATAACTGTGGACATGATGAACACCCACTCTTTGGCTTCTATTCTGCCTATTTTGCATCTGATAAACCGATATTAGGCTGCCAATGTCAGTAACGTTCTCATGTGAAGCTTGTCCAAGGCATTTCGTTGTGAACCCCCGTAAACACGTATACTGTCTGCTTATGGTCGATTGAGGTAGGCGCAGAAACTTGGTGAACATCAACCTAATCGAGGGACTGTGGCAAATTTTTCGAATCGCTCTGTGACAATTGTGCTAATTCAACTTGGCGTTTTGTTAAAAGTGCGGAAAACTAGCGCTATGTTCGGTTTACAGTTTACATCTCAAGCTGATGTCAAGTACAGCGAATTTGATTATCTGAGTCAAGTGATATACATTTTCATACAGAGGGCTCCTGTCAGATAGTGCCACCAAGTTCAACCGCATTGATCATAAGAAGGCTAATTTTTTTCTTGGTCGTTTGGACAAATTCGGCCACTTTAATCAATCGTCCCAATGCTGCATCTTGTCGTGCCGCCTACCAGCATTCCACGTCCTTTTTTTTCTAATTTAAATTTCCCGGATGACCTGCCGACCTGATCGCTCCAGTCTTTTCTCTCAGAGGCCCTCACTGTTTACTCCTCACGTTTCATCTGAAGCAACTTGATGGTGTGGTTGTTGTGGTATATTGAGTTTGCCTTTTTCTGGGGCGCATCAACTGCATACTTTGATGACGCCGGTGTTTCGTCCACCTCTGGGACGGAAACATGGGCCGGGGTGGGGCAAAAATCACACAACCATTTAGAATGTATTTGTTTTGGTGTATTTGCGGTCACTGTTGTCGACAAAGCTCCGACACTGTCCCTGACCTTGACCGCAATGAAGTGATCGGAAGCGCAGAAAGTACAAACACCTTGGAAAGCGGTGACTGAGTCGGTGATTAAGCCAACAGCACCACTGGTCACATTGCCCAGGCGAACACTAGACCAATTTGTAATCCCACCGTAGGACCTGCGATGGTAGTGGGAATGTTTCCACCTCAAACCAGGGCACGACGACTTGGGGGGTGTTGCGCTATTCCGCGTCAACAGTGAATGAGACTAGAACCCACTCTAAAGTGGGCCTAACGTACTGTCTACACTTGATTGAATTGGCACGCCTATCTCCGCGATTTTCACTCGCTCCAGAGCCAACGTTACTTGTAGGGCGCTCAGTATTCGCACAATGGAATTGAATTTTCGAAAGCTTCGTTGTGTCCCTGATGGACTAAAACAGACAGGCTAATGAGTTCAGAATACCGGTGCAAACTTTTGAGCCCCATCCCGGGGTCCTAGTGATGCTAGGAAAGTATTCCACCGGAAGTCTTCCGCCAGAGGTATGATTGCTTCAGTGGGCAATGAAATTTGGTGAGGTGCAAAAATATGAACGTAGATTAGGGCGATTTTTGGTTTGAGCACATGCGCAACAAAATGCAACATTTTGGCGTAAAAATTTTATTCCACCCGCAAAGGTTTTGCAGCTGAGAGCATTGTGCGGCCAATGAGCCCCTACTTGTAGCGTAAACCTGACAGGCCTGTGGGATTGCTCCCGTTGTTTAGTGAAACATACGTGTCTGACCTAAGGGTGTGGAGTTTCGTATGCTATTCATTTCAACAATAGTCATTTATTTGTCTACGACTGCGGAGGGACGGATGCAATGTCACGCGAGAAAGCCAGTGTGCAACGGCCGGTGGGGCCCTCATTTTTCATATGGATTTTAGCCTGGACTAGCTCCTGCTGAGAACGTCATCATAGTTACTGGGCTAAAGTCAGCGTACCATATGTTTACGGCTGACGCCAACATAGAAGCACTGTGTAACTGCCGCTTACTCGCTATCCATAGAATTGGCGATCATATAGTCCACCAAACGTTATTCCGATGGATCTGAGTTTCAGTTTTCTGTGCATAAATCGGAGACATTTCCGAGGTTAAATATTTTTCTATTACAACTCACTTATAGGGAGCGTCCCAGTGAGCCAGACAAAAATATTTCTACACCCTGGAACTGAACACTGCTGTTTTGCCAGCTGATAATGGTCGGTACCGCTAGCCGTCCAGGAAGGAAGATCCTTCTTGACGGGAATTTCGTGGGGTGGAATATTTTCATAACTATCCCTAGCAGAAGAAAGAACCTCCTCAAAACTAATGAGACAGTCTTTGATTCCCGAAGTGGTTGATCACACTCATGGAGAAACATACCATACCGTTTATCATCGGTTTAGTTTTAACAGTAGAGACTCAGAAATACCCGACGTCACTAGCACTGCCAACATGCTTCCACGATATTATCGGGCTACTAAGTTGATTTGTTCGGTAGTCTGTATGAGCACTTTGGAACTTATGATACAGCTCAATAACAAATGAAGGTTCCGAATGTAGAAGAGATATAATATGCGATAAATTGCTAACTTCAGCTTCTTGATATATAAGCTTTTTCGGTCCTATTTGCATTTGACTGGATAGTACACACTAACTTTTCATAATCATTCAGGCGGCAGAAACCGACAACAATCATGGAACCTGCTCACAACAGACAATAGGTGTACATACTAATGGACAGATGTCAGTCTCTGGTACCGTACCATGATTCATCTCTGGTGTAGGGGCCTACTCGACCTTCCTACGCCAGTTTATCTGTACTTTACAGCACACTCCTTAGGACACGTCAGAGAGTGTCCACTGTGTACCTCCGTCGTTAATCGCGAAATCCCATTTTACTGTTAGACCATTCAACAAAAGTGCACGTGCAATCGGGTGGTTCCCCACCCCGAAATTGTGGACTGGAATTGTCCACAGATTGGCTTTAGCCGCCTTTCAAGGTGTATGCCCTTTTTCAACACCAGACAGGGCAATCTTTTCCGCTTGAGGGTAGAGTGGCTTGGTAACGCAAAGTTGCTACGCTTGTCTATCGAATCCGATCCTGCCATTCGATCGCACTGCTTTACAATATTCGTCCAAAAAATTCCACCTGAGCAACTCAGCACTGAAGTGATCCGGAGCGGTATCGGATTGTGACAAACAAAGTGTTCTTTTGGATCGCACCATTAAGTGCTCTTCATATGCTGCAATCGATCATTCCAACCCACGCAACTGCGGTGTTTCCCATCGTTCTGTGCAAAGACTAGAGTCGGACGCTCGGTCAACTGTCAAGTGGTTATGGGAATATCACTTGTGTCGAATTCCCGTTATTCTATCAATATGAATACGTCTCATCATTTTGCTCTCTCAACGCCATGGCGTCCCCGGTAAGTGCTATATTTGCTGCATTCCCAGCGGCTGCTGTACAAGATCTACAAGCTGGGTTTGGAAATATCAGAAAGTAACTCTTCATTGGTTTCCAGAACGCTGGAGGCCATTTGGTTGTGCAAGTCCGTCTTTTTCCATACTAGCTTTATACTTACCACTTAGAACTGGAATACCCTGGAGACGGCATTTTGCTAGGATAAACCCTGGAGAGTTTTGCGCCAGTACTAACCCACACTAACACACTATCAAATTTACTGTTGAGATCAACGCCCCTAAGATGAAAGCTTTCTTTGCTTTTTCGACCGACTTCCAACCCAAGCTCATTCTCTGAGACTACCAACTTCAGTTGTTTTCAGGTCACATGTTAAATTGCTGATCCTGGCATCCTGTCCGTTCACAGCTTCCCACAAAACTGTCCGAAGCAAGATTGGATCAACTTCTATGCGGGTTTCGCAGCAGATGATCGGGCACTGGCAGCTGCAGTGTGATATTCTTGGGGTCTGCTTATCCTCCACTGGGAGTCGGCCGCAAAAAATGACAAATGGAGTAAGCTGCATGGCTGCTTCTGTGAAGAAGCTTGGTGAGGTATTTCAGCTGTACCGGAGCGAGACCTCAGTTCACCGTGTTCTAACTACTTTTTCAAAGCGTCGACTCATTTCACTGTGACAATAACGCCTTTTAAGGTTTTAGCAAACGGCTTTTGATGTCATAGCCCTCAACTTCCTGATTCACTTCGATAATGGTCTGTGACCGAGTGCAGCGCGATCGACAACGCCAGGGGGATCCATCACATGCACAACACATGACGCGGCCCACTCCTGGCTGGAAAAGTGCGCACTGCGAGACTCGCATTCCTGTCAATTTCTCGTGACAACTCTACTTAAGTAAGCATATCTTCGTTTTCCTTAAGGAAAAATATTTCTAGGATTCGATGTCTATCCATTTGAACTTTGCATGCTTTAACTCATAAATTGAAGTATGATGCTAAGCTGATCACTAGAATGAACAGTAAACAGTTTTGCATCTTATCCGGCCATGTTTGTAATAGGCCCTGGCATATGCTTTGGGCAATATCGCCCATTAATTCTTCAATATCTTTCGTTCTTCAATAACAGAAAGAGCAGGTTTTCTTTTTCTGCCGGAGTCAACTTGTGAATATCTTCACGGTCACTGGATAACACAGTTTATGTCACCGAAGAGATTACTGTTAGTTGCCCCAAATTGGCCTCTTCCGAATTCTAGGGCTCTACGCCAGTCTTTGAAGCGAAGTTTTTAAAAAAAACCTTCAGAAGAGACCAGCAACTCATCCGACATGGTTATCTGACGTATAACCGGGGGTCTGTGCGTCTTTGAAAACTGCTCGCTACTACTGGGAAGACGGTTAACAGCTGTCGCTTAGAGCGGACTAGTATCTATTCCACCCAGTAGCCGAATGTGTTTTATCAATCATTTTACCGTTGAAATTTTAAGAATCTATTGGCGCACGCACAATATCGGACAAACTTTAAACACTTTAAAGGAATAGCCATTAGTACCGATTTTTTGGCCAAAAGCATTTAACGGCTGTGTGAGGCAAAAACACGCCGACGGCTTATCCAGTCTGAATTTTGCTGTACAGTTCTGATGGTCAAATATGAATTATAAGAAGCGTTCCGGAGAAAGATATGCTCATATTGCATCACTATGGGTAGGTAATTGAGCGGAAGGTCAGTACAGACGCCCCATGAATAAAGGATACCTATGACAAAAAAAGTTGTTTATATGATGCAGTGTCAGTATACCAATATATCTGGTCCAAGATACTCCACGGCGTTTAACCATCTGGTTTACACAACCGTTACGCCTCCACGATGGGATTTAAGCTCACAAAACGGTTGGGGTAAAAGTTGTTCCCATATATACGAACATGTACGTTGAATGAATGCATGCGAAAATCGATAAGGGTTAGGGCTAATTAACCAATTGGCCCGTGAATTGTTGTGAGTTATTTATTCTGATGAGCCCTAAGACGTCAAAGCCTAGACAAGACGAGCGACTGGATATCCTGCCCATTCCGATTTCACTTGAGATTACTCGGTATCTTGTTGTATCTAGCAGTTAATAGTCCAGGTTACTTTTGGCCCTTTGTTGCCTATCTGTCCTATTCCCTTACTAGCTATTGAAAACGTCAGCACCACATCGTGGAGCCGGTGCATGCGATCGTTGAATGTGAGGTGGGCCTCGGGTGATTACGGAGCATCTGAATGTTTCTGCTGGTGGTGGCCTAACTGGTTTGTTATTTAACCCTATTCTGCCGACATACATTCACTTGATCAGATTTGACTGAGCTGACTGTCTCATATTGGTCAGTCGCTTGTCCGTTATCTGGGTAGGCACTCTTTCGCACGCCTCCGCCTGTTCCAACAGACAGAGAAGGCAAAGCTGTACCCCGATTTAAGGTGGTACTGCTGTGACGCTCTATTGTCCACGTAGGTTTATCGGAACATAGGCTGCTGTGCGAATAAATCCGGAATGCAATTTGCGACACACCATCATCGTTGATCTGTTGTGAGGGCGCCATCTTTTGCATACTAAATTTCATTTGTTCGCACCAAAATATATGACTTAATGCATTGCGAACTGGCAAATTACGAATTCGGCATTTTTGGGCGTCGTGGTCATCAATTCGATGATGGGTTTTCGTTCTGCCAAATGGAACTTACAGAACAACCGTTTCTCCTATCTTTGTTTTCAACTTAACTTTACTAACTCTGGTCTGGCTCACTAGCTTTCATTGAGTGTCATAGCCAAAAGATGATCGATACACGCCAAATAAAGGCGGAATCAGTTTGTTAAATGTTGAGCATGCTGTATCACTTTAGAATTTTGTAGCCTACAAAGAAAATACTGACCTTAAGATAGTCTTTCAACCGCACTGATTTAGGAAGACAAATCAGTTTCAGTTTGGTGAGCCAGAAAGTAGGAATTTCTCGAAATCCCAACTCACTTTTCTATCATATTGTGCTATTACGACGTAACCAATTAGGTTTTTGGTATGTGATTGTGCTACCTTCCCCTCATCCGACTAATCTTATCTTGGTGAGACAAATGTTCTGAGAGCACCCTTTATGTCACTAAATTGTTCGCCTGTGACTACTGCGCTTGCGTCGAACAGGCTATCAGTCACTCAAATTACGTCTGCCCCACGCACCCATACATCTGCGTCACCATGACGAAAGAAGTTGATCCGGCGTGCAAATGCATCGGCCATCAAAAGAAGGTAGCTATCGAGCCTATGGTAGATGGACTGCGGGGTACTTAGTGTGGACGGATGCGGTGCGCTGACCGTCCTTACAGTCATCAGAACTTTGGGGAAGAGTAGTGCTGATGTCAAAGTGCTGCCAACTCCAGTGTGTGGGAGGAATGGATCAATACCAACAGAACCCAACCGGAAAGGACAACACGTCACCAAATATTCAGTCTAGGGATGACATGTTCAGACAATGTAGTGGGCTCTTTGTAGATGGTGACATAGTGGATAATATCGTGCAAGTCAGTGAAAAGAGTGGCTTGGACAATGGAACTACTGCATCATCGATGTTTCGTGTGTCGGCGCATGCCCTAAAGAAAGCCCCTAGTCTAGTTTGAATGGAACAAATGCTTTGGTGATGATTTTTCCTGAAGTACGCAACGCGATGATGATACAAAATACGTATGGTTTGATGAAAAGCTTAACAGACACGTAAGATGGATCCTTTCACACACACACACACACACACACACACACACACATACACTAGGGTTCCCGTTTGATCCTGTGCTAAGGTCGCGATCTCAAGGCAAGGAATTGGTTAATTAGCCTAAACGCACGATCTAGGAGTCCTATCTGACAGGTAACATGTGGTCTAATTCAACGACGCACGGTCAGTAATGATCATGGCGAAACCGAATTCTACGAAATTCACCTGCGTTTGTTCAGTAGTCGCAAATGGGCAGCAAACAATGTATCGAATTAGACGTGGACAGACAGTACAGATAGGTAGACCGTGATTCTATAAGAAATGAACAGTAAATAATGAGCAGAATTAAAGGAAAGCCTACGGCTAGATTGAACCTTGGGCAGTTAGCAACACAGGATGGCACAGAAAGGGCAGTGTGTGTGTGTGACAAATTAAACGGGAAAAATGTTGTGCAGTTCAAAGTGGGACAAAATGTTCAACTACAAATCCAGAAATGAATGTGAATAAATCGAGTAGTGAAAACAGTTAATATGGAAAAACAGTTAATATAGAGTCGACTTAGTATAAAATAGAATAGTTCAGTCTTGAAACTTGAGCAGTCACCGGAAGGGTAATGAATTAGTCTGAGGAATAGGGAAACATAAATAATTACGTCACGTAACTAACAGTTGCGTTTTACAATCAGTCTGCATAAGGGATAAGTCATTGAACAGCATAATGAATGTGCATGAATCAAAGATGTAGATGAATCATGATCCCGTGTAATATAATAAGTCCTAATTCCAACTGAGAGTTTTCATGACCTTAACTGGCTCAAAAGTCTGTTTGCTTAGTGAGAATAGCGATAGATTCAAATACACAGAACTGTTGTACGAACCGTCGACTATCTTGAAATTTTCGCGAACTGAAGAACAGCTTTCTGAAAGGTGGCATCAATGTATTTATCCTCCGCAGAGTGTAGCTCATTGAGCTTCATCTATACAAGACTAGTGAAAAAGCTGCTGTCGTTTCAAAATTTTCATTTACATTGGTCTCCCCACCCCAATTGAGACTATCCATGGGAGCTTGTCAGAGTGTTCCCAGTTGGTGAAGATAGACCTTCTTCTGGGGTTCGAGCAAATCTCTAGTTCCACATGACAACCCAATAAGTCTTGATTTTTTGTATTTTACGTTATGTATTATTTCATTTCACGTATATTGTTTTGTATGTTATATTACATATTATATATAATATGCGCATGTAATACTGAGTACATATTATATATGTATATTGTAGTGTATTGCATAGTACTATGTAACATAATAAACTGTGGTCTTATAGATAAAGCATGTTTCCTATTTGGTACCATATGGAACTACTGTCGCGCAATGGGCATTAAGCATACGATGCCACTGGGAACCTGAATTTGTCTGCGGATTCTTATTAGTTGAAACATGCAATCTCCGGGCTTTTCCGTGGCCCTAAAACCAGCCTTTTGTAACCATTCATCATTTCATCCTCCTGTGTGCTTTTTCAGTCAAATTCACCATCACGTAAAGTAGTGGATGTAGGTTCTTTGGTAAACCAGTGTCGGGATAGTTGCCCCTTTCCACACTCCGGTATTCCAATGCAATTCAACCACTAGACGACTGAAACGATACTATACGAATGATTTCCCCCTCATCATCATCTAAGCTGATAATATACAATCAGTGTTTGAAACTGATTGAACCTGGCCTTGATTGTTGACATATTGATGTTCTCCCACTCTTGCACCATCAAAATGAAAAATTTGCGCTTTAATTTAGGAGCTTATTTCCCAATTTAGTTACTAGTTCATGATCAGACATGATTAGGCAACTTTTGTCTGCAATAAACTCTTATAGAGAATCCAAGCTGCATGGCATTACGCAACAAAACAATCCACGCTAAATCTACCGGCACGATTCCAGACTGGGTCAGCTGAGACCCTTATGATCTACGTGATCATGAAACAGGAAGAACAGTTTTCTGTGGTTTTGGACTACACTGTAACCCTTAACTCGTAGATGGCTGACAGTTTAATATTAGCTCAGTAACGTCCCTTGACGCCTTTTCGGCTGAGGTATGCGAACTTCATTCCACTTTCTAGCGTCACTAGCATCACCCCCTTCATTACATGGTCGTATAAGCGCTTGGGCTCTCCAGATGGACTACTATGAACATGATCGAGCTTTCTTCGGGGGACTGAACTCACAGTATTTTGGTGGCTTTAACCAGGAAAACCAAACGGACCACCATTAGGCTCACGTCTTATCGTAGACCGCATGGTCTCGTGAATTATTCATAGGCCTTAGGGCCTCCCATTCGTACAGACATTTCAGCTGTCAGTCTCTCTAGGCAGTATTTAAAACCTTGTGGTCCCCGAATTAGTTTGAACAAGGCAGTGAGAACAACTATGTTGCCGAGTGAATTCATTTCGTACAGTCTCGTCTGCCGCAATACGCGTACAAAGTAATAAAATGAAACAAAACACAGTCGCTTCGTTTATATCGAGGTAAGCTGTAACAAGATTGATCAATAAAAGCAAGATAGTCTGAGCATGACTTTCAGGCCTTTCTGAACACACGAAGTCTTTGAACGAGACTCGAATTCGCGACCTCTTACCTATTCGGAGAGTGCTCTAACAGCTGAGTTACGGCGGACGCTTCCCCATGTCGCACATGTTTTCCCGAGTCCCTTGATTCACGATACCTACGCCTAATGGGTCGACACTCAATGCTATTAGTGAGCCACTCTTGTGACTTGGCAATTTACTGCACGCCCTCACTATCTGGATATCCAAAAGGTATTGGTTTCGAAGTGCACTACTCATGATTTTCTAAACTTCCATCCCTTCTGTATCACTTTTGACGACTGTTGCCAGGGCGGTGGATGACATTTGCCAGCTTGCGCAATTGCCGTTACAAGCAATAATTTGGCTTCACTTTTTTTAACGTCATCCACGGACAGGAGGAGGTCGATGGACGACGATGGTCGATCAAAGAGTCATGTTTTCGTAGCAGTCGACAGGATGGGATATCATCACATCAACTTCGCCCTACAAATGAATAATGTACAACAGACTTGCGATGTGATCAAGGCACTTTAACCTTCCGTGGATGATGTTGCCTCTCAAAAAAATAAGATTTGGGATGAGGTGAATCTTATGCACAATTGCAATAATTCTGTGGTAGCTGTATACTTCAGCCACTAACGATGAATTCTCTATATCCTACCTTCCTATTATGACCAAATCTCCACTACAGTTGAATCCGATCGATATTTGAAACCGCAAGAGTGTTGCAACCTGACCGTAATAGAAAATGGAAATTAGTGACACGATGGTGTGATCCTCCTTTATAAAGACATCTTTCGTATAGTGACTTCACTATGCAGAGTTGGTTGTCCACAAAAATCACCGTTGTAAGATATGGAACAATCCTGATATGAAAAAGACCAATCTAAGAAACCAGCTGAAGGGATAACACAAAAGTCTGTTGAAGTCAGGGCTGGTTGGTGGCTACACCACTTTCACCGAATACAGCATCACTGCCAACCCACGAGAAACCCTTTCTTTTTGGTATCCACCATGGGAAAAGTTCTCAATTCTTAAGCGGTGTTAACGTACTGGGGTTTTCCTACCTTGGCTAGTTTAACTATTGCGCAAGCCTATCTTAATGCCAGGATAAAGCACCAAGGCCGTTCTTTACACGCATAAACATGCGGGAAACTTGTCAAACTCATGAACACTATTCCCGACCATATGGCATATTAACCATGCATGTGTGTAAAATTCATCCGATTTGATACTCCGGATTAAACAGACTCTTCGTGAGGTTCGTTTGGGTTCGCGCAAGTATCAGTCCATTCAGCCTGAAAAACTTTGTGACTCTGTCTGCACGATTTTGCCCCTGAATGGGATTGCGTGTAAATTATACCATAAAACATACACAGAATGAAAATGAGTTTTTGTCTATTTTGAGGTAAGGGAGAAGTGTGCACTGACAGATTTTCTCACAGACTGGCTCCACAGTAGTGCACATTAATCGTTGATTACTAATAAGCAAGACTTGACTACGGAACATTAGCTTAACAAGGAGAGTTAACGAACAAATTGCCAACAACACCAAACTCACGTAGTGAATAAGTAGCTAAACCTGGTTACTTCTGTGATACAATGTACTATCCAGCAACGAACCCCTGTAAAACAGACGGGAAAATGAAGCTGAATTAATTCGTGTGTATCAGTAGCTGGTTCTAGGAAGGATGAATTCTACCTAGTGAAGGCCCTGGCTCTTCTCATGGTGATGTAAGAGGATCCAGCGGTTGCAGTGCATGATACGAGAATAGTAAACCGCAATTCACTGTATAGAGTAAACTCAAGCAGAAGTTCATTAACCGAAGTACGAAACTTTGAGGCCTGTTCCAAGTCCCTCCAACAGTGACCGCACCATTTAAAAGAACACATTTCCCCTTCAGTATAATGGTGTCCGCTGGAAGGGGAGAAGAAATCAATAATCAATCAATCATCCATCAGTTATGTTGCATGACAATTCCAAAGAAGGATTTCGGATAATAAGGTCAAATAAAGTGAATTTCCGGCTATAACTTAAGATCATCATGGCAACATGCAGTTCACATTAATGCAGTTTTGTGTGGCAAGACGCCCACATAACGGGTGAATCACACTAGAAGCCTGCATTGTGTTAATTGTATTCCGTTACCTCGTAGCGTATCCTCACTCACGCTTTGTGTCTTGACGGCTCCCAACTGGAACGGTCGCTTTTCTTGCTTGGACTATGAATCAGCGTGTGCACGTTGGATTGAACGCCTAGGCATGATTTTTCGGGTAATAGATGAATTTGGGATGGGCGGCAATCGTTTTGACAATGTTTTGCGAATGATAGCTCGTACTTGCTGATGTGTAGCTCGGAGCTCCTGAAGTTTACCCCGGGGCTATATGAATGAAAGATTTGGCGTCTGTTCACAGTATTGACAAAATGACAAAAGCAGATATTAATAGTGCACTGTTGATGACAGCCATAATATAATTCAGAAGGTATATGCACTAATAACAGTCTTTACTATGGTTGACAGTGGTTGACAGTGGTGAGTTGCACCACGTATAAAAATAAATGCAATGCGAAGCAAGTCAAAAGGGGGAACTTATCGTTTGTGAGAGTTCCTTGGTGAAAGTCCGGACGGCGGGAACGTGTTTTCTTCGCAGTATGACTGCTACACGTGTTCCATAATTGTCCGTGGACTTGAGGAGTGTGGTTGACTTCCTGCTCCCTGCTCGAGCGCGAGTTGTGTCTTGACTGTGTTCGGTTTTGCTATATGTAGGTACGTTTGCGTGTGCTTGGATGTGTCAGCACATGACTTGTTGCTACGCTTACTAGACAGTACAGGCAGTCAATGTCAGATGCATCACCCTTGTGTGACGTAGTTTGTGAGTGTAGAAAAAGGGCGAGTCTCATGATCGAGTTAGTGACTGAGTTGTGTAGTCAAGTTCGCCATGATTGTGTAATCAAGTGCGTCACGATTGTGACGTAGTTTGTGAGTGTAGGAAAAAAGGCGAGCTTCGTGATCTAGTGAGCGGCGGTGAGCTGTACAGTCAAGTGTGTGGGTGAAGGGGTAGCTACAACATCATGAAAACCTACAGAGCAGGTCATAATCTTCTCCGAAATTTAACCGTCTCTCGTAGTCCCCAAATAGGCTTTTTTTATCCACACAGTGGTGATTAACGTTTAACTGGTGATCACGTATCTTCGGGTCAACTTACATGGAGCGGTTCACACGGCTCCCAGCAGTAGTAGGTTTCCCCTAGGGTCCGCTAGTCCCTTGACATTTCGTATATGTTTTCGTATCAACAACAGTAGAAATTGCTGTAACAGTTTCTCGACCAGGAATCCAAAAGGGTTTCCTAACCAAGCAGCTGGGTGGACCAGTATTCAGAGGAAGCACCTGCTTATATTGTGTCACTGTGAATCGTAAAATGAGGGCGAATTTATTATATATGACCTCGTAATAACAGACCTATGGTAAGAGCCACTACATCTAGCACAAGGCACTTCTTGACTAAAAATGAAGTTTTCAGTAGACTCGTACTATCACTTCTATTCATAGGCCAAGAGGTGACAACACTTTGAAGATTTACCCTCGCGAACGCAGAAATCTCCTACGCAGAACTCCCTGTCCTTACTGAGGAAATGATAATACATTGGAAAGTCATGAGGTCTCTAATCTCACATACATATTCATCCTTTTATAACTAAGAATCGCAATATAAGCGTTTTCCAGCGTACTTCATTTTGAACCCAAATTGCTTCGAAACATTGAATAAGTGAACGTGGTCTAACTGTAGTTCGATGTAAGCGTTTGGATCAATATGGATTGATTTTACTCCATTTTATCACCCATAACTTTGGTCCAGATGACAGTATTGCAGATATTTGCTAGCATTTTGATGACACAGTGTTTCAAGTGTATTGACTTTCTGCACCAAACCATCTTTCATCAGGTATACTCTGTTTCTCACGGTAAACAAATTCGCATAACTTATTACGCTGGAACAGCCTACGAAAGAGTGGAAAATTTCAAATATAGACTTTCATTGTGCCGTTTTAGACACATGTTCTGTAGAACTTCACTTCGACCAGATTACAAACGTTAATTGTTGACATGCAACAGTAACTCCAGGATGGAAGCACTCGGAAGCACTCAAGACTTTTGGGGTTCTGTTTGCTCCTTCTTGTATCCGTAGGGCACGGTTTTATTCATTCTTCGATTCGAATCGATATATTATCAACGAATGTCCACTTTATTCCATACTCTACATGACCGTTTGGGCTTCCGAATGAAGCGACATCCGAAAGACCTTTGGTATGATTTTCATCCCGTATACTTGTGTCTGCAGAATATTCACCAAGACACATTTTTCATAGTTTTCCGTTTCCAGTCCGATGTCGACAAATTTCCCCACAGCCTACGTACTACCCAAGCTGACAACACCAGTTGTCATATTGAGTTCACATCGTCCTAATCTCACGCGATCGCGTGGGCGGGTCATCGAACATGAGTTGACCTGGGTTGCTCAGATGAGTCATTCTGTTTCGGATGGCCGGGTTAACTGGTGATTCGCGGTGGACATTGCATGTGGGTGTGGTACCAATTAAGCTATAATAGGAACGCATGGGGATGGTTCCAATTTTTTCTACTCCATCTCGTTTGTGCAAAAAATGTCGAAACACAGCTCGTCCTACAAGTAACTAGATAGTGGATGTAACTAGCAAGAGAATGGCAACGCTAGTCTATGAATCTCCAGATGCGCCTTGGGGTAATCTGGGCATGCACGGTGGAGGCTTTATTCGACTGCAGAGAGTAAACCGTCACTTTAGTGCCTGGTGATGTGCTCCCGCCTTTAATGCAACTGCACCACTATACATAACTTTTGTTAGAGACGAGCCTTTTGGCCTTTTATGAAGAATGGTCTCTGCTGGAACAGTCGGGAAAGTCGATTCCGAAAGGACCGTTCCGGTTACATTTGATTACTGGCCTGAACAGCATCCGTCCGTTTGCCAATATCAGAAAATCAGGCCCCTCAAAAATGAAAAAAAGGGACTGAATGTGATCAGTCGTATGGGCTTCAGGTCATAGGACCGTGCTGAATTTGGTCCGAAAGCGGCTCGCCAATGGCGCTGACATTGCATCCATTCACTCGTAATCGCAGACGCAAAGGCGATGCCATATCAGCATTCTAAGGAAGAAATGTTGCCGAAATGGAAAGCCTATCAAATTTAACACTAATCTCAGTGGTATCGATTGCCAGCAGTCTGCACTGGACATCCAAAAGACGTGTTAAACTGCCGAGGCACCATTCTGGGTGCATCACAAATTCTTCATGTTGACGAAAATACCGTACAACTCATCACTTATTTTAACAGTAAACGCAGCCCGCCTGCAGCGTAGCAGTGACAGTCGTCAGCGCGCATCTGTCACCGAAATCGATCGCGTAGTCATTCATTCACCCTACATTTCCGTGATGCTTCTGTGGTTAGTTGGTGCGCTCGACTCGTGCGGTTAAAGGTCAAAAGGATGAAACGACCTAAGCTGCGAGACCACAGGAAAAAATAGAAGCTGTGATCAAGAAATACACTCATTTGCAAATCAATTTGGTTTTACGAGAGACTCACCTGGAACCCAGCTGAATCTCTCGTTTGTGATGTTTCCATGCAACTGAATGTGCTGCACCAGGCCGCCTCATGTTCCAGTTGCTACGATATTCGAGATATCGCGATGCATCTAATTCTACGCAATGTACTACTCATAAGGTTGCTGAAAATTCTTCGACAGCCCACGACCGGCTTCGCCCTTTTCGGGGCTCATTAGGCAGGCACAGTCCCCGAGTTTTTGTCAACCTTATGTTCTACGTGGAAACATCACAAACGAGAGATTCAGCTGGGGTCCAGGTGAGTCTCCGCAAAACCAAATTGATTTGCAAATGAGTGTATTTCTTGAAAACAGTCCAATTTGGGTTCAAGTAGAACATCAGGTTGACGAAAACTCGGGGACTGCGCCTGCCTGATGAGCCTCAAAAAGGGCGAAACCGGTCGTGGGCTGTCGGGGATTTTCAGCAACCTTATGAGTAGTACATTGCGTAAAATTAGAAGCTGTGATGTTTAGTTAATTGCCACATACTTATTTTAATGTCAACGCGTTTAGACAAATTCCTGAAAAATCACACGCGAAATTCAAGTACGTCAGTGTGACTTTAGGTAGCGCCCTCAGTTGGGAATGCACCCTTCCGGCAAGTGGGAGGTTGGTTTTTCCTTCCAGCTTCAGGCATGTCCCTTAGTTCATATCACGTGTGACAAGACTTCTTATGTTAAGATTGACTAACCGCAGAGAGAGCACCTGCCTCTAGTACTCTTCGGCATCCGAAGGTAGGCCACAGTTAGCTTTGTATAGTTCCTTGTACGACTCATCGAGAACGGCAGACGCTGCATCTTTCTGCCTTTGATGGTATAGAGCCTGGATGCCGGCATAGTTGGCTCGGCGGATTTGCTTTCGGTTGACCGGCATACGATGGGCTTGTTGGCGATAGCGATGTGGGACAGGTTTCCACGTGTGTGAAAGCCCACCCACCAAACAGGGTGGGTAGCCCCGTCTAGAGTTGCTAAACTCGTAGTTCCCCCAGACTGAATTGCGGACTACCTAGCCGGTATCACGAGGAGGTGGGTTAGCTTACCGATCAAGGAAATCACCCCAACATAACGGTCAATTTAATCCTCAAAATTTCGCACCGAATGCGCCAGTTACTTTACGGGTTTGTTTCAGTGTTACACTGCCTGTGGCTTATTATCCTTTGAATTTCTGGCCGACAAACTTTGTTGTGTGGAGTCTTATAAGTAGTAATTTGCACAATGTAGGATGGCACACATTTGAGCAATAGAAAGTATAGATACTGACTTACACCTGTTGTCCAAGGTCATGGCAACTGGTGCATGAGTGCGCTATAACACATCTGATTGCAAACCCTGCTGGAGGTTCAGTAGTCAGCATTGTGAAGTGTGGTGCGTCAAGTATCTTTTTTTGACTTGTGACTAGTGAAAAATTAATTTGCGATGCAACCGTTTCCTCAGATGAGTACACCATCTGCGATCCTGAGCTCCATTTCTTCAGCCAGAATTCAACCAGAATGCTCATTCCCCTATGTATGTACGAAAGTAATTTCCGAAAAGTGTGCCTGTTCCACGGCTTCAATTATTCATCAATTTCTGTTCTCTTTTTCATGAAGTGATAATGATGATGATGATGATTCTGAGAGACTGAACATTAATGAATTACTAATTTGAAGAACAAAGTCGAGGAACTGGGAACCAACGAATTCGAAGGTCGATAAATGAAATTTCCGATCAACTGATCTTAATTAACTGAATTCAGTGAATTATTTGGAAGTCAGATATGCCTAAGCGATCCATGTTTTGGCCACTTTTCAACGTTGGTTCAGTGTAAAACACGGTTAAATATTTGAATATACATCGCTGAAGTTTACACGAGATCGTTTCGCCGTCCGATAGTTGCCGAAGACACAGGCGTTTGAACGCAAAGGTTCGATAAAATTGATTTGATGCTCTGGTGTTAACAACGAATCCCTTGAATCTGGTCTTTCGACGGCCAGGAATCACCATAACTTTGGTCTTCATGATCCCAGTTAGTTCAAATAGTTGGCTCAGGAGACGGCGGAAATATGGTCGGGGTAATCAACCTGTGACAATGCGAATGTCGTGTCGGCGTCAAGCCACGGCGGACGTTGCGGATGACCCAGTTTATGGATAACGGAGAGCTCCTAGTTCGCAAGGCTGTGTTTGGACCGCACTGGTCAGTGTTAGGCCAGTGGCGCAAACAATAGGCAATACACAGCAAAATCAGATAAAAAAGAAAATCTGATCCTCTACACGGGTTTTTTGGATGCCAAATGTGTCCCGTACGTGAACTGTCAGTATAAAACACTGAGAATTTTGACACTGAGAACTCGGTCTATAGGTTGTGTCGGGTTACACGGTTACAGCGAGCGATGACGCGGGATGAAATATCCCACTTCAATAACGGCAAACTTGGAAAATCATCTATTCCGGTTTATTTACGCCAAGCTATCGCGTTTTTTATAAAAAAAAACAAGGCACTTACCAGCTCGTTGGATAAAGCTCAGCTGAACTGAGTTGACTGAAGGCCGACCACAGCAGCCTTTATCCGAAATTTGCCATCGGGGTGGGATTCTGTGTCCAGAAAACGGTAGGGACGTGCAAGGGTGGTTTTGAAAACCTTGACCGTGCTTGGCCAACGTCTCAATATTCACGTGGTACAACAAACGCTTTGATCGCCGCAAACCTCCAACTGTGGACGGGTATCGACATGTTAGCAGAGTTCTACTTCATGATTAATTCCGGCAAACACACAGAAACACAAGACAGTGAACGAGCTCCTCTTCAGCTACAAACAACACAAACTGTAACGTGAATGATAAAAAATGCAGTTGCTCGTGTGCCTATCAATTAGCCAATACCAATTAGACAACGTAGACGCGTACGTTCGACTCAAGAACCCATTCAACTTGGGTTCATGTCTCCGGTGTGAAACATTCCAAAGCAGATCAAAGCTTTTGACAAATGACTTGTGGGGACAGAGCTTTGGGTTGATAACAATGGAATCCTGGGCGACTGGTGTTGTTTCCGCCTAGGAAGGGATAATGTATAAACAACGTATTTAAAGTTTGGTAGTAGGTTATACAGTCGTCCGAACGATCCCCTCTGAATAGAATTCTGTCTGCCTGCCTATGATCAATGAAAGCAAGAGGTAAATTTGTGCAACTGGAATCAATACAGGACTTTATGGCAAGTTTGAATACATTCTAAAGTTTCCCTTATTACATTAATTCCGCAATACCCTAAAGTCCGGCTGCAATGTTTTAATATGAGACACGGCCAAAAGTGGATCACTACTGATAAACAAATCCATACGATTTCTTTACTTCGTAAGTAGGTTTGTCAACATGTTGAAACGAGCTTCTACTAAATAGATTGGTTATCAATAGCAGTTGGTTTTCGGTTTATAATCCTTGATAGAGTGTCAACATTCGATGACTGTACATATACTCTTTAGTCGAAATTGTTCCGGGAATCCGGTTCTTTCGCAGTTCAGTTAGCTTTTCTTGATGGGTAGTGTCATCATTAGCAGTGACCCACAAGAACGAACCCACAGTTCATGATTTTCTTCTGAGCAGAATGACGTTGTGGGGCGGACTAGTAGTGTCAGGTGAAGTGAAGTTAAGTCGAGTCAAGAACTTTAAGCATTAGATGAGTCGCCTTTGTTGAAAGAACGGGTTTCCGCAGATGATCGTTGATTTGCCTCCCATATCTGTATTTTGGGAGGCTTTGTACTTGTAGGCTGTAATCATCCCTACATCATACCTACGCCAGCAGTGAAGCCGGATCATTCGATTAATGCAGTTACGAAGAGAACTTCCTATCTTGCATCTTTAACGCGGGTAACAGCTCCGCAACATACCCGTTAGTAGAAGTGTCGTCCAGAGATAGCTTTGAAGATTACTGCTAGATCTTGCTACATCACTTGATTTCATAGCTTCATCCCACTCAGAAATGACGACTCGAAAGGCGGTTGTCTTTAGGACTTTTTGCGGGACCGTATGCCAAGTAATTCAGTGGATTGTGGAGACATTTCTTTTCTGGCGATATCCACACGGCAGCAGCAGGAATGAGAGAGAGGAGTGGCCACGTGAGCGAGAGCAAGCCAACACGTAGTCATATATAACTGACTAGGCGTGAGTGTGTGAACTGTAGTTCCTGTTAATCCCAGTTCTTTTGGGGAATCTAGACAGTCAGAGCTCTTCTGAGGTCTAAGGTTGAACACACCGATGTTCGAACGCTGATAAATTACACAAGCAAGACCGAAATCGAGCGGGAGGTTTTCATAGGGATGTTGACCATGGCCAGAATCAATCGTTTACCGAACAATTACTCTATCCGCTGTCGGCCGGAGGTGCATAGGAAAGTGATATATGTGTCTTTCTGGGTCTTTATCGGTGGCTCCGGAAACTATGTCATTGCTAAGTACAGTATATTTTACTTCATTTAGGCTGTGGCTCTTTGTTGATCAATCTGACATGCATCGCCTGTTTGCGCAAAGTTACAAGGGCCAAGTTGACGAAATAAAATAGTTCACTCGCTTTTTGTATCCACGACATTTCCTCGTATAGTATAAAGATCAGTCTTCTTTTCTCTGGATCTGCTTTTAGGCTGTCAACTGTGAGCAAAGGTCCATAGAAGGTAATGGAGGTCGCACGATATTCCACGTCCTTTCGCGTAAGGCCCATATCTTGCTCAACACAGCGCTGAAGTAATCTGTCCAAATTCCTGTCATGTTCTTCGAAGTTGTCGCCGTGTATAAAAACATCGTCGCCTGATGGCTTAACAAAGGCTTGAAGGAGTCTCCTCTGGAATAACTTATTGGATGCCTTGTGTCGAAGCACAGGCGCAGCCAACGAAATCCCCAAAGTGTCAAAGAGGTAAACTTTCTACTCAGTTACAATTGCCAAAATGACGATGAAAGATCCATTCTTGTGAAGGACCGCACTCAGTTTAATTCCGACAAAAAGTCATCTAGCGTGATGATAAATCAGTAATACTCGAGTCGAAGGGTGCAGTTATTGTCTTAGGATCTATATACATTGGGACCGACCCCGACTTCTCCCACGTCACTGCAATATGGCTAAGCTAATATGCCGGTCCGTCTACTCTCGTAATCACATGCACCGGTATCAGACGGTCAAGCTTAGCCTTTAAAGCCTCTTGGAAATCCACCGGAAACCCTCTCATAGGCAAAGCGACGGAAACCGCAGTAACTATTAGAGGTAAGTTGACTTTCCCAGGAAGACAACCCAACATTAAAAACAGAAGCGTGCTTGTCAAAAAAGTCAATGACTCAACAGAATGTACGAAATTTTCATGGGTAATTTTAATGAAATTCAACTTCTGGTGGTTGAAATCACGAGGACTGGAGTCGACCCTGCTTCGACCACGAAACCTCAAACATGTACACCTCGCTGTTACACGGATTTCTCACCATCAGTCGCATCTTGCCTTTAGGTTTCGTCTGTGACCTGTTCCACACACGCAAAGTGACGTGCGATGCATCGATTTGGCCAGGTCCGATGTAGTTTTCTGGGATGATATGTGGCGGCAGCTCTGGTGTCACTTTGAACTTTTAATTGCCTTTAATGAATGAGAAGCTGTACTCAGAATGTTGCAATACCATAGCGAGCTCTGACTTTATTTAGGCAAAACCTTTCCTTTTCACCCTGCTCAAACAGTCTCAAGGTCTTCTATAGAGGAAAATGTTGGTAGCTCAGGTAGCGTAGATGGTCGTTGGCTTGTTCGCTGAGCTGGGCAATTTGATTGCAAACGTTTCATCACCAATCGAGGTGACATCATCAGTGCGTTATTGGGGAGCGTAGTGGTNTTTCAACATGTTGAAACGAGCTTCTACTAAATAGATTGGTTATCAATAGCAGTTGGTTTTCGGTTTATAATCCTTGATAGAGTGTCGGCATTCGATGACTGTACATATACTCTTTAGTCGAAATTGTTCCGGGAATCCGGTTCTTTCGCAGTTCAGTCAGCTTTTCTTGATGGGTAGTGTCATCATTAGCAGTGACCCACAAGAACGAACCCACAGTTCATGATTTTCTTCTGAGCAGAATGACGTTGTGGGGCGGACTAGTAGTGTCAGGTGAAGTGAAGTTAAGTCGAGTCAAGAACTTTAAGCATTAGATGAGTCGCCTTTGTCGAAAGAACGGGTTGTGCCTGTGCACAACCACCAACCCACCGCTACGCACCACTACGCTCCCCAATAACGCACTGATGATGTCACCTCGATTGGTGATGAAACGTTTGCAATCAAATTGCCCAGCTCAGCGAACAAGCCAACGACCAGTCTCAAGGTCACGCAACAGCACTATCAGGTGAAGTGATTCATCTTTTGATACTTGGTACACTTTCTTCCCCAGACTGGACACTTTTGCCTAATTTTCAGTGCCTTGCTCTACAGTAGCTCCATCTGTAAGTAGCCATCGATTCAGCAACATTTAGAGATCAGTTGGAGTCCAATATCTCATATGACTGTCAGCTGCCGCATCACTGTGGCATATATTCGTACACTGGTCCAAAGATAACCGGCGGCATTTCAGCAGTCTTTTGGTAACACGTTTGCCTCGGGTTCCGATGATTGTTCTGTTTCTTGTCAGACTGTCTCTCATGCATTCACAAAAGTTGCCACGTCTTTCAGTGTCAGGAAGTACTGATCAATGGATTTGTCAGGATTCTGCTATCGCGGAAAGGCCTGAAACCGTTCTAAACTTCCGTTGAGTTGTCCCGTACACAACTTCTCAAACTTGTGAGTGGTTTGAACGACAGAATTTTGATGATCGCTCGCGCCATCTCTCTCATAACGTGCCGGAATATTGCAAACTGACGGTCTTTCGATTCCAGATAAAAGTTAGCCAGTAGCAGGAAATCTTCACAGCTTTAATTCCAAACAAACAGCAAGCTTGTTTTGATTGGAAACTTGGAGTATTGCAGCCGGTGCGTACATCAGTGGACTCATTGCCTTCAGTGTAATCGTGCGTTGGGGTTCTACCCCTGACACCATATCACGACCGCGGAAGTCGATCGAGATCGCTCCCAGAAACTCTTAAAATCACTGCACTTTTGTTAGTTCACAATCATGCTGGATGTTGTCCCGGATCCTGCACCAGCGGTTCGAATGGGCCTGATTGCAATTGGTTCGACTTCTGATTGACTTGTTAACAGCTTGTGTCAGACAACAGTTGTTTGTTCGCAGTGCTGACTAAGACAGATGAAGCTTGCTGACTGGATGACTTGGGCTTGCAGTGACCGCTAATTGTGCACTGTGAACTACTGGGATGATGAGTCCACAGGATCTAAACCGGATTTGAACAATTATGGGCTGGTTAAGTCGCCTTATAACCCCTTGCAGGCTGTGCATAGCCTTCTATGCCTACTGGTATCACAGCTAGCTCACTGCTTGGCTGAGCCAATAGAGATTGACTGCTCTGTGTACATGAAGTCCCTCCCCCTCGAAGAACATACCCTTTCTTAACTGGCCCAGTCACCCTCTTCTTGGAAGTTCGCTTTCTTGGGAGGTGCGATCTTTTAACCACGTAGATGCAAAGTTTATTTACGTTACTTTACTGGGTACGGGTGAGGGAACGACTGGATGTGTTTTTATTGCAGTACGTCGATAGCTGCCTCTCAGTTGCCGATTCTTTCGTTGGATAATTTCTGTAGCAGGAGAATTAGCGGACTAACCTGTCGAATTGGATTCAGCGTGACCAATCGCTTGGTCCAGTATTAGGTTGAGAATACTTAACAAAATCAGCATGTTATTTCAATGTAACATCCGTTAGAACAAGACGGAGGGTGCTCATATCATCATGGTCTTATTGTGACAATAAATACCCTTCGCTGCTCTGAATCACCATGTGGAAAACCACACTGAGCAAAGTATCCGTTTGCTGCTTTGACTGGGACATCCTCTCAAGATAGTGCAAGCCAAAATATTATCTCGTGGTCAACACTGTCTTCACCCACCTTATTTCTGGTCATGTCGACCTCCTGTGTGTGGTCCAATCTTTTACATATGAGAACTACCATGCATCATGGTTCTATGATTTCCCACATGGCCTAGCATTTTTGTCGACCTGAATCACAACGAGGTGTGTTCTTGTCACATCGTTCTGTTTAAGTTACTTCTGCGCCGCATTTCTGCTCTACATACTCATTTATATATCCGCCAAATGTCCGAATACTGGAGGCCCAACGCTATTCTGAGTCAGCGTGACTTCACTAAGTCTCAATATCACTGTTGAGGCATTTGCCTTTTGCTTTTGGCAGTGTTACGAACCGGGGTTTTAGTAAAGTTGGTGCCTATAGAACCGGATGTAGTGATCCTTGGTTCATTCGCCGAGTTTGGTAGTTGTCAAGCAACACAACCTAGCTATCCACAATGTCCAGGTGAATCTCTGTTCCATTTCTAGTTTCATTCCTCCTGACTGTTCGTAATCAGAAGAAGTCGTTCCTGGATCCCTTGAGGCCTAGAGGTCACCAGGCAGGAGTCGAATGTGAGGATAAATGTACATATGATGGAGTTGCATCAGCTTCCAGGGGTTAGTGAGGGAACAAACGGGTGACCCCGAATATGGAAAAACATTTATATTATCATCATATTCACTTCGAATATCCTCGATCGACGTTGCCCATTTTTAGTACCATGGTTCAGGGATGTTGGCTGGACGCAGTAAAACCCGATTTACGCTGATCAGCTATCGTCACTACATGGAGCAGACATTCGTTGACATTCCTGTCGGGCATGGATTAAGTGGTGTCAATTGGTGCATGTGACAACCAAGAAGATAATTGCCATGGCCGATTGTATGCCCACTTTGTCTCCACGTTTTTTCCTCCTCAGCAGCCAATCCCGTCGTTTTCAGTCAGAAGTTGGCACGTACTTAGTAAACATTTTCCTACGAGAGTAAAAAAGCCAGGCTCTTTTTTGGAGCATCTCAGCTGGGGGCACCCTATACCCTGTAATGCAAATAATTTGGGACAGGGATTGGTTCTGTTCTAGGAAGCATGCTCCCGTTAGGGGTAACACCTTATGTGTAGACTGGGATCCGTTTCCAGCTTGACCTGTTACATCGAACAAAGCCGACGAACCTCCGCGCGTAATAGGCAACGCCATATACGGTTTGTTTCTAACCGCATGTGCCCACAATCGAGCTCTCGTACCTGGTGTAAACCCGAGGGATGAATACTGGAGGATAAACGGAAGGTGCCAGTTCTAAATCCATCGGCATGCTCAACTGATGGCCAAATATCGTCATATTGATTGGATTCAACAGAGCAGTTGAGACTCGGTGTATGCGAAGGATGGTCTGGTGGCCTGCACCATTCATAGGATGCAGCAAATGCACACAATTATGGTTTGTTTGTGCTAGTCATTATTGGGGTAACTGTTGCCAAATCATCTGTAGCACTGTTGTTGGACCAACATTGTGGAATACCTTAATGTTATGGTGGATCACTTACAGAATACACAGAAGATTAGAACTGAAGTGAACTGAAAACAGTATAATGCAACAGAAGGCAATGCTTATAGAAAGGATCTGAACTATTAATGAATATAAATGGACAGCCCGTCAACACAGGACAGAAACATTCCGTGATGATCTGGGCGTTGGTACTAGCCCGGACATAACGTGACCTGTTTACTGTCCACCGGCGGATATATATATATATATATATATATATATTATGGGGCGTAATTCGGAAGGAATCTTCCACTGATACGCGCTTAGCTATCACCATACCACCTGACAGAAATAAACCCAATGTATTTAATGTTCGATGGCTAATTCCGGCAATTGTACGAACAGTTTTATAGGGGATCGAGCGACACGGAACAGAAGCTTGTTATTGCAGGTGATCGCATTTTGCTCATTTACATGACATCTGGCTGTGTTACAAACTGGGACCACTATGCGGACGTTTTTGACCGCAGACATTAATTCAACGTTGATATCCTCAAAACTACTAACTGGGTTCAAATTTGCATTCTGAGACTTTTGAAACACATGAGAACATACACGTAAGCAGGCCCTAATGGCTCTGCCATATTTTTTCGTCAACGGTTGTATGACCCATATGCAGATAGTAGCTGTGGCAAAAACACTGTCAGGCGATTTGGAGTGGACCTTGGTGAATGCCTGACTAAACGAATGTATGTGATTTCTTGCGCGCGATCTGCGGCTAGGGTCATGTGGTTGTTGTTCGGTTCTAGTTCGTTTGATCCCGAATGTTAAAATGTCGAGCTTGTACAGCGAACTAAGACAAAGCACATCAGGATCGTGAATTCACTGTCAGTACTGGTGACCATGTGTAACATATTCTCCCTCAAAAGTACGATTCATAGTTTGTAACATTCACAAAGTTATTTTATATTTGCGAATCAAACGCTTTGGATAACTGACGAGAAACGGTCTTGGATTGGTTCCCTGACTGCCTTAAAACCCGATAAACCTGGTTACTTACTTACTTGACCTGACAAAGCTTTTGTGTCAAAAGCGAAATGTTGCCCAGCAATTAATCCACCGATTGTTTACAAAACCCCTCTGAAACGGTTTTGAATATCCTTTATTTTGCGGTATCTTAGTAAAACGAGTGGTCGGTTACAGTACGTATGAGCGTGACATTGTTGTTGCATACGCAACCACTTGTAACAGTTACGGTGACCTTATCCTCAGCGTGTAGAGAGGGATTTCCAGAGCACTAATTTATTTGTGAAACCTTCCACCAATCTTCAAAGTCTGAAATTGCTCGAACAGATTCGTATGCAGCTACTTTGTGCATGAGAATGAAAGACGTTACGAAAATTAGCGAAATACACTTATTTGCGTCTACCTGATGAGCCCCGAGATGGGCGAAACCGGTCGTGGGCTGTGGAAGAATTTTCAGCAACCTTATGAGTAGTACATTACGATGTCATGAAAACTTTGGGCGCTGTGGAAGCTGTTTGCCTTCCAGGATGGGGTCCACGTGTCCGTTTCTGTGCTTGGATGGAGACGATATGGACGATATGGCGGCCAGCCGATGTCAATGGCTATCATGCTGTCAGTTACTATCCAGATTGTCTGACTGAGGGTCCTAGGTGTAGTCACTGCGGACGTTTGTGGTAGGATAACTCTCTCAAAACCCCAGTTCCATATTCTATAAGTTATAAGGTTTTATCAGACTAGATTGATACGGTTGTACGGCACCGAAACACCAGTGTTTTCAACCGGTGTCGCCGTCAATGATGATGATGATGAAGATGATGTGGACGATAATGTTAATGACGATCATATTGGTGAATTGATTTATGTTGACGATGATGGTAATGAAGATGATGAGGATGAGGATGACGATTTTGGCGATGCTGTTGAGTTTGATGATGACGAGGATGACGATGATTATATTGATGTTGATGATGACGACAATGACTTTGACGCTGACGATAATGGTGATGATGATGATGATGGTGATGGTGATAATGATGATGATTATCATGAGGAAGAGGATGGTGGTGATTGTGATGACGAAGATGACGAAGATGGTCTTGACGATGAAAAGGGTGATGGTGTTGACGTTGATTGTGACACTGAGGCTGAAGAGTAATGGTAATGTTTAGGATGAAAAAAAAATCGTTCAGCTGTAACACCCTTTCGGTGCCTAGCTGCCATGCCACCCAAAGGAAGCACAAGGGCTGGGATACTGCCAGGTTGCCCAAGCCTAGACAGGGGAAGTCGAGATGCAGAGGTCAGGTTCGAACCACGGGCCTTCCGGTCAGTAAATTCGCGCTCCAACCACTGAGCCATCTCGCTCCATGTTTAGGATGAAGCTGACGATGATTATTATTATGGTGAATCTGACGGTGACAATGCTGACGTGGATGGTGAAAATTAAGTATGATGCTGACGACGTTGACGTTGAATTCGACGACTGCGACGAAAATAATGAGAATGAGCGTGGTGATGAAGATGATCCTGATGCTAATGACATCCAGAATGAGAATGATAATGATGAGGATGATAATACTGACGATTATTATCATAATTAAAATTATTATTATTACTATTGTTATGCTAATGATGACGATGACGGTGATAAGATGATGATGATGAATGATAATGATGATGATGATGATGATGAGGAAGTTAATGATGACGATGAGGATGGCGATGACTATGTAGTTGATAATTTGTGTTGGTGATCACGATGTTGTTTGTGATTTTAATGATGATGATATTGATGACTATGATTATGATGGTGATGAGGATGAATTTGACGACGATAATGATGATCCTATCTGCGACACTTTCTGTATGTGGGTTTTCTGTTCAGGAATGCGGTTCTGTCCATTCGCACATCTTGTCGATCCTTCAGATATCTCGCTATTGGTTGGATGTATTGGACTGGAGTAACTACGATGGTTTCGTCCGATTCTCCGAATTTGTTTGATTGTGTACATGTGTATTGAGCGTTGTGTCCCCGACCAAATGAAATAAAAAATATTAGCAAATTTTGGGATAAATCTTTGTGTGGGGCTGCTTTCAACCAATACACTGTTACTATTCGATTGTTGAAGGATTTTACTTTAAAATATATTGAAATAATTTATTGGACTGTGCGTAACACCTGATGTTCCGCATGTGATACCCGTTTGTTGCCAGAACTGACTGGTGATTCACATTAGAATGTCAAATTTCGCTGCTGTTTCAGTATGATGTGGAAGAGGAAAGGAGGGGAAGGTGCCCAGCAAGCTGAGTTGGGGCAATCACAGTGAGCTGGAAGATCCACAGTTTAAAATTGAAGGTTGTCTAGCTGACCTGATCGAACAGACTGTCAGTGGAGCGGTAGAATAAAACCAGCGGCGAACAATACCTGCAAGTCCCCCTGGGGACGTATGAACCTCTTTCATCTTCACGCCAACGGTGGACTGCTTTTGTGCATTTTTACACGAACAGTTTAGTCACGTGCCATGTGTTTTCGCCTGGGGAAGCAGTTGTTAATAAGCCTTACAGCCCCAACAAGTTTTAAAATCTGGTTTTGCTCGGATTGTTCCAAACGGTAGAAGTGGTCCTAATTGGAGTGAATCCTTGGATCAGAAACACAAACATGAACTGTCTAATTTGCCTGTGCTTGCTCATCAATCGATATCGGGTTAACCACTTTTTGACATTCACACTGTTTTTGAGACATGTTCCGCTTGTGTGTTGCATTTGTGTATGCTGCGTGGACGAGCGCCACATTTTCAGGTCGCCCAGGGACGCTGCAGAATATTGGGCGGCTGTCGTTCTGTCCTCACCTGTTCGTGCTGGTTTGCACCCATCCATTGTGAATAAACTTGTTTGCGCGTCTTAGCCCGTGTGGAAATGACCGCTTAGCCCAGTGTTCTTCGTGCAGTACAGTGAAGGCTAAATTAAAACTTCACATGCCCAAGTGAGATGAGAGCAAGCCACAACAATAGTTTGGTTGGAGGGTTAATCAAGCTGGAAGTTGATATTATGATTAACTGGTTGGAACATGCATAGGCCTGACAACGCCTTTGTAGAAAGCGGGTAGGCAATCCTAATGCTATTGGGATTAAAGTACAGACTATAACGCAGCCAACAAAATCCCTATGAGTGACGGATGGAAAAAACATTGTTATGAAGAATGAACCCAGTGTTGTTAAGTGATGAAATGGTACGTATGTCGAGGCGCAGAAAGAGCGTCAATGTAACAAACACCGGGGTATGTCAACATGCACATGGTCGCTGTGGTGCAACATCCTACACGTACTTCACGAGACTGCAAAGTGGCCAAACAAGTAATGAACGTGCGATGAACCTTGGGAGCAAATTAGTTTAATAAGGGCTCTGTGTGCTACGAACAGCAAATTTGATGGGGATTAGAATTCGAAAACAAAGTAAGACAATGGACTATATCCACTAGTGGATTTGCAATTTATAGACAAGGATCGGTCAACTTCAGCAGCCTCACTCATCATCGTTCGAACGGATCTGAACCCAGTTTACTCGACGCGCAGTTGCGTTACCCATCACCGAAAATTCCGATGATGGAGAACTGTGTATTGGGGGGAAGGATAATGAACCGATGCGCTATCACTCCCGCTGTCAGTGTTTCCAATCACAGGCAATGTGAATACAGAGATCCACTAGTAATTCAGTGAATATTTTTGAGCGCAGTTTAGTTTAGTTTAGTTTCCGACCGAATACAAGCCTGGATCGTTTACCACAGGGATATTTTTTCAACAGGATGCATGCATTTAGAGCAACGTTTTTACAGTCATTGCGTCCAGAGGGTGGATGAGAGAAAAATGATGCAGTTGTTCATTTATTTATTTATTCTGATCGATTTAGCCTCGTTTTGTTCTCATGCTTATCATCCCATGAAGGTCAGGATTTTTCCTTATTTGGATTGGCACTCCAGCCTTTGTCTGCACAGAAAAGATAGATAACAGGGTAGCTAATTATGAATACATGTGGTTCCAAAGTGGCTTCGCTTGGAAACCAACAAGTGAGTGCGCCATCGAGCCGAAATTATGCGCTGTTTCAAGATTTGCAGCACATATCGAAACTTCAGGAATTTGCTGTAGAAGAGGTGGTCTTCCAGGACTTTGTTGAATAAAACTGGAATATCAAAACGAAAACTGAGACATTTCGGATACGCCGGCACATGATGCTGAAAAATCTTGAATCTACCTCAGCCAGCTTCACCTTTTGTATGACCCTTGAGTACACACGACGTTTTAGGAGGATCGCGTCAAGGTGAGTGTGTATCACATCGTCATCCAGAAATGAGATAACCTTCCCGCAGTCTAGTTTCGATCGATTATTCAACGGGAGAATATTTATGGTTCAGCCCTACCATTGCTTTCTCCTTTGGTTTCGCACCAGTGCCTTTAATATTCCTGCCCCAAAACAGCAAAATAAGATTATGCTCATTATCGCCCACCAGCACATTTAAATTACTGATAACCTAGCAATGAGACAGCCTTGCAACGAGGCCTGTAGTGAATGAAGTAATAAATGTGCCCATTGGTTTATGAACATCACGAACTTCAGGAATTCATTCTTTCCAGCTCAATTTCTCCTCGTATGGTGACGAAACGTTTGCAAGCCAATTGCCAAGCTCGGCGAACAGATCAACAGCCACCTGATCAACAACCAATGAGTTTCCGATATTTTCAGTGATCACTATAGATGTTTCTTATCAAATGTGATTCGTATTTTACTCTTGTGTCTCATAAAAAGCTCCTCAAAATGTTGTTTTTATACCTTCGGAAGAATTTCAATTCGTTTTCCATTCACTGTCACACTGGTGAGTACGTTTTCCATCCACTGTGTTTTCATACACTTAGGCGTTGCTTTGTTTTCTTTGTGGGAGACGCTTTCGGTATTCGGAATGTTCATCTTTCGTGTATGCGACAGTGCTCACACAGCCACTAGAGTCCTGTATATCTGCAAATGCTACTCGACACCGACCACTTTTCAGGGAGCCTTTGGTTTACATGTGTGTCATGTCTCTCGACCCTGATAAACCTAAAGACCTAGGTTATGCCAACACCTGGTAAATGGCCGGTTTTAGGACCCACAGAAAACCTAAGTTGTCTAACTGACCTGTTAACTTGTTTCGCTCATTAGCCGGGAAGTACTTGAAATTTATTCCATGTGTGTTCTATATTTTGCCTTTTGGATGATTAGTTTGTACCTCTTGAAGGTGTGTTCTTTTCAAAAGTTTTCAAGCTCCCCTAGACCTAGACAAATTGAGACCTGGGAACTTCTCTGAGATTTTCCTTCTTTGGAGTTGTTGGCATGGAACGACAGACGGGATTTGTGAGAAAAGTGCATTTTTATCAGAAACTCCATACTGCGTCGTCGTACTTCGCCTAACTCTATTTTCTACATTCAGACTCATCCACATGTATGTTAACCGTGTGACATGCTACTGTCTGCAACTATCGTTCTGGAAAAGACAAATTTATCAAGAGACTGCATTTCCAAAGTTATTGATCGTTTGCAAATAGTGGCATACTGCTAATTGCAGGTCACTGGCAAAGGGTTGTGTCATTATAATTTTCCATCTTGTGAGGTAACTCGACTACTTTGAGGACCACAGGGTGTCACGTCCTCACTAGTTCCTGGGGAAACGTTACGACAGAAAAATCTCCAACGCAAAATGGTCTGTCCAAGGGGGTGCGTTTCCAGTCAAAAGGAGGTTCTTCGTGGGAAGACTATAGAATAAACCATTCACTGTGACCATTACCTAGTGGCAAATAAAGCGCTATCGCCATTTTTCCAACTGAGACAGATTATTTTTTAGGCTGAAGGTGCTTCCACTGCAGTTCCAGGGTAGTGATTCCTTGTGGAACTTTTATATTCAGTAGATCATTTCAACGAATCACTATTACGTGGTTCCGTTCAATCGTCTTCACGGAGAAACTATTCAGTTTGAACCTGTTTTGTAATTTGTGTTCACGTACAGAACACATACGGCACGATGCCAACATATCGATCTATTGGTCAAGGTAGACAGCAAACTAAGTGTTACATTGTTTACACAAATTCACTTTGACTAAACACTTATTGTCGTGGTTCTGACCAGCTGCACATGTCCACCACCCTTTTATACGTGCTAATTCGCGACAACCGACAAATATTATGAAACTTGGAAACCGCGCACATATCCACGTGCCTCACACCAACTTGATTTTACCGAATGACCCGATTTCCGGTCAAAATATGATATTTAGGAAACTAACCGAATACAATATCGAGAATTATGATTATGACTAACTTGCATATCAGACCTGTACGAACGGCAGACTCAAATGAACTTCGAATAATGGACCCAAACAAAGAGAACTTTAAATTGGTCTCTTGGCGAATTTTGATCACCTTTGCCTTCCAGAAATGTACGAAACCGCTTTTCATTTTGAATCCGCCCTAGAGTGTTTCAGAAAGTAATGACGTCCAGGAGCAGAAAGAATATGCCTGTTAGGTATAGAGAATATATATATATATATATATATATAGTCGATTCTGGCATAATTC
The DNA here is from genome assembly GCA_004794785.1 of Opisthorchis felineus. Classification (NCBI taxonomy): domain Eukaryota; kingdom Metazoa; phylum Platyhelminthes; class Trematoda; order Opisthorchiida; family Opisthorchiidae; genus Opisthorchis; species Opisthorchis felineus. Next base: position 699,027 of record SJOL01009809.1, read on the forward strand.
AAGCATAGTGTGTGGAGAAAAAAAATGCTCTCATGGTAGACATTTCAAGTCAGCTTTGCATCACCACTGACTTGACGAAAAAAGAGACGTGAGGCAAGTCCAAGATATCGCTATTGGAATGGTGCCGGTAGCGAGTAAAGTACTTGTTAGGTGAAAAGTCTTCGGTGAGGTGGGTAAAGTAAAATTGCGGTTAGCATCGGAACTTAGAAGAGATACGTAGTCTATGTCGAAGAAGGTCTAGTAGTGCATTCTAAATCCATCGAAATCTAAAGCACAGAGGTACGTCTTGAACCTCATTATTGGTAGTATTGTTAGCAGTTTGTGACAGCATTGGTAGGTCGGGTGCTTTTTGCTGATTGTTGGTCAGGTAGCTGCTGGTCCGCCCTATTGATTTCTCCCTGATTGGTGACCGTACGTTTGCTAGCCCATTACCAGGCCTGACAATCAAACCAGCCACCCGAACAACAACCAGTGACAGCATTGCACCTGCAGCAGCAACTACAGTGCTGAACTATCACGCAGCAGAATGGTCATTGGACGAAGTGCAACAGGATGTCAGGGGTACCAATGAAGAATTGGCATCCATAACAACAAATTCGCCTGTAGGCCCTATTGTATGCACCTGATATCATCAAGCGACGGTCATTGTGGTATAAGATTACGTCGGCATGGCATATGCTTGTATGATAGCTAAAAAATTGCCAAAAGGCCCACCCCTGAACAAAGGTACGAGATTGAGGCTTTGACCAAGAGTTCAAATCAGATGCTTAGTCGCAAGACAGCTTAGTCAAAATTTGCCTTCAGTTTTGTTTGTCAAGCACTTGCTAAATAGCTGGATTAGTAGGCAGACACCGAAATTTCTTTCACTTCGGGCCTGATTTATAACTATGCTCATCCTAGCCAACGTTTGCTTTTTGCTATAAGTTGCATCTTTGACTTTATACGAGAGATAAGTAGTTCTTAAAACCCTGAGAACCACATGAGGCTGGCGGTCGCAAAGTGTCATCATTGAATGTCCTAAATGCAAGTGATATTCTCGCATTGCTTCTTTTGAGCAGATTTTCGTGAAACTTGATAATTAAATGCTAATTTATCCCATTAAAGGTGAGTTATGCATCTGTTCTCCTTGTGTTACAATTGTTACAATTTCTGAACTTTCTTGTTCAGCCATTCAAATCACATTCCAGGCGTACTTGCTTCGCCTAATCAACAGTCATTCTCTTTGGTGCTGGTAGTCTCAGTTGAATGGATTTACGAGTTAAGCTGATACACACGGGAGAGTTGACCAGTCTCCAGCATGTGAGGCCAAGCAACTATTGTGTCCAGTTCTTACAGGTTCAGCATCTCAGTATTCCTGTTGGCCAATGACAATGACTTGATTCGGCATGGGTGGTTAGGTTGTACGTTCACACGGTCGTACTCAACCAGCGAAATTATGATGTGGCTACTCAGATACTGTCCGAACCGAGCAGCAGTAGATTGTCCCTCCACCTACTTAGTCCTACTTAGTCCGTGATGCAAATCAAACATACGTAAGAACCATATGAGACGGTGGCTGAACAATAGGATGTAACGCTGAACCGTTTGGGTGACAAGTTAACCTACGTATTTCAAAAAAGTGCCGAGTGCCACGCCTGCTGAGGACTCACAAATTAGCGGAGTGGTAAGTCTTCAAAGTATCATCTACGCGTTTCCTACCAAGTGGGTCGGAACATCGAATGTTCAGTTAATGGGATGGCGAAATTACCGACAGCGTGGGGATGAAGTCCCGACTACACACCTGTTTGGTTAGTAAGCTTTATTACTTAGCTGGTTTGAGTTAGCATGTGTGGCTGCATAACTGTTTATGTAAACAAAAGACTGCCTTTTTTCTGACCCTCTGCTCTGTTGAATTAAGGCACCATTCTCACAGCCTTCTAGAGAGATCCCCATTAAGGCATCTTACTGGAACCCAAGTCCGCCCTGAATGTTGTGTTTCGATGACGAGATTTTATCGCGTCAGATTCTCACTTGTGCCTGTTGGCGGAAGTATTCAGCTATTTATAGGTAGACCACTGGTGTTTTCCTTTCTATCGGATATGCTGGGTTGCCGTCGTTGGATGTAGCTAACGTGATGAGTTTCTTTCTTTCCGTAAGTACTGAGTTCATGTAACACGTGAATACTTTTCCAAGGACCATCTGGTACGAACCAAGAGCGCAATACAGCCTTCACGGGTGCTTTTGCAGCATATACGCACCGCTCACATGACTTCATGGTGGTCTCCCTGTCTTAGTCGATCGTTGGCCAATATGCGTAGATAAATGCTAAGCCTATCTTAATGTTATGTCTGGGTGATTATGATGTAGCATTGGTACATTTTTTCTCAGTATAGAGGGTATCACTATGCGACCTGGCAGCACCGAGCACCCGTCCACAGCCGTCAGGACACCACGTTGTGATCCATCCATACTTCTTCGGCCAGCTAATGCGTAAATAAAGAACTGTCGCTTGTAAGCTGGGGGCTGACTGTTTAGCACGCCAAATAACTAAACAACCGAATTCCTGAGCACCTGTTTCACATGAATATCTACCTCGATAGAAAAAAATGATCATATCCTCACTTGGTTTGTCACCGGACTAGTATAAACTCAGCCTGGATGGGGCTTGCTGGTGACCGATCTGCTCTGTCTGGACATATCTAAGCATAAACCCATAGCCGATAAGTAATGTGGTCCAAAGTTGGCATGTGAACAGGTATACCTTTCGGTGACGTGAATATGATCCGTGCACAGTGTAATTCAATGGCCATGCAACATTTAGAAACTTAGCTGCTGGATGACACTCATGCGAGGAACTGAGGTAGATAGAGGTGCAGGTGATCTTTTCGTTGCAGCATGCTCCAATTCCCAAATTTATTTAATGCACTTCCCGGAGGTCCATCTAACTGAATAAAACTCGAAGGTATGAGGACTGATCTAATTGGTTTTCCAGGGAATCGAGCAGCAAAGCTTGCAGATTTAAAACTTTTGAATGGTTAATATACAGACTGCATTACACTTGCAGTTTGTTTGGGAAGAAGTCTAGGTCCGTATGAACAGCGTACAACTGCGTACCTCAGAAAATGTTGGACGGGTCAATTTATTTTCCTTGAGCACGTCACCGTTGTCACTAATGTCTTTTATCATTCCGGGCTCTTCATAGTAGGCAATGTTATTTTCTCAAGAGAGCATGAAGGTTTTCGTAGAAGTTCAATCTTACTCATGGTAGCAAACTCACCAACTATTTGCTGTAGCTCCAGTAAGCTTGTGAGGACCTGTTCTGGTGGTTCTACAATGAAACGCCTACCGTGGCTAACGTAGGCAACGTTTTGCCTCAACTCGTCTTATCCAGTGAATTGGTCTATCAAGTATAAGAGATGGTTTACTGTTCTGCACAATTCCACTACAGTCATCGGAATTCCAATGCGCCATCACTTCTCATTATGTGATTTAGAATATCTGATGTCTCCGTCATCAAGCAGCTGAAGTTTCCTGGTGCTAGTTGGAGGAAAGAGATCACCCTGACCTTATCATGGGTGATGCCCACCTGAGCTTCCCAGCCGTCAAAATACACTAAGCCTCTCTTTTGGCACATACTTTATTATTTACTTTTTGGACCTAATTACCAAGTAGTGCTATTGTGGCCCAAGCTTTCCTTAGAGACTTAATCTATGCCTAGTTTGAGATGCCGGTTATATTCTTGAAACAAAGGGGATTCTGGGGTCTACCGATGATTAAAGACGGAAGTTTGCTCGGTGACATTGCAGCAGAGCAACACAGATGTTCTATAAATTTTTCTGTTACCAGTATGGTCTATTAACGCAGGGCTTCTACTTGGCATCAGTCGAGAAATCCACTCATCTCGTTTCTAGTACACATGTAGCAAGGTAAGAAATTCCGGAAAAACCGACTGCGCTAGTCCCTTTCAGGAGGTCATGGTTTTGATGGCTACCTTAATTGCTTTCTAACAAAGTAGTAAACCGCAGACGTTATGATGGGTTTTGAACCTGGCAAGCCAGCTGTTGCTGAATGAGAAATTGCATGTGTTAACTCGGCCAACTTTTCCAGCAATGTTCCAGAAATGGCAGTGTGTTACATGGGCACGGAGCAACCATTTGTAAGTCCATATATTTGTTTTGCCGTACTTGCTCTCACTTGCTGAAATTGCTCCTTTCTTTGCCCTGACTCCGCTCTTCTGAGGGATTATGGTTCCATTCTCGCCGGCCAACCCATCATGGATATGGAACTTCACAGACGAATCGCTTGTTTTCATTTGAACGACCCCGACCTTCCCATCCAAAAAGTGGGCAGATCTCTTCACGAGCTTCACAGTCCTTCGTGCGTGTGGTGAACGGCCGAGCGGAGAACTGAAGTGGGCCCCGGCTCCAACCGTTGCGTAGTCAGCACCCTTGAGGACGGATTGAGTAGTGGTAGTTTGTATCACGTTGATGACAGCCCAATGCACAGGCCTAAACTCGGAGGATGGTCGCGAGCGGCTAGAAGAGGCGTGTTCGCATGATTGTTGGCGGTGTCTCGTAGACACACTCGCGGCCACCTAAGCCCTAATCGGTTAGCTGAGGCTTCATCACGGAGGCAGGCCCTTGTGTGACGATTTAACTGCATTGGCCAAGGCAGACTGTATCGGTTCCAAGCTTGAGTGCTGTTGACCCAATGACTGGTCCAAACAATTTGTCGTCAGGATGCAGTATTTTACCGGTGCTCTGGCAACATAAACTACGTGCTGGCAACACAAACTACGCGCTAGCAACTTAAGCTGCTTCGCCCATGCGTTCACAAGTGGGGATGAATGATACTGAGGGACTTCGGCCGGAAAAATTCGGCAATCGGGAACACGATGGTTTTTCAGCTTCATGGGACCGCCATTGTCTCTTAATTAGTTAGGCAGGATGTCTGCAGTTCTCATAAGGAAGTTACTGAACATTCAGGTGTCCCTATAGGTGGTATGTCCCTTATTAGGGGTTTTACTGTGGAAATAAACGCCGCTTTGTTATGCCTCCATTTTTGTGTCGTTTGATCTTGTCAATATATTGCGAAAATGACTTTCTATCAGAATAGCTCGACGTTAATTGTTCCGGCGATGAGACCCTCAAACCTTTTTGATCACAGGTCAGTTCTTTTTACGAACCTTAAATAACGAGTTAACATACGTTTGGTACCAGCGACAAGTCATCAATGTGAACAACTACACTGTTCCCGCTCCAAAAGTTGAATATATATCTGTAGATATTTACTAGCTCTGTACTGCTCATTCAACCATTGGAACTCGAATGGGATCAAACTGGCCACGTGAATAGCACTCGCAGGCCGAAAGAACAGTGAGCAGTGGTTTCCCGATTATGACACGGAAAAGTCTCCGGAAGTGACATATTAGGTGCAGAACAGTTCACAGTGCTGGGGGTGGCTTCTGGAGCTATGATTTCTCGGTGAGACACCTAGAATAATGCAACCAGCTATTGTATAGTCTTCGTTGACCTCACAGATTTTGGGTTCAGGGAACTGAGAAGAATTACGGACTACTATTGGGAAGCTGGAGGGCCTAGACAAATATGACAGCCTTGCCAAAGTTCCGGTCTCTGAGATTAACTCTATGGAGCTGTCTTCAGATTTCGATATCGACACAGGAGTGGAAGAGGGTTGTGTTATGGAGAACATCTCATTCAGCCCTTACCGAAGTACAACAGGATCCGTTGGCTAGATTACTGGCACTTTTAAACAAGAAGCCAGTTTTGAGAGAGGTGAATCCTGCCAGAATCTTGTTGGAATCTTGCCTGCCATTGAAAAAGGCAGTCTGAGTGAGCAACCAGCTGACCGGTCTACTAGTTGCTCAGCTGAATGGATGGCTGATCTCCCTTCGCTGATATGCCTGCTTTCAGAACGGGCCCAGTCCGACAGAGGGCTGGATCAACAGGCAACACGATTCCGATAGATTTCGGCCGATTGATTTACTAATGTGGCAGTTTCGATGCCGAAGTTCAACTACACGGTTCGTCGAAAAATGCAAGTAAACCAGTCAGCCACCGGTACGCACACGAAGATGTATTGCATGCCCAAAAGATATGCAAAGTTCCTAATCGTCTGCTTACTTTAACTCAATCATTCACTCAGGGCCTGCTGTCAGGCCAACCGGTATGCAAGTGTAAATCGTGTTCTTGAGGCCACAGTAACGCAAGGCGAATATATGCTGCACCTATTCTATGCACCAGAACCATTGGTCGGTGCTCTACACTCAAACTTTTGACTTTGAGACGTTTCACGGATGGATGAAGATTTAGATAAGCTTAACTACCTCTCAAGGTGACATGTACATTGCTTTGCCTAGGGGTGCACTTTTGTACCCAGGGTCCGTGTGGCATAATATGGTGGGGATACAGGTACGTAAAGGAGGCACCGCCAAAGGAGCAAATGGAGGTCGTTTACTGCAGGCGAATCAGTCTATTCGAAAGGAAGTGACACGTCCGAAAGCAACCATAGCAACACATTAGGGTTTAGTAGTAATGGGTTCGGGAGATGTTCCTTTGAAGCGCAACGTGACACGATTCCGTACGGCAGCTCAATGGATGAGGACGGCAGCAGAAGTCGAACAAATACGCAAACATCACAGTAGGATGTTTTAGTGAGTAGCAATGGACAAACAGTACACACATTCGGAATGCGGGAGCCAACGGGAGGAAATGGTACACAACGAACGAATCAATATTGATTACCACGTGAGTGGGAATTTCGCCCATATTTAAATCAGTCTGTCGTTCGCTTGTTTGACTAGTCGCCATAGAAGGCTGACTTGGCAGTTAGTCCTCTGATTACTATTGCAACCTGAATTGGCACTTGTCTAGGGTCTATGAACACCCCACTCGATCGCACTGCACACTAAACCGCAATTACACCGTAAAAAGTGCAACTGGGATAGAAAGCGGGAAGTCCCACAATAACTGGGTAGGATTGATCCACTGCAGTATAAAAAGACCGCACTTCAGTACGCTGGTTTAATGATATCTCTCTGGAGCAGCCTGTGAATAGATCGGTCGGTAAAGGTCGTCATCTAGTTGGGGGATGCTGTAGAGAATATTGAGACCCGAACTCCATCCGTGAGCCGAAGTTTATTCCACAAACGACCTCGAAGTGCATGTTTTGTTTCGGGGGTGGGGGTGGGGGTGACTTCATCACACGCGATGATTGGTGGTATCCACCAATATACGTCAAATGGATTTCCTAACAAAACATTACAGCCTCTCCGATATGGATTTACTTTCACAGATTAGTGAGGCAGATGTGTATTGCTCCGTCCTAGACTTCTATGTTTAGTCTACTACCCTAGAAAAAGCCTTTTTCATATGTCTTTAGCAGTGTCCAGCCAAGGCAATTAAATGTAGGTCCTATGTAATGATCAACTTGCATTTGTACATGCGAGTTGGATGCTGCATTTAGGTTCGAAATTGGGCTCGATTTAGCCGTTAACTAACTAATACGATCAGCTGACTGCTGGTGAATAGTCAGGAGTGCTTATCCGCGTTGTCGCTGACCCTCGCGAAGGATGCGATGTGTAGCAAGCTGTGGCCCTGAAATTTACCAAATGTTTGAATAAAGTTGTGGTCCGATCCCCAAAAGTCCAGCTGCTGGAGTGCTCTCGTCCTGTTTCGGACTCACAGGATGAGTGTAGTGAGATCGGACAAGTGACGCCTCGGTTGACAGTTTCAGGCTCGTACCTACCAGACCACGCGTCCGCTGGGCCAGGTTTTGCAGCTGGTGAATTTCACTTATATGTGCAATTTGGTTTGAAATAATCCATACGTGCACTTGGTTAGTGCTGAAAACTCAGAACTGTTTATCCGAAATCAAACAACCAGTTTTCAACCATAATTCATTGTTCGTGCACGAATGCGTGTTAGTCGCATATATTCTGAACCGTGCCACAGTTGATGACAAAATCCCTAAATTCGGTACATCTAGTTTAACTTCATCCGCAAAGAAACAACGTGCAAACGAGTATACAAAGCCCTATTTTGCCCTAGATATGGATAGCAAGAAGGATACGGATGGATGGGGCACGTCACCCACTAATAGTTCACATCGCTGGCTAGAAAAGGGCGGTTCAGCGGTGCTGTTGAACTGACTGTTCGGCCTTTGTTGTTTCGAAGACCGTTTCATTCCTTTTGTACAGTCGCTTCATGTATGAAAGTTCAGATACGCACCACTTTATGGAATTGAATAATCGCGTGCCACATGCTCCAAGGACCGAGGTTACCATCAATTCTCCGCGCACTCCATTCTTTTTCTTTTGCAAGTTGATCAGCACCGCACGCTATTGTTGAACCTATTCCGTGAACTCAAATCGATACTCGTGGAAGCTACAGGAAAGTCATCTGACTACCTGGTCAGCACGTTTCTCTGCTTAATCTTTGGAGGGATCAGAAAGAAGTGTTTGGTGAGCGGGACCATATACGAGAGATTGGAGGTTTGCACATTGAACTATTGCCCAGTTGGTGAAGTTCTACACCTCGATACCTTGTAGCCGACATGCTATGAACTGCAACATTAATCGCTGGAGGAAGCTCCAGGAGAAAACATTCTGGCCAGGGAAACAAATAGTCCTGGAAACATATAGAACTAAATTTCATATTCCGGAATAGCTCTCATGCCTTTACCCCATGTTAAGACATCCTTCTGTTAATAAAATTTTACCCCTGATCAAGATTTGTCTGATGGTCGCGGCTGATGAAAATCCTTCTTATATATATATATATTTCTGCAAATAACAATGCTATCTTGCCTTATCGACCAGCCTGGTCACCTTAATTGTTGCATACAGGAGGGCGGGTAAGCGAATACAGGCTGCTGCTGACGCCTCTCTTATTTCTCTTTCACATGTTCTTCCTTCCCTTTTTCCTGTACCTCATGAAGTACTCATTCCTTGTAGACTTATCCGTTAGGACTGACGATTCCTGCGTCCTTCTTGGCTGCAACATCGGGATAACCGGTGCCGACAGTCTTGGGCACCTCAAAACAAATTTTCAAGCTTCGGCGCCTGGTCCATCTGACCGCTAATAATTTCGCACCCTGAACCAAGTATGACAGTGTGCTGCTCCTTCGCTTACGCTGCACTCGCTGAACACCGATGTGTGCTGCGTATTAGAGACAATCTTTCATGATTCAAGAACAATAACTAGGTTAATCGCACCACTACACGGTAGTCCTCTCCTTGTGCGCTCCCCCGGCGATCCATAGGCCGCCGTGGCACGATATACAGGGATTGACGTCGTCCTTAGTTGATAGGCAGAAGGATCCTGGTTTGACTGGCTATCCATTGATAGTCGCCTCTATGAGGCATACCTGGAAAGGCGTGGCAAGGAGTCTTACAAGCAGAAAGCTGCTCGTTGTCTGTTTATCGTGTCTGCTTACACCCCGACAGACTGCATCTCCGACAGCATCAAATACTCGTTTTGTAAAGCCTTGAATGTCCTGTTACGGCGGGCTAAAGGCTCATATATCGGTGTCGTTGCGGGGGATTCGAATGCACAACTGGGCAGACCTAGCACATCTGAGTTTCAACTAGATGGTCGACTTCGGTCGGAATGTAAATGCACTTATAACTGCGAATGACTGCTTCAGTTATGTGCTGACCGTAGACCGCTTTAACGCAGTGCTAACTTCCGAAGTAGCCGAAGTTGTCTGGCCGTAAGGTTCTCTCCAACGCCGTGCCAGCCAAGGGCCCACAGTGATCACATCGCCACCAGTTGCTGATGGCGCGGATCAGTGAGTACGGCAGCGAAACATAGGTGACGAACACTGATGTGATGATGATGATGATGGATCAGTGAGTGACTACCACTCACATTGGAACAGATTAGTGGATTCCGAACACGCACTCGTTCGAGGTTGCCTCTCTTTTCGATTTCCGGGACAGCTTAAATCAAATCGTTTAGCAACTGATAGACTGGCAGATCCCGAAGTTTAACCAATTCATCAAAATTGTCTTTAGGAGTCTCTTCCAGCTGCTCTGCCTTGGGTATCAATTCTTGCTGAAACAAGATCGTCACATTTTTGCACACTGCTGGGAGTGTTGCCTGTGCCATGGCGCTACCAAGCACTGGATATCAGACAGAACAGTGGCGCTGCTTGAATTTTCGGAGAGATGTCCCCACCCGTCCTCAGCATAATTTGTCCCAACGAATTATCAGACGTCAAGTGACGATGAGCGTCCGCGTCCACCGTGAAGCCTGTTGGACACGGAAGACGAAGAAAATGAAAGAGATTCAGAAAGCAGCGAACGCATGAATATTACTTCAGTTGATCCGTGAAACTGCTTGTGGACGAAACCATAAAGCACGGCCATCTTGAATAAAGGAGGCCTCTACCGCTGGGCGGAACGTACTGAACAACTACTCTCCTGACACCTGCTGCCACTCATTTGAACCCTACAACTGAAACAGAACCCTGGAGGGTGAACCTGGAACCCATACGGCCTCGGAATTTTATGACCACTTATTTTTCCAAAGCGCCACCGAAGCTCTGGTCCGGGGGTGAAGTTCTGAGTCAGCACTCGCCTGATTTGTTTATTTACGTCTAGAAAAAGGAGACCGGCCTTGACAACTGGCAAGAATAGGTGATAGTGCCAATTTTCACTAAAGGGGCCCGTAATGAGCGTGGTTATCACAGGGAGATCAGCTTGACCCTAGTCATAACGAGATTCCTAACGTCACTTGTGCTTCGTCACCTTATGGTGGCTCGTGAAACACCGACTGGAGAGCAGCAAGTGGGAATCCTGATAGGGGTTGCTTTGACCACATCTTCACAATTCGTTAGATGCTGCAAAATCATACGTATAAGTGACCAACAACTTTATTATTTCTGGGTTTCCAAGGCGCATTCGACTGAGCGGTCTGTTCTCCTTAACACGGTTGCTCAGCGTGGAACAACCTTGAAGTTCGTCGATATAATAAGTTCTTTGTATTCTCAGATTCACGGAAGTGTGGAAATATACGGGAAGCTCTCGACAAGCTTCCGTACAGAGAGTGGTGTCTGACGAGGATGTTAACTCTCTGTATTCATTTTCTAGGTCGACGAGATAATTAGGCGAACGCTGGAAGATCTCCAAAAAACCATGGTGTTTAAATAGCTGCAGACGAATACCTTATCGATCTGGAATACGAAGACGTCACTGTTCTCGCTTTCGCAAAGAATGCATAGCTGCTTTGGATGAACTGATCAAAGTCACTCTGTCCTTTGGTACGAGCTTTGGGTTCACGAACTAAAAGGTCATGCTCCTTGACGTGCAGTCACTCAACACCCCACTTAAAATCCAAGTAGAGGGACTCAAAGTTGTGGAGTGTTTTACCTGTATTGAATTTGTATAACTTCTGATGAGGTCAATACACTAATCTGTAAGGCTTAGGTCGCGTGTGCTAATTTCAGATGCATATGGTGGCAAAATGGCACCTAAATCTCAATGGACGTGTGTATCAGGCAGACTACAGTACAGACTGTTTTGTTGTATGGTTGTGAGACGTGGCTTGTTCTAGGAGCCAAAGTGAAGCGCCTCAGGTCTTTGACAACGGTCAGCCTAGAACCACAGTTCATGTAATCTGGTGTCGGCAAATCCGCAACGAGTAAGTTGGGAAGCGAGTGTTCGGTTGTGCAACGGGGACTTCCATCAGTAAATTCGTCGAGCACCAGAAGCTGCGTTGGTTAGGCCATGTATTGCGCATGCCGTACCTTCGCTTTTCAAGGATAGGGCTGTTTTCCGTCCCCAATTAAGAGTGGCGCAAGTAGAGATGTTGTCAACCTTTGAAATAGCAGACAGGTATGAATGTGATTACGAAAAGCCCAGGAGCCGTCGGTGCGACTGGCATTCCAAGGTGATGATGATGTTGATGATCTCCATTACAGGGATTCATATGAACACGTAAATCATGCTTCATTTTATGTAACTATTTAACAGGTAGACTTCTGAGATAACGTCGTCTCAGTCAGCTTACAGTCTGAAAACCCTCGGGGGGTCAGTCAATGCGGCCTTCACTAAAGGCTGAAGGATAAGGTGACCGAGTTTTAAATAAACAACTTTTTTGTTCCTGTGGCGTGGACAATGGCAACAACTACCCGGTGCTACCGGAAGATCATTTGCTGCAACAGAAGGCTCATTATCACAGTGAGTGCTCTGACAGCGTGACACGGAAGTAAACTCCTTCCTTTTACTATTTTGTTGTGCATGTGCCAGTCTGTCTAGGGAGCATAACAGTTGGTCGTTCCTAACCACCCACAGTTTCATATATTGATGCATCAGTATGTCTCAATCACAAAGTCGCAGGAAACTGAATTGCTAAAGCTCTTGTTTCGTGACGAATTCACCATATACCGACAAGAACTATCTGGAAGACCCAAAGATAAAAGGATTTCTACTTACCAAGAGAAGACGTTTTTAATGTTCAGATCAACCAGACGTTTTGCAAGTGCACGGAGTTCACTGGGTTTACTGAGCAGCTGTCCATTAAATGTCAAAACGATATCTTGCTACCCGTAGTTTATCAGTAGCATGGACATTGTAGAGTGTGGAAACTCCGGAAAGAAGCCGGTCTAGACAACAGGGGAGATCGGGCGAAATGAAGAACGCGATTAGTGTTTTAGAGGATGATCTTATAATACGAGTGTCTTGGCTATCACGGTACTCTCGATCAAGTCTTCTCACAGCCCGCTACAACCCTTGACAAAGATCAGCCACGTGCCTAATATCATACCCTGCGTCAGCGTTTTGACACATGAACTCACTGATTGCAGTGTGTAGAACAGCGTTTGTTAGTTAGGGAAATATCGCTGTCCCAGAAGACGGTGAAAAGTTGTTTTTGGCGGATGGAGTGCAGCTTGATATGGGGGAGAGGGGCGACATATGTGTTTACTATCGTGGATATTTGTGATTAACTGGCATAGCCCTTTCGTTCATCGAAATGCCAAAATTTCCGCAAATCCGGATAGCTTTTGGAGACAGAACACAGTATTCATGACTTTGCTGAAAGCACTTGGTTCACGACTGGTTTCGCTCTTTTGGGAGCTCATCAGTATGGCGCAGTCCATAGGTTTCCGTCAACCTTGTGCTCAGCCTGTAGGACAGTTCTTATTACGTGGTCATGCATTAAACCATCCGCATGTGACTTCGCTTAATGCTGTGGATCTGTGGTTCGTATGCTTTAAGTATGTGTCAACTAAGCTGGAATACTCTGAGCCCGCTGCTGACGTACTTTTTTTAGTCAAAATGCATCCGTTTGTGAATTTCATCCTGACTCACAGTCACGAAGTTTGTTTATCCGGGATAGACCTAGATAAGGCATTTTGACTGCAGTGCGCATCATTAGTTTGGAGACAAGTCAACAACAGCCGAACAAGTATGCGACGCGCGAAAAACGCGTGAACATAAAAATGGCTGAGCTGAGATCCCGGATGCACAAATGAAGGTCAGCGCTACCCTTAATGGCGTAACAAATCCATCTGTCACTTGTTGCGCTTCCATAGTTTTACTAAATGGAGAAACTTTCAGAGTATTCAACGTGCTTCCTCCAAATATCGAAACAAATGTCGTACTTTGAAACTCCCTTTTCTGAGTGACCGTCAGCCTAATAATTACAAGTCATCGTATATAGCATTAGCTGTCATTTTCTGAGTACAGTGATTCCTACTACACTGTCTATCACTTTGAAAGGTACCGTTGAGATGTCATTGTAAACAACCTCTTTTCGAACGGATCCTACACGAAATCATCCATGAAAAATAGTGTTGGTTTGCACCCTTTAGAACCGGTTCCTCCTCTGTTGAGGGATACTAAGAGACTGTTATTTCCAGCTTAGCGAACCAAAGGAGAGGTGATCTAAAGCTTTTTGGAACCACTGGTTGATACAGCACCCCTTCTATATAAGAGGCTTCCCATCTGAGAAATACTTCGGAGTGGGAAACTGTTCTTGGGATTCCAAATTTCTTTCTCATTTTGAATACAATTCAACTCAATTCAGCTGCGAACCGTGTATATAAGTACAGTGGTTTTGATCGTCGTGGCATATGATGGCAAACAATATGGAATAGAGTGGGACAGGGGGGTAGAAAACAAACAAAAACCAAAGAATGGTGGTTCACTGATCGAGAATCTGAGGGACTATTCAATAACGCCACTGGCTGCGTGACATCGGCGTGTTGGTGAGCACCACAAACCATTGACATAGTGAGTCCCTGACACACTAACCGGCGGACAAAATGCATGCCTGGCAGCCTTAAGCCACACAACACTTGGACCCGTTGAATGAAACTGAAGAAGCATCCGGGTACATCATGCCTCGCGTAGGACTGAGCACTGACTGTAGTTTGATTAAAGTACACTAGGCCATTTTACTCTAGAAAGCTTAACATAGCTTGTACGTGCAAATGCTTGTGTACTTGTTTCCATCGTCGGTGATGAACGACCCTCGTTAACGTCGGAGGAGCAAAACCAGCCAGAACTATCGGAGACCTGTGCGATTCTCTACAAGGTACACTTGGTTTCGGTTGCCGGTTCACTCCTGCTTTTTATCCATAATATATTGTTATATATGTAGTACAAATGCACCAGAATGTATTGTATTGAGTTGTGTTGCGATGTCTTATATCGTTCCGTATTTTCTACCATATATTATGGTGTAACATATCACCATTATATTACAATATATTATTGTTGGTGTGTACCTTATGTATTGTATTGCACCACATTATATTATACGTCTGCACTAGAAGTTATATTTAGTGACAGAAACCAGCAAAAGCACCTTCACACGCTGAGCATTACGGTGTGTTAAACTCGAGGCGGTGTTAGAAATGTCTTCGAACTGCCATAATAATGTGGATGGAATTAAGTCAAAGCATGAAGGTGTATTTAGGCTTAATAGCTATGCAGCCCCTAGTCTATCCTAAGCGGACACCAACTGCTAAGCTGTTCCCATTTGTGTCTGCAAAGCTCCACCCTAATGCCGAGGATGTTTCAGAGTGTTGAGCCTACAAGGGTGTTAGAAGAACCTTTTTGCAATCATCGTGGTACAGGCCGGATCATACAAGTTAGTCATATGCCTGTGCTTGTATTGCATCTTATGAACGATCCGGGCAACTAGACTATCTTTTGCTTACACTGTAGGTCTCAGCTGTTCAGTCGTACCCAATTCACTTGATAATATTCACCATCAGTTGGGCATATTCACGCCTTTAGAACTGCCACTTTGAGTTCACCATCTGGTCTTATTCCCTCGGGTTCATACCGGATACGGGGAGTTCATTTGGTTGTTCATAAGGTTCAGGACAAACCGCACGTGACACTGTGCTTGGTATACCATGAGCGCAGTTCGGTGCCAACCCACCGTATAGCTGCATTATTCACGTGGGCGAAACCAGATTTCATAGCCGCCGGCACACGATGAGTAAATGAAAATCATAACCAACATGTTGGTTAGACGAGTTCTAGGTCAGGTCGACGAACATCAAGACCAGAAAAGCACAATTATCTCATTTCACTGGCTGAGTTCACCTGAGTGTCACAGCATTTTTTTAAGACGCAAAATTGCCAGGCTATCTTCTTCGAATTTGTGGTGTTAACCGAGCTGTAAATGAGTAAGCATTTAGTCAGGACACAGAAATGGGTCTGGTAACCAGCAGGTCTTCTTTGCTGACAGATGAA
Organism: Opisthorchis felineus; assembly: GCA_004794785.1. Taxonomy (NCBI): domain Eukaryota; kingdom Metazoa; phylum Platyhelminthes; class Trematoda; order Opisthorchiida; family Opisthorchiidae; genus Opisthorchis; species Opisthorchis felineus. The sequence continues at coordinate 714,739 of SJOL01009809.1, forward strand.
GAAGCAAAACATCCATGTTCTCACTTGCTGAGCTCTACTCAGGGATTTTCAAATTACCTGACTAAGTCAGCATTTGGTTACGACTAATCACACGTTAGTTAAATGCAAAAGCTGAAGCTGAACTTTGCCTGACAGTGCATTACACTTAGTGATGTTTATACTCCCATGACCGTTGAAGAAGCATCTGGCAGCACAATCACATAAATAGCCAGTACACAGGCAGTAGCAAAATGGAAAAACGGAAAGTGCACAGTGCACCAATCACGAAAGATAGGAATGTGTGCTGGCGTGAGCAGAAAAGAACATTGTGTTAATTCTAGTCTCAGTGTTTTACATAATTTATTTATTCACATATCTACACATTGGTAAAGACAAAGATGAATTTGACCTGGTGAGACAGCTTTCCTTCTTATGTGGGTTGAGTATGTGGTATGCAGTATGGACGGATAGATATGGACGGACTAGATAGCTGCACTTACTTGAACTATAGGCAGCCAAGGTGTGTATTATGTGTAGACAGAAACAACTATCAAAGTATGTAGCAATTTGGAAATTCATCTTCCAGCATGAGCTGATGAGTAAATTACTGACCCGCTAAGGATGAATTACAGCGCTACTCTGAATAAGTGAACAGCAGGAAATCTGCAAAGCAAATTTGCACTGGAATTCAAATGATTTGTTTTAGGGTTCTCTTTTCCGTTCAGTAGGTAGTTCAATATGGAAAACAGCTTTGGGGATATTTAAATTGGCCCAAATTTTGATTTAAAAATTCGTTCAAAAAGGTAAAGTTGTGTTCCCTGGAGTGCCAATATGCGTGACGCAGCAGATCTATTTACCGTTTCATTTCACATGAGACAATAGTTGCTCAGTGAGTGTTTCAGTAGGACGCAAAGGTCCAATAACTACCCGTGTATCCATTTATCTATCTATCTATCTATCTATCTATCTATCTATCTATCTATCTATCTATCTATCTATCTATCTATCTATCTATCTATCTATCTATCTATCTATCTATCTATCTATCTATCTATCTATCTATCTATCTATCTATCTATCTATCTATCTATCTATCTATCTATCTGTCTATCTATCCATCCGTCTATCTAATCCATCTGTCTTATCCATCTTACAATAAAAGTTCTTCGGGTGACACTTTGATCCCGGAAGCGATGATGGCCTTCTTATGTACAATTAGTTACTTTTAACAGAATGCTTGTTTTGATTGCATCTGCTCTTGTGTTTACTATGATCTCGGTTATCTTTATTGTCCAACATATCTGGACTTCTACAATGCTCATACGTCCAAGTCCATTTGTTGGGATGAAATGAATAATAGAACACTACGTGAAAAAATGAGATAAAATGGAAAAATCGGTAACTATAGTCAGTACCGAACCAGCAAAGATAGGATAAAATCTAATAATTCGTGGTGGAAGAAACCACCGCATCTTCAACTATCATTACACCTTCAGCTATCATTACACCTTCAAATATTTTAGGATTCCAGCGCTTTTTAACCGCAACTGGTACAGGACAGCGGGAAGAAGTTCCGAAGTCCCAGATCGCAACATATGTAACCGATGGATACCTGTTCAGTGTGTTGGTACCCCTGATATCTCTATGTACTGTTGATCAAGTGTAACGCTCGCTAAATGAAGATCATCTGCCTCATCTGTGAAATGATATTTGGCCAAATGCAACCAACAAGCACGGCATCTGCTTTAGCTGTCACGTATATTTCTTCATGAGCGATATCAGTGTTTACTGCGGTAGAGCCTTCAACGGAGTACACAGGAGTGATAACTGGAATTCTCCTGAATACCGTGGTTCAAAGCAGAACAGTGGTGTCTACCGGGGTCAGCATACCGATATTGACAAAATTCAATAAGTAAGCATGAAAAACAACCTATCCGAAGACTTTTTTTCTAACAAGAACAACAGATGGGGATAAACGTAATGCATCCACTAAACTCTGCAAAACTGTATCCAGTTAACATCGACGCCAAGGCCTGATAATGGTAGGCAAATTCAAATCTGGAAATTTTAAAGCCAAAGCAGCGCAGTGGAATAAAATGCTATGATCCGTTTTGGTTGTCGTGGCCATCTTTTCTCAGTGATGTGTAGTCAGTTGAATATGAGTCAAGTGCAGCGTTATTTCGGTGTGTTCGTGACATCGGTTGGCAGTCTGACGGGACCAGCGTGTGTGGGTGTGTTAGCTCTGTGTGCATGTACGCGTGAGTGTGTAAGTTGATTAGAATGTTCCTCCGTTCGTTGTTGTGCGGGCTGTGATGCGTCATTGTTGAGATCCATGTTTGACATCTGGCTACTATGCCTACTAGGGTGTGCAGTAAGTCCAGGGCAGATAAACGGGATGCTGGTGCCATCACGACGGTTGATGCGATTCGGTTGTGTTGATCTCTAGGACCTCAGCGCACGTCCGTTCCACGTGTGGCTTGAATCCTGACTGCAGTGTACGCGTACCATCGAAGTTGATTTGATGGCTTGACTCAAGTGCGTGGAGTGCAACGGCGGAGTCGCATTGAAGTTTTTTGAACTCGATTGGATTTTGTGGAGGAAAACACCCGTGTCTTTTGTGCTCCGTCATTCGCATACGGAACACACCAATCAGAATACATGATAGCGGACCCAAATTACGCTGCGCTTGACCCCCATTCAATTTATTGTAGAAAACCTTGAAAAAAGTTGCCCGCGGCAACCGAAAAGTCGCGTTATTCCACTACGCTGTGGTTCGACTTTAAACGTTCCATATTGTATTATGGAGCCGAGTTTGGCCCTGAACCCCTAGTACCCAAATCTATTTACGACAAATCTTAGGGACAGCAGAACAATGACTTGGAGGTCAGGAAGCGCTTTCAAGGCATGTTCATCACATAAGGAGGAGACAGTATTCTCACTTTTTCCAGCAATCTTTATCGACTTAAGCAATCTTCCTGTCGGAGCTGAGCTATTCCGCGCCGCACCTATTACCTTAGATGGCAAGCGGCAGATGTTCTCAATGAGATCTCACAGAGGAGTACACATGGAAGCGCTACAGGAGTTATGTGAAAGAAGGGCTAACGGTAAAGAGGGCAAGTTCGTGCAGGAAAGGGTCAAGGTAAGCTTCAGACACTGGAGATATACTCCAGCAAGGTTCTGAACAACAACAACATTACTATTACTACTACTAATAATGATAGTAATGTTAAATCTAATAGAGGCAACGAAGATGGACGATGGCAAATATAGGGCAGAATGACAAACCAAACAAGTTATGAAGATAGATAATCGTTCACATGCCACTTGTATGAGCATTAGCTGAAACGTGGCTATAATTGGAAATCATCAACTAAGAAAATAAGGTGTGCGAAGACAATTGTTTTCAAGCATCACCGCCCCAGAGTGAATGGTATATTCTAATCAGCGAAGCTATACGGACCACTAAAACCCTGTCCTAACCGGAGAGTAGTCGATAGTACGAGAGAGTTTGACGGTGGATCAAGCTCATTGCAAGTGGTTATGAGATGGTCAGTTTTATATTTCGACCACCGGGAGGACATACAGAACAGCGTCTTAATGAAACTTAATGGTTTACTGATACAGGTCAATGTCTGCTAACGAAAGATCTTAACACTGCTTTTATCAACTGGAGTCAACAAGAAGCTCATTCTAGGTCTTTCTGACACTCCACGTGTGCAGTCGATCTGGGCGGGGGCCGGCAACTAGGTGGAAGGTGTCCATGTAGAGATCAGGCTTGAGCCATTAAAGTCACTGAGTCGTTCATTTGGATACCAGGACTGAAAGCACATATACTGTCGGCGCAAATATCTTGGAGATCTAAGCCAACAGATCACAATTCCGACAAGGACAAGAACCAGCACTAGAGAAGGAGTTGTCAAGGCTTGTCCATTTCGGCTTCATCAGTTCCTTCTAAGAAAACACCAAACAGATTATAGTGACAAGAAACCTATCAGTCTCGCATTGTCCCTAACCTTTAGAACGCGTCAAATTTTAGCAAGATGACTCCTCAATTCTACATAGATGCAATAATCATTTACTATGTGATGGGTGAGTTATTCATGCACTTGGTCTACAGGGTGCTCCAGAAGCGTGTCAGTCATGTTGTACACACAACACCACATCATCTTGCGTTTTACAACGGAGCACTCTAATTAGTATCGTTCTGTGGGTGTTATGGTATAACCGGAAATAATGTTCCGGTACGGTACGCTTGATACCAAGTGCTTCCTATCAACCAACAGACATGATAAATTGTGATATATATGACTAATACACTCATCTGCATACCATTCTGACTTTCATGGGAGACTCACCTGGAACCCAGCTGAATCTCCCGTTTATGATGTTCTTCTTCAACTGAATGTGCTGCACCCGGCCGCCTCATGTTTCTTTTGGCATAATATTCGAGATGAAAGGTTATATTTCAATAAAATCACCACTGAAGGGGCAACAGTCTGTTAAACATCTCGATATTCAAATACACTCATCTGCATACCAGTTTGGTTTTCACGGGGGACTCACCTCAATCCCAGCTGCATTCCTCATTTATGGCGTTCCCTCAAAATATCATATATTTGTTTTCGCCAAGTAAGAGAACGTCGTCGGCATAATCGAGGTGAGCACCCTACATTTGGGCGCATTTTGACGTGACGGTTGCGTTGTGTATTCAAAAACAAAGAGATAAATAACCATGGTGATAAAGGGCATCCTTGTCTGTCACCGGAGGAGGGTTCAAAATAAACAATCTCTTTGCCATATTTTCAAGGCTTCGTTGGCAAGTAGGAGGCTTTGGTGGCAGCAACGAGATTGGTTTGTACAATATCAGCAACGAGGATTGTTCGTAATAGTTCAGTGCATAGAGCCGAAGTTAGTGCAAAATTCTCTGAAGCAGGCAGCAGTTCGCCGCTGGAGTTTGGCCAGATAATCTGGAAATCGAAGTTGGGTGATGTGTGGGATGTGTTCGAGTATCGGAAACTTTCCACAGGCGTTCGGGTAGCCTTGAAATAAAGATTATAGCTGCACTGTAAGACTCATTCCTCAAAAATTTTCGCATGGTGTTTTGTCACCTTTCTTGGCTTTTTGGGAGGAAATTCTTGAAACCCCTGTCGGGAGGGACAAACTTCGTTTCCAGCGGAAAAGAGAGTAATGTGTTTACGGGTTGAACGAATGCGCTAAGGCATTACTTATGAAATTCAGGCAGAACGCCATATTGTCCCAGAATGTCGGTATTTTTGAGGAGACTGACAACTAGGTGGCTTGAAGTTGATGCCGTAAGGCTCTGACACACAAGTATTTAGGTTCATTACCTTGGAATCAGGGTGATTTAGTAGTGTGCTGTTGCTTTTTATCGAAGTGTTCTTCTATCATCTCTCCATTTTTGTTACGTAGGAATGGCCGGCCGATATTTATCTCAGGCAAAACGAAGCTCAGCAAATAAATCAGCATTCCAGGCTTCGTATCTACAGTTATTTTTGAACGAAAGGTATCATGGTCATTCCTAGTGGACCATGTGCCTTCTTAATGAATAATCCGAAGTCGAGTGCCCTTTTGGGACATGATTGCAATGGAAACTTGGGGAAGCGTATTGTTCTGTCTGAAGTCTAATCTTTCTATAGCTGCCCGTATCGCAAAACAGACCTTCGAGGCTTGTTGGACAGATGGCTTAAATACGGGCGACTCATCGTCCACCGAGATTGTATGATTTTTGCAATGGTGAAAGCAGTTATATTGTTATGCTGTTGGAGGGATAAAGAAGATGACGCTGACGTCGACGTTACTGTCTAGTAGAAAAATTAGTTTAGGTTTTCGATAGAACAGGGGTGTGGTCCGATCCTCCGGAGTTCTCCATCTCAACTCCTTGATACGACGTAATTTTCTACCACCGATGCCCATCTATATTCCATAAAGACATGGTCGTTTAGTAGGCGACGCAGCCTTTATTCGAATGCTACTTTAGCAGATGCTAATGAGGCTGCTGAGAGTGCGTGTGGGTGATAGCACCTTGGAGTTGTCAGGTCTCACATCGTTCTCCTGGGCGTAGCTCGCCTAGGATGTGGTAAACGGAGTCTCTTGACAGGTATACAAGGACATTCCAGTTGCCTACTTTTAGGAGCACAGTGACCACCATCTGCGGCCTATTTCAAAAACTTGCTCAACGGGAGAATCCGCTGAAGAGTGCATAGGCAGAAAATACTGATAAATTCAGTGGGATAACTCTCAATTGAACCATGGTGATTTTGGTTGGGACAAGATTTCAAGATGGAAGTGCACTGTGAGCGTGTTTGCTAAAGGCACAAGCAAGTCCTCAATGAATCGCTGTATTAGGATCAGTGGTGAGTGTCCATTCCCGGCATAGTGATTCACGTACCGACTGAGTTTGGCAGTATGACCTCAGACAGGCTGTTACATATAGTCGAGACCAGACGCAGTCATTCTTTGTCTGCAATCCCTCGACAGACTACGGACTTTCCACAAGCGGATGCTAATAGGTCTTGTGCTCATTTACTGATCCCTCCTGTCCCTGGGCTACCATGAGATTTGTTGCTTCCCGCTAACGCAGTGGCAACACATGAATTAACCGATTTGGTCAATATGCTCTCACTAAGTTACCAAACGCTCTGCCTGCAGTTACCGTCCTTCATGTGCGCTTCCCACAAACGCTGGGTGTCGGGCCTTTAGAACAACCGATGATTAACCCTAGGTAATCAAATAGTTGTGGTAAGAATAGGCATTGGCTAGTCCACTAATTTTACTTCCCGGTCACTGTAGAATAGAAGTCTTGGATTTCGTTAACGGAAACACCATTTATACCGGAAAAAAATCGTGTGTGCTCTAAAGTGCTCCCTTATGGTAGTTGCTGGAAGGTTGTAACCTACAGCGCTTTACAAACGGTAGTTATAAGACTTTTTAAGACCATCTTGCTGCTGACTAAATTTATCATTTGCGTACGTGGTAGAAAGACGCAGTGTCAATAAGAAGCCGTAAGCCTTATCCAAACCCCGAAGAGTGCATGCATAAAGTCATGAACGATTACTGCATGACTGCACAGAAGCAAAACTAATGACTTACTATTTTATAATGTTGCCTCTAATGTGAGAGTGGTTTTGGTCACTATCCTGACGTATATATGCGAAACAATATATTGAACGGCGCTTGGCGAATTAGTTGGATAAAACTGAGTGGAGGTCTGCATACAACCAAGAAATATGCATTTTGTGAGGGTGCTCAAGTATCATGGACAACATCATAAACTTTACCAAGCTGCAAGGAAAGCTGCGTAAGCAAATCTTCCTGTGCTGTAGGGAGAATTTAATTTGTTCTGGATGTGTAATACTGGAAATGGCCATCCATACCATCTTCCTGTAGGAACGTCCTGATGTTTATTGTAAGATATCTCAGTTCACTTCTTGGTATGAATTGAAGTGAAAGTTGGTGTGTTTCGACAGCACTCTTAAAATGAAATGAGTAGATAGTAAGCTGAAGTGTCTCAAATTATATTCACACCCAGCCATGAAACCAAAATCGCACACTTTTCAGGACGTGTAGACTTTACCTCGAGTTAGCGAAATACACTCATTTGCATACCAATTTGGTTTTAAAGGGAGACTCACCTAGAACCCAGCTGAATCTCTTGTTTATGACTTTTCTACCCCGAGTTATCTCTAGATTTATGCTAAGAAATTTTGGAAGTCCTGTCAGGTTATTTTACTGATTTCACTAAAACTTCTCATAAAAACTATCAGGACGTAAGGACATAAAAATACATTCTGTTAGCGATGTGGTTGCGAGCTGAACAATTTCGGACTTGATGTCAATGTGTCCACTTTGGAGGAGGCTGAGTTCTTGGCAGTTGGATATTACCGAAGACCGTTCAGATCTTTCGTCCTGGTCGGTTGATCTGCTTTGAATCATTTCACTATGTGCAAGACTGTAACGTCGACGCTTTGGGAACTATCTTACGTGGAAGGTAAGGTATCGAAACCTTCCTATATATGTACGAATCGGCCTACGTTTGATTGCATTCCGGTTGCGTAATAAACGTAATCCTTCGAAATAGAAGCTAGAAGTAAACTTTATCTGGTAGGCATGGATACATTGCTTTCGTCGGTGCAACTAACCATATTCAACTACTACCCATTTTGAAGAGATGTTGTTTGCGGTGGTTTTCATCAATAGGAAACCGAGCAGTTGAAGTTCATTCCAGAGGCTTCGTTGACGGTATATTATGTGCCAGAAAATACCTTATTGGTTGTATCCACAACTGAGGGCTCGAATTAACCAAGCTTACACAACAATATATGTGTGAAAAAACAGCTCTACTGAATGGACAACTGTAGAAAACCCATGAATCCATCGTGCGGTCTAGACGATTGTGGTGGATTCACAACAAAACTGACTTTGTTAGTAGCTGCGGGAAACCTAACGGACTTGTTTTATGGATGTGCACCTTGGGTGATCGGTGGGTGGCAGTAAGTAGCTGAACGTTGTTTACAATGAAAATAGGCTGCTTGGGTCAAAATTTCATTGGTATGTATACATGTTCGTGTAGTGGATTTATGCTACACTGTACTCCAGCCCCGTTTAAACTCGGTCATCAAACAGTGGTTAACGTGTGATGAACTGCTTACCTATGAAATCTTTGCCTTTTTTTATGGAGATCTACATTAGTTTGCTTTGGGAGCAGAACAGTAGGTCTCCTTCTGCTGGCTCCGTTGAATTCGTTCACTAGCTCGGTCCGTTCACAATTTATTCCATTTTCTTAACGTGAATTGACTGTTTTTAGTGCAAGGCTGAGACAGAAACGAAACATTAGCGTCACGCGAATTTTCCCTTCTTGTTGCATCAATCAAAACTATGACACTCGACCCTCAAATTGTGATATCAACACAGTTTTGAATTTAGTTTGCCAGTGGTGATAAAACACTGTCGGCAAATTACTACCGCTGGGTAAGCATTTCTACTTCATGAAACCAAGAGATGAATGTAACCGCCTGAGTGAAAGTAAATGAAATAACAGCCCTCGGTTAAAAGGGAGGCAACGTCAAAAAAGCGTTCCCCAGTTTGATTTTAACATCTCTGTAGACAGGGTAACAGAAGCAATGAAGAATGTTCAGCAACCTCATGAGTAGTGCATTACGGCTATACATGTATCGCGATATCTCGAATATCGTAACAACTGGAACATGAGGCAGCCTGGTGCAGCACATTCAGTAGCCTGGAAACATCACGAACGAGAGATTCAGCTGGGTTCCAGGTGAGTCTCTCGCAAAACCAAATTTGTTTGCAAATGAGTGTATTTCGCGAAATTAACTTCTCTTTAGAAAAGCCACAGTGTATCCTCACTAGAATGTGTTACCATTTCCGGTTCACAAGGTCTACTACTGTGTATTCCATACAAAGTGGTTCATCTCCTGCTTGTTTCTTGGTTGCCACCAATAAGGTAGGATGGCTGACTTTAGCTGAGCATACCAAAGCCTGTATGTTGATGTATCAAACAAAATGAAGTTGGGTATCAAGCAAAATAATGGTACTTTTTCTCACAAATGGCAGCCAACATTGTTGATGCACTTCAGTTATTTTGTTGTTTTGACCTGAATGTGTTTTGAACTTAAGTGCACTCGGTTCCGAAGTAACTCCTTTTGAGTGGACTCGCCTGTTCAAACATATCTTGCTTTCATACACTTATCAAAGCAAATTTCACACTGTCCTGAGAGTTTGATAAGAGGCTATTGAGTACTGACTCAGTTGGTAATATGGATGCCCACAAGCCAAATCGATCAAGCTAAAAACGGCATTGTTAATAAGGTAGATCTTTATCAATACCACTATCAAAATCACTTCAACACCTACAAGATCAGAGATTTCCAAACCGATTTTTGACCAGCTGACTTCAACCAAAATGAGAAAGTATATATATATATATATATATATATATATATATATATATATATATATATATATATATATATATTAAAAGATGGGTAGCTCAACCGGAATAGAGCTGTTCGTATACCGGAATCGTAGTTCATTCAGACCATACATAACCTAACGGCATTTGTTCATTCAATGGGAAAGCTGTAATTCCTAGTTGCTCACCGACTTTCAGACGCGGGGAATGAACAGGATAATCCGCAAGAGTAATCTTAATAGAACTAAAGCTGATTCATAACCTACTTGGTTGCTTTTCCTTACGTTGAGAAGCCGTATCTATCGACACGAATAGAAGCAACACCCACAAGCTAGTCCATAAGTGTTGGATACAAAATGACAGATAAAAACAGATTTCGGTATTCAGTCAATTGAAAAAAGTTTGGAACCGATTGAGTAGTCATCGTTTCAGAACGGCTTGGTAAACAATTAGTAGATTTGTTGCTGGGCAACGCTTCGCTTTTGACACAAAAGCCTCGTCAGGCCAAGTGACTAGGTTACGAGGTTGATCGAGATTTAGGGCGGAAGGAGAACCACTCATCAAAGTCAGGTTAGGCCGGTATTAGATGTCGGCCAAGGGATTTTGTTTTTTAGGGCGGGTCAGAAAGTTTCAAACCCTCTGGGGAACCCTAAATGGATTTGCGTCCAGATTAGGTCTAGTTCTTTCGGTTCGCCTCTCTTGGAGATCCCTTTTGAATGTCGTTTACAATTTTTGTCCGTCTGTGTGAAGGAGCTAGTGTTACGATAGTTGTGTAAGGGAGAGGGATTCCGCCAACTTTGACCGGGCTGGGCTTTCTCCCCGGTTACCAGCCGCCGTGGCGTGAACTGTAGTCCCCGTCTTGAAACTTCTACATTCTTCAGATCTGTTATATTTATTCTATGTTCCCGAGTCTTTGCCCAGCGCTTTGTATTCGCCTTCATTGCTTGGTGGTTTGTTTATTCTTCTCTTATGCTCGCCAATTCTGGTCCGTAGTTCCTTGGATGCTTGTCCTGTGTAGACCTTAGCGCAATCGTTGCATTTAATTTTCTACACACAGTCCCTAGTCCTTTCAACCAGGAAGGGACCCTTTGAGTGCACCAGAACCGAGAATAACATTTTTCCCTTCTGGGACGCTACTCGAATGTTGGCTGTGTTGGTTACTCTTCGAATTGCCTCACATCTTCCTGCTTTATATGGAATGAATGCTGTGCCAATCTTTACTAGCACTTGGTACCTGAGCAATATCCTTCTTAGTCATTCCATAATCGAACTCACGGGGTATTCAACATCTTGAAGTCTGTTGGTCACCTGGATCTGAGCTGCTATTCGGTTGATCTCTTCCATGCACAACGTTCTGACTCGGTTAAAACTGATGAGACTGCTAGCGTACACGGAATTTGGATGTGCTGATGAGTAGTTTAGGAGAGTCCCTGTGTCTGTTGGTTTCCGGTAGGTAGTAGTCTTTGATTTTCCGTCACTCTCACACGTCATACGGTCCAGCAAGGGTAGAATGCGCGATGTGGACTCTACATCCATACTAAACTTGATGTGAGGATTCAAACTATTGAGATACTCATGGAAGTTGTTGACTTCACTACGCTTGCTCACAACATAGGTGTCGTGAAAATGACGCCGAAAACTTTTCACCGGACGGTGATATTCGGTCAAGGCCATTTGTTCGAATCCTCCATTTAAATGCCTGCTAGAACCGGGGTTACTGGGGATTCCGTTGCAAGGTCTCGTTCTTGTGATAAAATGGCTTAGTCGAAAACAAACTGGTCAAGGTTCAGGCACTCACCCATCGAGAGCTGTGTCCGGTCCCTAATTGTCCCGTCCGTCATTAACAAGCTACTGGTTACCTCCAAGGTATCCGCGCTGGAGTTTTGACATGACGTCAAAACTCAAGAGGAATTCGTCTATCTCCAAAGGAACTCCTGAGACTTTATTGGCAAGGCCGTATGAATTCCTAATGTAGGTGCTTGATTTCCTCGTGAGTGGCTTTAGTGTGCCAGCTGGGAATCTGGCTAGCTCGTGCAGTGGCGAGCCTATACTATCCACTACTAATTCCATCAGAACACGTGCCTTGTGGATTTTAGGCATTCACAGAGTATTGGTTGAATCGTACTGTTTAGGAACAAACAATACCACTCACTTTGTCCTAAATGACTTATTATTGATCTTAACTACCAATCATCTTCAGCCCTACTCTTATTCATTATTGAGGTAATGATGCTATTGTTAATTTGTAGGTAAGATCCATCGGAAAGGCGTTGCTTGAATTTTTGAAGAGGGTTCTCCTTGTTCACCACCTTTATCTACCTTTGTAATGACAATATCCAGTGTGCTGAACGTTCTCCGCTATGATGGTGCAATATTGGGAACTTCCGGTTGTCGTTTCAAAAGCGAAACTTTTCGAGCAATAAATCTACCGACTGTTTTTCAAACTTTTCCGAATACGGACTGAATTGGTTGTAAACGGTTTATTTTACGTATATTCTAGAATTTCCACTGTTTTTCCACTGAATTTCCACTGCTTTATAAGCACGATCTGTTAAACTTCCCTTTGTCATACAGCCAAAACTTGTAGTGATTTGCAGAACCGCAGCAGACCGGGGCATTTAATACAGTTCTTTTGATGGGGCTTACCGTTTAAATCGTTTAGTTAAAACCATATCAAACGTAAGTAGAAGTGCTTGACATTCGATCATATAATGAGACTTTTATTTTTAGGTCTATCATATGCAATCGGTATCATGATCCTAGCATTCGTGTGAATATTAACTTCTATTTCACCCTGTTACGCCTTAACTGGAGGCAAAAGAATTTTACTCCGAAAAGGTGCCTCCTAATTGCAGCGTGTTTAGAAAAAAAGAGAGCACAACTTTCCAGTCCCCAAGCCATTTGCTGTACGAGAGATACGATTCCACCTAAAAGAAGACTGCTGCATCCTGTCTCTGGTAGAAGCGTATTTACTGCGCATTCGCCAACCTCTGATAGAATATAAGTGGGTTTTAGTGCTTCCAGTGCAAAACGGTGGACAGAGGTTTGGTATTTATTATGCTCCGTTTGTCTTACACGATACTGTGCAAGACCGCACTCTCTATGATTTTGTTCTGTGTATTGACTGCCACTAAGCGGTGTCAGTTACGTTCGTCTGTGTTTATCCAGAATTCAAAAGCTACCGCATCCTAAGAAGTTCACGCACCACAGTACGAAGGAGGCGACGAGAACGACAACAGTACATATCTGTCCACAACTGCGTACTTTGAGGTTATCAGTCAGCTTCCTCACTGACACCGAAGACCAAAGGAAGCGCTATCGAATGTCTTTTCATACTCGCTCTCGACGTTGACCTATTGACCACCAGAGACGATTTTTCCATATGACGGAAAAGTTGAATGATCGAATCGGAAAACACTTGGCTCCATAGCCATCAGCTCCGAAGCAAAACTCAGATGCACAGCTTTGTCTAAAGCAGGGACTGCGTACTTCAGCCATGAAGCTTCTGGATCAAGGAAAAACAGCATGTGTTTGAGGATTTCAGCGTCAAGGTCTGAGAGTGGCTTAGGGCAATAAGTCAAAAAATGACGCCTGCCACAGGGTCTGTATTCCAAAAAAACGGCTATACTATTTGTTGCATAAAGTAAATAGAGGATGATTGTATGGATTTCAGAAGCGTTTTGGCGTGAGGGCCAACAGAATAGAGCCCAGGTTCCGAGGAGGTCGGTAGCTAAATTGCTGGCACCCATGTTGAAATTATGTGAAAGTTATGGAACAGAAGATGTTTGTAATCTCCACACAACTTTCGTTTAGTACGAAGCATCCATATAAAACGTTGCGTTTGTTATGAAAATGTTTGCATTGAAACAGAAAAGTAAGAATATTAGATATCAGTAACAATTACATGAAATATTTCCGGAGAAAAGTTGCCGCCGTAATATTTTGGATAGGCTAACACCCAAGATGTTTCACAAACCTCTGCATCAGTAAAAATTCACAATGCAAAAAGAGATGCACGGAAGGTTTAAAATTTTTTTAGTGTTTGGACTCTCGAAAGCGCGGAGAATGGTCATTCAGTGGAAACAGAGAATGAATAAGTCAGCACAAGAAGTGGTTGCCTACGTCGAATGCCTTCACATCCACCCTGTGGTAGTTATTGCCAATCTAGGGGCAGCTAAATCTACTGACACTGAGATCACTTTTCACTCTTTTGTGAGTAAACACGTGCTCTGTTCCAAAGCATTAAAACGACATCCTTTTGATTCGTTTATCTTCATCTCACAAAGTAATGCCGAAAAGGTTTTAACTACAAGCTTAAAAGTTCGCACTCTTCGTAGAGTGCACTGTTAAGAAGGGCACTATTTGAGTATATCCTGATAGTGCGCCATGTTCAGGGAAAGCACCATATTCGTAAAACGCCCGCTTTTAATTAGCTTGTTTGGGGGCCCAAAATGTGCAGGACCTGGAGATGAAGTAGTAAATAGTTGTGGTGAGGGCCTGATGTTCAGATTTAGGCTATCTCGGGAAGACTGTAACCACCAATCAAACGATAGGTTAGGAGCTGGACTCGCAGATATCGAAGGCTAGCATAGCTTTTGAAAGACCACAGAATCATGCTGGAAGCAATAAGCAGCCTTTTAAGGACACAAAAGTCGAATTGCCTGCACTCCCATATAACAGTGAGATGTGTAAGCCTACTCGAATCACCAACCGATTCCATTTACAATGTCTGCTGATGTGTATGTACAGACATTGTCAGATCAGATCCATAATACTCACGTTTTTCAGGATACAAAAGCGCAGAGAATAAAAAGCCTCCTGATTCGCAACCAGTTACATTGATTGGACCATGTACAGTTCATGGCATCGGATTGCACCCCAGGACAGTTGTTTTATAGGCAGCAGCCTACGATGCCGGCGTGGACCGAAACTATAATACAGACGCGGAGTTCACGTGGGTATAGGAACATTTATCTTAATTTTTGATCAGGGGGAAATCCGGCGCCGGACAAAGGCGTTTGGCAAAAGGCTGCACAAGTAGGCGTGGTGCATTCGATACCGGAACGTAACCAATCCACTCTTAGGCGACTGAAGATTGAGGTAGGCTTGTAAGGCTTCTCAGATTGTGGATAGATCCTCTTGAACGCAATCGAACCTACTTGGCGCCAAAGCTCTCGTGCTCATTCAGTTGTGAAGTGCTGATCAGTCACTTGATGTAAGTACACTGCAATTCCTTACAATAAAGCTGCACCACTACTACACCCACATCACCCGTTTATCCAACGCAGCAAAAGTATTGCACCTTGGGAAGCCCGTGGAATGCATGATTGCGTAATGTTGTGCTAAAAAGTTGTAATCGTATACTGAAACATAAGAAGTTTAACGGGTGACACCAGAATCTGATTGCTTAATGCAGCGTAAGCGCTCCTCGTAATGCCACCACACTTAGGCTAGCTGATGTCTATTACAGGCATTTGTTAGTTTGCTTGATCTTATTCTTTCGGGTTTGCATCGGATTCACAGGTTTACACAACGGCGGACCTGGCTGCACATCAGCTCTTCGTGTTATCACATCTATTTGCATGCGTTCAATAGCTCACTAAGTGATGACGAGCAAACTCTTATCGGGGTTAGCCAGGAACATGAACAAGACAGTTCTACCATGACTATTGTGGCCACCTACCTGAGCGGGAGCGCGCATGATTTTCAACATTGCCTGGTTACCAGTGTGTGGAATTACACGATTTCTGATCAAGGGGTCATTAGAAGTCAAACTAGAAGTTAACAAGAATAGTACCTCAATCAACTGGTGTAAAAACGCTAAAAAGTGGAAGATGAACTCGGCAAAATTCTAGTTGCACATGACAAAGCCTTTTTATTGGCAGAGATTTAGAGGGAATACCCCGACCATGTCGTCAGTTGCTATAAGTTTAATTAGTGTATGGAAATCTTTTTCAATTATTCGCCTATACTCTGGCTTCAGGAAGGCCAACAACTTAGTTTTTGGGCCACAAACTCTGTTACTTTGTGCACCTGCTGTGCTAGTATACCCTACAGGACCCCCATCGGATGGAGACAGAGACTACGATCTGACCAGTCAAGCAACTCCAAAAGACAGAATAGAAGCCAGCTCTGCGCAATGCGAAAGGTGGAAAAACCGTCTTGCACACCTCACCATCTAGTCAGAGTAATCAAAGTGCAGTGATACGACATTCCCTCGGGCTTTCTCGGTAGGATAGTCATCCAGCCAAATCGATTCTCAAAACATTATTGGATCCTTGTTGTTTTCAATCTTCCCAGACTTTCAGCCTAGGAAGCGGGGTCATTAGGTTGTTCGAAACCGTACAACTCAGAAGATTCTTTCCCTACTCAACTAATACTGATACTTATCCACGTCCCACTTGAACGTTTCCTCAGATCGATTATCTTCTTACACGGGATTAATCCACCTCGGAAATATCCCGGATGGACATTGCCTAAAGTAGTCGGCGGTGGTTACGAGTAGCGAACAAGTAATATCATCTTCTGAATCCCACTGAAATGCCTTTAAGTGAAATTCTACCGTGCATCCTTTGATAACCAAGTCTTATTCACTGCCTTATCGTGGCAAAGGTTTTTACACAAAATAAAACGGCGAAAACAGTTGTTAGGTTCTAGTTTTCTGTCTATGGTGAGGACACATACTATATCCATATCCCTTGCACCACCTCCTTACGAATCAGGACTATCCTTCCATTAAATAGAAGAGTTAATTCCAAATAGAAAGGTTCGTTCCAGTATGAAAATGATCTGGAGACTTATTCATGCTTGTATAAAATTTCCTCCCTAACGCAGCATGACCGGCTCATCTGGTGGAGGCATGAAGATGATTGTGGACTGTGTGTTGATTGCTACTAGATGAAACTCTCGATTGGGGCTACTTCAGGTCAACTGGATAAGCACTGTTATCTGTCCAGCAGACTGCCTTCCGCTCTTTCACTAGTCAAAACACTGTGGCGTATCTGAATGTCTGAGACCAGGGATAACGAACACGTAAATGGCTACAGCGGTCTTCTACATCTCCAAATATGACTCAATAACATTCTTACGCCCAACCACAAACCGGGATCTGGTATACGATTCACAATCTTCATTTCTAATAGTGGTTCTCTTTCTGTCTTTGAACTTTCATATGTTGCACTCTTATGCTAAAGCTGCCACTGGTGCGCTGTTCATAAAAATTATACGTGCACTTAATGTGCTTCAGGAGGATGAATGTTAGGTTTCTACCAATGGATCGACACTTGCAACACAACGCACACTGGATGTACAAGAACAGTGGAAACGCACACACAAATTGTAGCTGCTTGATGGACGTGTGATGTTATTTAAATTAACCTTAGCATTTTTCAGGATAGTTTGACTGTTGTCCTCAAAGCAATGTTTGGACCGGCACTTTACCGACTCTTCGCACTTGTTTTTCTGTGTTGGTTACTTGGTGAGTATTTGAGTTGATATCTTGAAACATTTATGGTAATTAAACTAAGTTCTTATCCAAAATTATGGTGAACTCTGGATAGTCACATTGCGACCAATATGCAAATTGCTGAGGTTTCCACTAGAAAAAATCTGTTGGTACTTACACCTTATTGTGCTTCCAAACAGTTATCAAATCCGAGCGGTTTGAAGAAATTCGAAAACCGTGATACTATCCTGGTAATCCTGCTATTAGTGGAAGATGTTCACTTTTAGTCAGATTGTGTATGAAGGAACCTATCAGGAGACAACACCCCCTAAAAGAGACCAATGTTGTTCGGCTCTTCCACGGCATATTTCCAGGAAGCGACAACTCTCTCATTACATGCTTTATAGAAGGCTTGAGAAACATCGGATGGTTCATTCTGAACAATAATAAAGCACATATTTTTCACTTTATCTAGTTGAACAAATGCAAAATATTAAGATTGTATTTCCTATTTTAGTATATGTTTCTGATGGAAGTTTAATGAAAAGAGTTGATGTATTTTGTAACCGTGTTTCCAGCAACCGTGGTCTACCAGCAACGAAACTTCGAGTGGAACGTGAACTATTTTCTGTTTGAGACAGTAAAATTTAGAGCAAAAAAATCAGGATTCACAGTTAGGCTTGTGTTTGCTTTACCCGGGCAACAATCGCTTACCGCATGGTTTCCCCTATGTGGAGACAGTAAAATTAGCACAAAAATTTTTTAAACGGCTCGGTAAAGGGAACACCTTTAAAAAATAGCTTGAAACAACAGGTTAAGAGGAACAGACCTGTGAACAAATGTCGGTAGTTATCCCACATGAGCGCCTCTGAAGAAGAGCTATCTTCCTACACCGTCCTCAGCATAGTTCATTGTCAGCTACGACCCGCCCCGACACTCAATAAAAGTGAGTGCAGAGCAGAACATTCAGACAGTCTATTGTCAATTAGAGATTACTTTTGGGACCGAAATTGTAATTAAAAACTGGGATTAGATAGGTTGTGTTCGTTGTTACATTTGACGCAGCGGTTACAGCCTATACGGAATATCTGATCGATGAAATAACCAGGGAGCTGAACCACCATATTGACTACAAGATTGTCAAAGATGCCTATGCCCATCGTTTTACTTATTATCACTGCAAATTATGCAACAGAGAGTTCGTCTGCTAATAAATTTTCGTAAAGTTTGCTGTCCTCGGAAATACGTATCTCAGCTTATGGAAGTACTAAGGTGATCGTCGCATCAAAAACTCAACCTTGAGTGGGGACGAATATCTCCGGTTGCTCGGTCGGTTCAGCACTTGTTCGGTGATCCGGAGGCCAATGTTTCATCAATGCGATGTGTAATCAAACTTCTCAGTTCAAACCTGCTATTTGGATCCATGCAGACTGGCTATATTGTGAGGCCGTTAAGGCTAGAAATAAAACCCACAGGACTTTATTGTTCAGTGGATACGGTTGAAATGGTTTATACCCAGTAGAGCGCAGGAATAGAGATGGTTACCTGGATGATGCGGTCAGTGACACGAGACCAATCGCGTTACGTCCAGCTTGTAAGTCCTAGGAAGGATGGAATTCATTGTCGATTGCTTCAAGAATTAATCACATCCAGCCTGTGTAATTTCCAGAAAATGTTTCAATCTGGTTTCACCAGTCTGACGACACCGCCAGCGGAAACACGAGGGAGCCTATTTGCTACAGACCATGGAGAAGTTTATCAATATGCAGTTGAATACAGAGGATTCCATTGACTCTAGCAATCTGATCATGCATCTGAGCTCGAATTTTGAGGAGAAATTCACGATCGGTCCACGAATTTTGAATAATCTTTTGAATATTTGACAGACGACATTTTATTGGGTTCAGGCTGAGATAGAGATTGGGACTATTACATTGCACATATATCGGCTTTTTCACCGAGTCTTGCAATTCTGGAATGAGCTTCTCAACGCAAAGTAATTAGGAGTTTCTGGTCCAGTTCCTAGGATGAAAAAATTTGAAGTGCTGTTCGGGTGGTATTCATATTCTTTAGCGTAGTAGGAACATTAGTATTTAGCAAGTCTATCACTATATGGTATCTGCTTTTCGTCATTTTGATGTGGAAAATATTCACTTTCTTGTTGGGCACAAATTTTTGTTGGACACTTTCTGTTTGTCAGACACAATTTGGGAATGCAAGTCTATGTGGTGCAGTTTTCTCAGTAGATTCGAGACTAATCGACAAGTTTAAGAATACATCATCCAACTATCATATGAAAGATTAGCAATACGAATTTGAAAATGTGAGATCTAAGAGTAAGTATTTGTTGGATCGGTTTTAAGTGCATCCCACATATGAACTCGATTGCAGATACACAGGGGACAGTGAAAGCCCAAAGCGGTAAGTTGTTATGATGAGATGACGATACCGATAATGACAATAATGAAAATTATAATATGGATCTGATGAATATAAATAATTCAGTCTACCGCTGATTTTGGTTTCTATTATTGATGACGTGGCACTCAACTGCGTAAGCCATCAGCAGACACACTGAGATTGACAAAATCTGCCAACCTCTCTGGGACAAAGCACTAAACCAAAATACCTACAAAAAGTCAGAGGAAAAGCAGAAGGAAGCCACTAAAAGGACCCAATATCTGGATAAGAGTCAAGAGCGTTGGGACATACACTCAATAGGTCAGAATGGATATTGTCTGAAACAGAAAGACACGTTATGGACAGTCAATGAACCAAAACGCAACAAAGACGGCAAACGGGTTAGTCTAATCGAAGAAAGAAAATTATTAAAAATGGTAGGTATTCAAACAACCGATCAGGTGACGTCAAACATGGCTGGGATGCAACCCACAAGAAAAGCGGAGTGTATCGATCAGAATAAGGGACAGAACTACTGAAATGAGCCAACTAGGTGCAAGATACTGAAAGCACAAAGCCCAAAAGTGCCAATCAGCTTAAGAACCAAACAATCCAAAAACGACCAATCTTGTTATGGATATTAACTAATCTTTAGGAAGTATATACGAGCAAGCGAAAATGGAGGCAGTACCCACCCAACAGCGGGCTGACGATGTTTCCTCGTATGGTGACGAAAGCCAATCTTGAAGCCTGTTGCTAAGCTCGGCAAGCAGATCAACTGCCGTCTGACCAACAGCCGATTTTTGAATGTCATTTGACGTAAATTCGAGAAATATGCTGCTGAAATATCTCCATTTAGTTTGTTGAGGATTTCTGTGAATGTTCATCTAGAAGGGGTTGCTTTCAACTCGATTTTGCTTATTAGCTTAGCTCTTCGTCTAGTGTCCCTTGTCAGTTTGCTTTACAAGGCGAATTTTGGTGAGGTGCTGGAGAGAGAAGCGGTTTACTTCGGAGTTTTCTCCACTGATTCTTCCTGCAGAAGGGTCTCTGACTAGATGAGCTCTGTCAACCATACGTGCTGCTTTTTGCAAAAGCAATGCCCCGGAGGACATTGCTATCATCATCCTCTGTGCGGTTTCGCCCTTCGCATCGCCTTTAATTAGTCCTTTTTTTCGCATTTTACATTCAATGCATTTTCTTACGATGAGATTTTTGCTCACGATCAAACACGTGAAAACCTTCAGAGCCAACTGTTCCATGAGCGCCACCACAGAGAGATGTACAGGGTAGAGAAAAGCCGGAATATAAGTAATAGCTTACTTGGATCACTAAGGACAGCTTATTATCAACTTGTGTGTGTGGATCACCTGCTTTATAAGAAGCAGAGAATCATATAAACTGTTTACTCATGCAGCGGAAAAGGCGTATGGTGCACTTCATATGACAAGAGTACACTGATGAAACTCAGCAGTGGAATTTTTAAACTAGGAGACACTCAATGCGTCGTCCGTGCCGCTGCCGTTATTTGTCATAGTGATAGACAACGAACATTTGGATACAAAGTACACAGTAACTAATAAGATCTCTGTATAGTAGGTCACAAATTAACAAAGGATGAGCAACAGGGATGCCTCAATACCACGCGTCAGATTGAACCGAAGAATAGTACAGTCTGAACGTCTGATCGTTCCTTTCCTTTGACTGGTGATCAGCGAAATTGTTATGTTTGCCAGTCTGCCTCTGAATACAGCTTACACTAGGGGTTTTGTTGTTGAGTAGAGCTGGTGTTCTTGTACATCTCATTACACGACATTTTTATCCTATAATATTTGCAAGCCAGTGATGCGGCAGTAAGAATCTCGCGTCGTGCTATATCTGCAGCACTAAACCCATTCAAATCTCTGTTAAGAGCAGTTAGCATTGGTCGATTTGGCTGCAGTAGGTTGCAATAAGCAACAAGCCAGCTCAGTCTTATGACACCTTGGGCGATGTTCTCGACCAGCCCAGAAAGGTGCGTGTAAAACATTTGTTTGTTAGCTTTGGAGCGTTGGACCGGACTTAAATTTTGTCTTTGTCACAATAACCATTGACTTGCGCTTGAAATGATTTTGGAACTGTGCATGATCAGTTATGCAAACGTATACCTTCCTTCGGGCTAAATATATGAAACGAGTATCGTCAGCGTTAGACGGTCCGCGTTACCAATGTCTCACTTATAAGCCAAGACTCAAACATTTGTTGAAGATAAAATAATTTAGGGCACTGAAACTGACTAAGTTCCACCACAGAAGCCAGAGGAAGGAGAAAATATTGTCCCAATGGTTAAATTCGAATGGAGTGGCATAAGGGGAGTGACTTCCTCTCTAAAGAACCAACATTTGGTCATATGGAAAGCTAACGTGATAGAAAAAGTAGTAACCGAATTATTGTACTGCCCTAAATAATCGGGCATATCCGGTCCACCTAGACAATAGTACCTCCATTTCATGAAACACTAGGATAGGAAGTGCCGATTCTCAGCCAAAATTATGCTTTTCGGTTCGTCAACCAGAACGGTGATTGACGCCCATCGCATACATTCCCCTGACGTCGTTTACTTATAGACCAACGTTACACTCATGGAGGCAGCAGATTATTTTCTTGACCGGGTGGACGCCAGTGCCGAAATTTCTGGCACCCCCATCAATGCCTTAAAGAGCCTTTACTACTTAGAATCTACTTTGAAAATACTTGGAAATCTTTTGGCGGAAATATGCAGCTGCAAGGAAGCTTCTTTGGTCTCCCCATTTTGGCAGAAATTTCACAGGTAGTTGAACAACACAGTTCCCGTTAGGAAACGCACACTAAATAGGCATTACGAAGATGATATATGTGTACCTGCCACCGATAATATTGGTAGAACAGACATGTCAAATAGTTGCAGTCAACTCGCCCCATTAGAAAGTTAACTCTTGAGCGAAAACACAATGGAAAGCTTATTGTTCGTAGTATTTTCACCCTAAGGAAGTCCGATAAGATCATAGATCACAAGGTTTGCTTAGATAGAATCCAAACAGGTCAATATATTTGCTGGTAAAGCTTTCTTGCGTTGTAATAGAATCGAAATCCAAACGGGTGTTTGACTGAAACTGCATTGAAGATATGGTCCTTTGACCACTGGAAGGAGAGACGCCCTCTGTGTCAAAACCTGATACATATAGAACAATGACTGGTAGTGCGATTATCATTAAACACCGAAGCGATCGGACTCTGGCTATTCCCAAGAGAAACTCGTACGACGCGTGAATTTGAAGTTGTTCATGAGTAATTCCGTTCCCCACGTTACTGATTGGACTTCATGACCCATTGACCAATGTTCGCCTTCTCCAATTCTGACATAGATAACAATTAATTTCCGTTAACTGTTGCACATTATTCCTGACTGGTACCATATGAGACTGCGACGCACCGGCCAAGAGGACTGAGCAAAAAACAAGCTGTGTTTGCTAACTTTGTCTCGCCCCACGGTCCTCTATATAAGTGGTGCAATTGTCAAAGTCAGATAAGCCTGATGACCCTCATCATCTCTATAGCTGTTTCTAAACCACATACGCCCGATGGAACACGCAAGGAACAAGCTCGATTCGGCATTCACCTCTGTCACGTCTACCGAGCAGGGAAGTTATGAATCTTCGTAAATTCTGAGTCCACTTGAGGTGGTTTAGTGTTACGCTTGAGTAGACAGGAACAGCATACAAAAAGCCTCGACATGATGGTTTCTCGATAATCCAACGTTTGACAAACTATTGAAGTATATCACACATGGGCAAACTGCACTCTGTTCCACTGCAAAGTAGATGTGGTCTGCACTCACGAAACGTATGACATTTTACGGAAGACATTAGCCCTGCTTCGAAAAAATGCTGTCGATTACATATTACGATAGCAGGTAGCAAGTAATCTTCCAAACTGGCGATGCTGAAATTAGTCCCAAGGTATACAGTAATCCCTTCGACTGAACAACATCAGTAGAAATCCCTCTGGAAGTTTCCTTTAAAAAGCAGTACATGAATCCCCGGACACTTATATCTTAAGGGAGGTGATTTTTTGGATAGATCGGAATTTAGTGTATAATCCGTCTCCGAGAAACGATAACTTCGAAATCAGACTGAAGCCAGGAATTTACGTTGTGCCCTAGCTCCATGGGGATTGCTGTTAGTCATGAATGCCTAGAAAAACGAGTGATTCTTCTTAAGGGAATGTTTCTTTCTGAGGAGTTTTTCTTTGGGGATAATCGTATTATGTTTATGGATCACTGGTTCCTCCCGCTTGAGGACATATTTTGATGTCTACGTGGTTTTACATAAAAAACAAGCACTCAGTGGCTGTACGCTCTCAGTTGTTAAGTGCTGCATGCCCTAGGCAATTTTGACAATAAAGTATGTATTGATATATATTTTCGGTTTTTAAACAATGAACTTAAATCGGATTGTCTACAACTGGCAACGATCGTCAATATTTTAACAAGATTTTTGGTCACGCTTCAGACGACGATGATGGCAGCAGTGCTGATGATGAAGGCGCCAACGGTGAGCCGAATGATGATGGTAAGCAGTGTGTTTCTGTTGTATCCTAAACGCCTAGATGTCTAGACAGTGGTTAGGATACACTTTACCGTCGCGTGCGTACAAGTGGTTACAAAGTACTGTGCACACTTGGCATGTATTTGAGTGCAAGATTCATGATATCCAAATCCTGGAAAACATTTGCTAAATAGGATAAGTATGTCTCCAGTAGGTTTTTATTTTGCCTTTCGTGTTTTAAAAAGATGTGTGACTTCGAATTGGGAGCGTTTGATTTGAATACCAGTTGTTAAAGATTGAAGACTGTTCATAGCCCACTACCGGTTTTGCGCTCTTTGGGGATGGTGCCATTGATATACCAAGTCTAGCTGCTCATTGTGTAAACAAAAAGCTAACTCTGAGAATAAGTACAAACCACTGATCTTCCGCCTAATGGGTTGATAATCTACAAAGTGAATTACAGAGAAATATGATTCACACCAGATTCTTGCGAACGCACCTGACTTCTGACACTGATTGAGTTTGCATCTACTAAAGTCAGGTTGGAGCTCACCGCGAATAATTGTAGTTTAATGTTGGCGATGTTGCAAAATATGGGTAGCTCGGGTGCTCTGCTTGGCTGTTGGTTTGTTCGCTGAGCTTGACATTTAGATTGAAACGATCATGTAGTTAACTTTCTCTAATTCTGAGGAGGTGGGTGTCCTATGCGAAAGTCGAAGTTGAAGGATATTATTCTTTAGAACATCCTCAAACAGTTGTGTGAACAGTTGTTGAATTAAACAGAATAATATTTATACTGATGTTTAACCTGCTCATACTTCATCTTCGATCCTCGAACAAAACAGACGATGACAGTGAAGGTGAGCAAACACTACCGTTTTCTCTTACTTTTACAAGCAAACTCGTGGACGCTGCTAGGGAAAAAAGAGCAATCTATACCAAAAATAATCGTAACGTTCTCAGCTTAAATGTCTTATGACTTTGTCCTTCTGTGTCAGTTAATTACGAACAAATTCGTGTACACATTAACTTATATCTTCGGCGTTTATTTTATTTCACGCATGTTTGTTAATTGCCTTCCAAGGACATGGACCACTCTGGCTTTTTGAACACGTGCTATATTTTGACGATTCAACTATTGGCTTCAGTTTCTAAAATCTGATTATTAATCTTTCTTCAGAAGACGAAGATGAATACGATGGAGGTGAGTCACGGTTTGCCTGATCTTTCGCCGTTTTTTCTGTAGTTGTGGTTTTTCCTTACAGTGAGATATCTGACTGATTTTTGTACCCGGGCAAAGTTTCACGGTGAATTTTTGACGTTGAGTTCCCGTAATAGGTTCCACCTATAGTGCATTTCACAGACATGTGATTATCATGAAATCATACACACAAGCAATATTAGGACCTAAGCTACTGATACAATCAATAGCGAATTGGCCGATCTGAAGGTGGGTTTATATCGCCTATTTACTTTGTTCTCCAAAACATGCACACGAGTCATCCACCATTGGCATGTTCACGGAGACGAATTGCACATTCCCACCCGGATTGAAACACGTAACCTGGTCTTTTACCTTATTTAACTGGTCTGACCAGGTCCAATAGCGATCATGTCAAGATGAAAGACCCGCAATTTTGAATTACGTGCTTTTAGACCTGCGGAAATTAACCTGCAGTATGCTTCACTCGGTCGTTTCAAATCAGCGTCACTGTAAACTATCTTATCCAGCTGCCCAAATAAATTTGACCAGTTGGGTTGGTTATGCTGCAGTGCAGTGTAGAGCAAAATATGTCCGTTTGTACTGGTGAGGGCAGAAGTCACATTTTCCAATTCTCCAAGAAACTGTTCGAAACCCAGGTAAAACCGACCGGTGTGTATAAGTGCGTCAGGTATATAAGGAATACAGATGGTAACCAGAGGGTCACGCATGTTTAAGTGGGACAGTGCTCATGGAAGCCGAACTGGCAGAAAACCTTGAAAATACAATTTTCAAAATGATTATTACTCAACTGTAGCACACGAACACTCTCAAACAGGTTTATCAGTGAGACAAGCCCCGGGACTTTTCAAAGCCCAGCTACTACCATTGCTTGGAGAAGTAATAAATAAAGTTGTTACGCTTGGCAACGCAGGTGGATGCACGTTGTGATAGGCGTTATGCCATTATATTATAACAGCGAGTTGGGACGACTTACTGAAACATATACTGGACGTGCTTCGCTGTGTAAAAATCCGCACATTAAAAGTTCTGGATATCTGGCATGGAAAGGTCACAGGTCTTGAGTGGCCAAAGTATTGAATTGGTCAAAAAATTAAACCGCTGGATATATGCTGAAATCCCCATTTTTAAGTGCACACAAATTGTGAACGGTCCCTTTGCATCTTTCTGGTGATGTACAGAAGGCAGATCAAGAGACTGTGGGGAAGCCCACTTCTATCATAGCAGGTGAACGAGGTGATTGTGTCAGTGACAAGTGGTTGAAGCATGACTATCGGAGGAGCTTGAAAATACTCGATAGCGGTGCCAGGCAACGGGTCTGTTAACCTATAGATTTTTAGAGCAGCTTGGTGTAAAACTAAGCAATCGGAGTATATTATTTAAATTACCTGGGAAACTTTAGCAACTAGCCTCAAAACGGATTCACTAGGTGGCACATTACGCAGATGAATATCAATATGCTACTGAACGAGAGGAGGTCCACCAAACTCGAAATCCTAGCTATTTCAGCGTTTCAGAAATTTCAGTAATCTTAACCAAAATTTTGTTGATGCACTCGCCTGCATACCAATTTGGCTTTGATGGGACAGCTGAATCTCTCGTTTATGATGTTCTTAAGCAACTGATTGTGCTGCACCAGGCCGCATCATGTTTCATTTGTCATTCCTCATTCGACTTTCCAGCACCCAATGTGCCATCTCTACGTTTATCTCGGTCGAAAGGGCTATTAGTTGGTTTCCGGCTGTTTCGAAGGCGATTCCTTTCAAGTGGTTTCGCCTGGACTACTACTGCCTTTTTGGCAACGTCTGAATTATTGACGGAAGCTGGTGAACTGTATATGCCTTGACAGATTGCGGTGTCTCTGTCGGCAGCGACGTACCTATTTCAAAACTGACCCTAGTGGTTAATACCTCCTTCTGACTGTTCAGGATGCAACGCTTATGTTAGTAGGCTGCCCCGATAGCCCGAGATTCAAGGCAACATCCTCTTTCAGCATCGTAGAGTCGGAACCACTGTCAAGAAATGCGTCCACTCCGTAAACTCCATGGGGGCCACGGAGGGTAAGAGGCAGTCCACTGAGCGCCACGGACGTTCGAGTACAAGATCCGCTGGAGCAGTTGACGCAGAGGTTTGAGCGGCATTCTGTCTGGCATGCTGACCTCACTGACTTAGCTAAAGGTTGTGTGGGGAGGTGGGGCAGTCGGTAGTGCAGGTCTTCTCAGTCATTAAGTCCGCAACATCGCCTCGATCAGCACTGCTTCGCGTCATGTCTTGGCTTGAGGCAAATTTCGTAAAGTACAGCTCGGCAAACGAAGGTCGCGAGAACATCAGCGCCCAGGCGGGCGAATTGCACGCAGTGATGGTGTTGCCCTTCGCCACAGTACAAAGGCGGGCGCGACACCCTCATACTATGTCCCCCATTGCTAAGCCTATTGGCCGCAGAAGTCCTCACGAGTGTAGGGAACCTTGGAAATGGTGTCGATACGAAGTTGTGGGGGCGTCCTGATCTGGCGCTCGGTGGAAAAGCCCTCAGCAAGTTGGACTCTCTAACCGATAGTTAGTCCGCTCGATCTTGAACATAATCGGTGAAATCAATGAAACTGTGTTATCTGTCCTTCCTGAGAATTTCTGAGGCTCGGTTGAACCACTTCGATTGAATGGTGGTTGGGAGACGATTGAGGATGGCACCTATAGTCGCTCTGGTTTTTAGTTGAGATGAATAATTCAAGTGTGAAAGGACTAACAAATAGGTATTCATTGTGTCGGATAACTTAATTAGGGAACTGGTATCATTCAGCCTGATTGGTGGACCGGTGGTGATAGACGCAACGTACTCCTTTGCGCAAGCTGAAGGGTTGTCGAATCTTCGGTCAAGGATCCTCCAGGCTTTCGGATAGCCGTGTTACATTTCCAGTATCATACAGTGGTCGATTTCTCCCCATGGTTTGCCTTCGCATGCGTCGATCAAGAAAGCCAGACGATTAACGATGCCCCTGAGGCATGCTCACGCAGAGGGGGATGTTGGTACGGCAGAGACGTCGAATTTGATTTTTTTCAAAGGCATCTCAGGATAATTGGGGGTAGCGACCCCCTATTGGATAAGAGGGGTTCCAGCGGAGTCTCGGGGTCTCCTGGCTATAGCAGCTGCATGGCTCTGAAGCTACTTGTAGACGAACCCTGGTCATCTCCACCTCCAACCACTCAGCTCTGTCTGTCTGGTCGATAGGGAGCTCTTGCTCGGGAGCTGGGGGAAAGTAATCAAGTTGAAGGTTCGGTAGACATGGTGGAAACGTCGTCCAGGCTGTCCGTTGGGCTTTGCGACGACGCTATTGATTAACTTTGTAAGGTCCGGGTAGCTAAGTAACTTACGGGACGATTAAAGCGATCGGACTATACGCACTTCGTATTTAGTAGGCAGTAGGAACAGACGGTTGGGGGCACTACATGCGGTATTGAGAACTGGTTCTATGAATAGATGGGTAGATATACATCATAAATTAAGCAGAACGTACAGTCAGTAATAGCGCAGTCGACGGGAGCAGAAAGACGGACAGTGAGGCAGCAGGGCTTTCTGGAAGTAACGGCGAGTAATTACCAAACGATATACAAACATATGGATACGGGCAGTCAGTGTAAGTAGGCCGGGTACAGAGATAACGGTGCAGAAGAGTCGGTATATTAGGGGGAGGGGGTAGCGGGAACTATCTGGAAAACGGGTATGGGGTGAATTCGGCACAAATTAAATGTACCTGTAGTCTTTAGCTGACAGCATGACGAGGCAGCACGTGCCACGTGTCAAATCGCAATGTGCGCTTAGGCCCTTTTAAAATAAAATCGCAGCAAACACTGTCTGGTAAGATGCAATAAAAGAGTGGCACAAAAAATAGGACTGTGAGGAAGTCGAGTTGGCGCAGTGAATAGCGTGCTCCTCTGCCATCCGAGGAGTTTCGAGCTTGATTCCCGTCTTTTCATCGTAGCAGACACTCGAAAATAGGTAGAGTTGACACAAATTGCAAGTGAAGACGTACAGGGAATAAGATCTTGATACTAGTTACTAGAGAGTAAGCAGACCTTAAGCGGAAACAAAATCCAGGGGGATAAACGTCTTTATTTCTGAGATATGTTTGGGACTTTTCAGGACGGACGCCGGCAGTAGCTTTGAAAGCGCTCATGTGTAAGTCGAATCCATGATCCACGATCATAGTTACTGTGTATCCTGGTAACTGTACATATACTGGACGGTTATAAGCACGAAATAGATTTAGCAAGAAAGACCATTTTGCACAAATTATGTTACATATCATTTTAGTTAATGAGTACTGGGTTAAGAAGCCACCCAAGATGTAACTAGCTTCGTATTGCTGCAGAAAAAAGCAAATACACATGAAGATGCGTGCTGGTGGGGCTGGCAGAGTACCCATGTGGATACCTATGAAGAGAAAACACGAGAAGAATGAATTTCAGGCAAGCATGTAATTGGTAAGTGGATGAAATACAACTCGGAAACTTGATAAATGTGACATTTTTCAGTGACCATTCTGTCGTTGCGTGGTCATATTGGGAGGTTCCGTCAGTGACTAATCGCAGTACTTTATGCGGAGGGTGCGTATCTTTCAATCCCGCTGTTTCAACAGTCCGTGTTTTGGAGCCTGGTTTTGTAAACAGATGAGGGAAGCTTTTGACAAGATGGCTAGCTTATTGGCACTTAAAACCTCTTTTCTTTAAAATGACCTGCAGATTATGACGATGAAGACGATGACGATGACGACGGGCCTGGTGAGCACATTTGTTTCCAAGTTCTGCAGTGGATGTCGGTTATCTTTGGTAGAGAATAAAACTTGTGACATTGAATGGATCAAAATGAAAAATCACGATTTTTAACCAGTCATGACTGCCAGTGCTGTTTTTACGGTTTGGCGTTCCAGCCGATAATTTCACCAAGAGAGAACTCTCGTAAACTGAGCACACTTCACTCCGTTCCTGTGACAAGAGGCTTGCAGTTGGCGATCTTTTAGGGACCTGAATTCAAGCAGGGACATCCTGAATATACCTGTTGCGTAAAACTGCGCACAAAGAAAATTCACTCACTGAGCTCCCAAGTATCTTTACATCATTTAGACATTCGAAGGTCAACTGAAGATAAGAAAACAGCCAACTTTAACAAAGGACAAACCACATAAAACGGGAAGCCCTAATACAAATTGAGAACAGATCAGTCAGGTAGGAGAAAGAAAATCTGTAAAAACGGAAGTTGCCTGAATAACCGATCAACCTTAAATGAAACAGACCATGAATTGCCAAACAGTCAAGCCAGAATGGAGATTCAAACCCATGGAAAGAAAATTACCCAAAAGGCCAATCGAATGCCATTTATGCGAACCACAAGGCGACACAAACCACTTATAGATCAACAAAAATTTCAGAAATCCACCCTTAAATTAACCACTCACATCAGGTGATATCACTTGTTTCACAGTAATGTGAGGAGATTTGGCAATGGTCAATAGTAAAGTGGTTAGTGAAGCCAATGCCTGTTGGTGATGCCTTCTCGATTGGTGAAGGAACGTTTGTCAGCTACTTGCCACGCTCGAAAAAAAACAACTATCCGTTCAACAACCAAATAGTTGACCAGGTGCAAGAACGTAAAATTGCTCCACTAGTGTCTATGTGCCCTACAATATGGTTGTGTTCAGTATGTTTTCTGACATGTTTTGCGTGCCAAACATTGTTACGGTGAAACCACCCTATGTAATTTGGATTTTCAGCATGTCCATTTAATACCCACTCACTAGAGTTGTAACCCTTTTGGATGAGATGACAAGAAAGTTCGAAAACATCGTGTTTTCTTCTGTGAAGCTGGTATCATGATCAGTCCACCCTAAGTATAAAATAACGACTTTTATGGTACGTGAAGTCCTTCATTCTTACTCACCAGATCAGTGTCTGTATTACACCTTGCTTTCCTGATGGCTTATTAGACATCACCACATCTACCCAGATCACTGAAGGCTCTGTCTACCTCTGCTTGATCAGTGGTAGATCAACGTGTTAGGTAGAATGGCAAGATACAAATACGGCTAAATAGTACTCCCTCAAAATAAAATGAGTGCACTAGGTGAACTAGACGTAGTTGCAAATTAAGTTGGTGTTGACAGGAGACACGACTAAATTCCTGGTGAGCCCTTTGAGGTATGAAGCCGTTGGTGGGCTCTCGAAACTTTCCAGAAACTTTATAATAGCCTGTTGTGTCAAGAACGAATGGTTTTTTTAGGTCATTTCTGAATTCTGCTGCTTTACTCGGGTTACTTTTGGATATCCAGTAGAATGTGACATTGGTGTGTGCTCTATTTATGTCTTGAAAGATGGAGCATGGGGTTTCAGAAAAAAATGGGCCATAAAACTTTGGGGTTTAAGTCCTGTCTTAGTTAAATGTCTTTTGTTGATCGATTTAATGCTGGCTCTAGTCACGGCTGGTCAACCTGAACAGTTAACTAATCAGGGAAGTGTAGGAAGTGAGATGCCAGATCCCTGAAAGTGGTTTACAAAACGGCGTAAGCAGATTCACACTGGACAGTTGGTCTAAGAAAGACCGCAGACAGTTTGAAACCACTTCTTTGGGGCGCAAATCAGTTTTTACCTCATATCTGGCTTTGTTGCTGGCATCTTTCGAGCCCTCCTGGCAATTGGTTTCCTCTCGCACTTACCCCTCTCGAACAACTGGCTCAGTTTCTTGCAACCTTCACGTTCATCTTCAGGACTTTGGAACCCCACATTTTGACTCAGTGGACTGCCGAACGGCTGGCATGATTGTTTCTCTGTCTGTTTCTGGGACTATTATACGATAATCAGGAGGAGCATGATCCATGCTAATCACATTCCTACGAAATGTCGGAAGCGATGTGAGCAACGGGGAAGAGGTTAGACAAATAACACATTCATTACATTGGGTGTGAGATTTTTGGCCTTACAAACTTCATAGTGATACCATCCAGGAAGGGGATGTGAGCCAACAAATGTATGACGGCACAAAGTTTATTGAAGTGTGATGAAGTCTGATCAACATTTGACTAGTTTCTGCAGTAATACCAATACCACGAATTGGTATTGCCCGAATAACTGGTTTGCTGACTGAGTTTTTAAGCTGCTTGAAGAAGTCTCTGATTGGAGCCCTATTCATTCTGGCGGCCGCTAGTGGGATTGCGTTCCGGAAGTACGGCATGAGCTAATGCTCACTTGTTCATTCCATAAGTCAGACTATAGTTTACACTCACTGGCTTAGGGGCAGTACTTATGGATCACTGTGTGGTTGGCAAGTTGTCCTTAAATCCGTTTACTCTGGAGAACGCTTAAGCCATGGTGCGAAGCCACTCTGGCGATCGAGTTGATCTCAGTCAATTGAATGAAACCAGATGCACCAACAAAGATTTCGCTACAAAAACAATTTGTCGGTAAGTGATGCTGGGTAGGCTTCAAAGTGGCCTAGATTGCAAAGATGCTTGTAGGGAAATGCGGTATAGCTTTTGGCTCAGGGCATTTCTCGTCGCGGATGTCATGTGTTCACTTGTTTCTAGTTAGGTTTGAAGACAACTGTAAACCTTTGATAGCTCTGTGACTGCGATGTTGTCGTGAGGGGGCTTCGATGGGTGAAATTTATTTAGCAGGCAAATGGAACGAGAAAATTGTTCGACCTCCGGAACATAGAATCTACCTATCTATGTGTCTATCTATCTATCTATCTATCTATCTATCTATCTATCTATCTATCTATCTATCTATCTATCTATCTATCTATCTATCTATCTATCTATCTATCTATCTATCTATCTATCTATCTATCTATCTATCTATCTATCTATCTATCTATCTATCTATCTATCTATCTATCTATCTATCTATCTATCTATCTATCTATCTATCTATCTATCTATCTATCTATCTATCTATCTATCTATCTATCTATCTATCTATCTATCTATCTATCTATCTATCTATCTATCTATCTATCTATCTATCTATCTATCTATCTATCTATCTATCTATCTATCTATCTATCTATCTATCTATCTATCTATCTATCTATCTATCTATCTATCTATCTATCTATCTATCTATCTATCTATCTATCTATCTATCTATCTATCTATCTATCTATCTATCTATCTATCTATCTATCTATCTATCTAATCTATCTATCTATCTATCTATCTGTCCATCAGCATAATATGGGAAATTCGTAACTTAGTGGACTGTTGCCCAATAATTTAGAGATATGAAAAAAGACCAGATGGAAAACACTATTGTATTCTCTACATCGGGTATATCTACACTCCGTGAGTAGCTTGACGTTACGGACATCCATCCTGAGCATCTTTAACATGAATATCACTTGTAGGCACACAAGCCTGCATTACTGGCAATCCATAGAATTTTTGCCTCTTGCTTGAAGGGTTGCAAAATTCACATTTGATATATCATTTCTGACTCAATTTTATGGATAAGAGAGCCCAAAGCCATTGGGGACACATCTAATCTTTTATACTAATGAGTTATATACTTGCCTTGTAGAAGATGCAGCAGCTGGAGAAAAAGGTGAGCAGTGACTACCATTTCATGTAAAACAATGCCATTAGCACCCTTTTACTCGTCGCATTATTCACCAGATCAGCCTATCCATCGTCGTAAAAATTCCGGAAAGTTTGTGTCTTCCATATACTTCGAGTCTGCCACTGAACTAATGCAGTTTGTTCCCAAGTCCAGCTGCATTCATAATAAAAGGTTTTATATCACGGCACAGGAACTGTTGCATAGGCTTCGTATGCAAGCAAGCGTGCTGGCGCCAGAGAAGGTATCCATTTGGATTTGGATTGATTATGCTGACTGAGATTCTCAGTAGATATCAACAGATTAGTTATGTATTGCTGATGTTAGTGAACGCGAGAAGTACTACTACACTTTGTGTGCTAGACTTAAACCAGTAAAGTTACTTTTCATGTAGCTGTCCATGGCATAATGGATGTCAGTTAAAGAACTCGAACAGAAAACGTCCAAACCAAAGTGTGTAATCAAGGAAAGCGAGCTTTATTGACCCAGATCCTCAAGAGAGCCAGTCAAGGAATGTTTATCATTTCCTGGTGTAATCTATCGTTGTCCCGAAGCTGTATAAAACCGTTCCATTTAGCTTCACCAAGGCACAGTAGCTAAGGTGATTTAATGCACTTCCAATCTCGCAGATGAAAAGGGCCCATGAGAGAACTCAGCCAGCTCACCAACCTTCTTAGTTTCCACTGCCTCTATAGGGTTTCTCTGATCATGTATGCACCTGAGTGCTCGAGTGAAGTCGGTGCGGAAAGTCTATCTTTTATATTAGAAAATCACTGGTGTGTACACCGCAAACGTTACATAGTGCGAATCTGTGAGTAACCCGAACACCAATAGACTACTAATTAGCAGACGCCTCCGATGCATGATTTGAAACGCGGTATTGCACGCATAGTTCCAGGGGTTCGTAAATGAGGTCAGCATTTAGACCCGTTGTGAGAATGCCTACTAAAGAGTGTCCTCTGGATCGTATGACAACTATGCGCAAGTTCGCAAAACCTGATCAGTGTTCGGCGTTCTCGCCTTGTGTGCGGGCAAAACACAGGTGACACAATCGATGGGTCTGTGAATATCGTAAACCAAAATTAGTGCACCCTTAGCTGTTGTCGGGGCTGATGGAACTGGAGACGGAATAAACATTGTTGACGGCGTTGAGCATCCAAGACAGGCTGATTTTATCTGGCACTGCACGACCGAGTGCAGATGTTAATACTGTAGGGAAATGGCACTCACAATAGCAATAAGGCTGCGCCTTGGTTTGATACTGCTATGGATGAATTGTAACGAGTTAACAACAAAAGGATATGTTGCTACAATTGCTTACTCCGTTCGCAGTACCATGACTTCCAGAAAGATCCATGAATAGGACATCTTTAGTTTGGGGCATCCACAGGCCCATCGGTTGTCTCACCTGTGTCTCTCCAACACACTGGACGGGAACATCGAGTACTAATCGGGTTTCCCAAACATGAACTCAGCTGTTCTACGATCCGGAGAGCACCCGGTAGCGCTCGAGTAAGTTGCCGTTCTCCCCCCACTGGACTTGACACAGTTAGCCGATCTCTTTTATGGCTGGTGTTCAGCCGACATGGCATAAACGAGCTCCCCAAATCACGTTTCGGGCTTCTACTGGTTTCATCCCTGCCTAGTCGGTCCCTGGACAGCTCGAAAGCCAACGTCCCATACTTGGCCAAAGTAACCGTGCAGTGTGAATCGAACGTGAAGAGTTTGGGGTCCGGTGATAGTCTCTTGTTGACCTCGGAGATCTAGAATGCAATATAACCATCTGCCTAACCGCATAATGGTTAAATTAGCTGGGACCATGACAAAGGGCATCGGAAAGTGGGTGAATTCTACAGGAAGCTCGTAAAAGATGTCGGTGCTCAGCACATATTGTTGCTCAGGCAATCTATGTATACGGCTTTCAGCTTCAGCAACACAAATAAATGCAATTCACTTTATACCGCTTCTGTTCCGTGTTTTGCAACGACACGAACTGAAACGGAATATTTCTGGAGTGTACTATACGAATTCACATAACAACCTGACTTGGAACCGTCGATAATGCATATGTTGGAAGTACTTTACTATGCTTCAGGCCCCGTTATCTGAAACCATAGGTTGTCTGGCGTAGTAAGATTGCAGATTGTCTTCATTCTTGTAATCAGGTAAAATTGATGATCAGATGCATATTCAACCCCACTTGGAACGGTGCAAGCTACATTCATGTGTATACCAATGGTGAACGTCCTACGTGCACTTCTTATCAAATAATGTATATGGTGGTTCATCCAACCAGTTATTCGTGACTAGGGACCTTCCTTTTAATGAGACAAGTTTGCACTGGTCCTGAGAATCTTGTCATTGCACTGATGAACAAACTACTGAACCACGCGTAGGGGCTGGAAGAACACTCTGGAACGTTGGTGACCAATCCCCAGGAAGGAACATCATCTCTGAAGAATAGGTAGAAACGAATAATGCTTGGCGTGACAGTCTAGTTCTCTGCAAAGGTGACAAGTCAGTGGCTTAAAATCTAGGTATAGCATTGTTAGTGTGCATATGTGGTGCTGACCTGCGGTCGCTCGCCTCAGTACCGATCCTATCAATTTCCGCAATTTTACCACAGAATACTTAAGATATTTATATATCCCAGAAGGATAGTCTATATAGTTGCACGGTTCTTATTGTAAAAACATGGCTTCTGTATCGAGCTATCCATCTTGTGTACCTGGAAGAACATCGACTATCGCTCACCAGGGGCATGAAGACGTGGACTCATTTCATTGAAGCACTTGTGTGCCATAGGTTGAAGGTCTAATGTCTGAAGGCCAAGTGACTTTGCCTGAAAACCCAAAGGTTCAATTCCGCGAATGTTCTTTGGAGTTAATTTAGCAGACTATGCTACTATCATGACCTGTACCGCAAGGATAACCTACGGGAATCGCAATCGGGCAACAATTTGGTAGAGCTCAGTATACGAAGTATTGATAGTCCTGAAGTTGCTACTGAACACGATGGTGTTCTATAGATGGAAAATCTGTTTTGTGGTGCAAAGACCTGTTTCCAAAAGGTTTGGTAAATTTTCAGAAATATGGTCCGAAAATGCCAAATAGATTATGTCAAAACTCCGACGAAACGTGGTGGTATTTAAGACATTCTGCTAGGAGGTATCGTTCGAGACGGGCAAACTTTTGTTAGTATGAAAGAATGGAAGAAACATTAGCTGTCTTAAGGATCTACATTTCTAGGAAGATCCTAGAACTAGAACTAGTGGCCTAAAACGGCTAAAATCACGAATCCTTTAAAGTGTTTCGATGAACGTCTATGTAGGTTACTGTACATCACTCCTAAGGTTTGCAAGTTACCACAGAATGATTGTGAATACGTATTCTTGAAAATAGCCATAATATAATCAGGCAGACATTATTCAAAAACCACCAGGAAGTTTACATCACAAGCTGCCAGACGAAATAAATGTTCCTTATACGGTCGTCTTCGGAATATTCAAAATAGTAAAAAGTCACTCCACAACTAATCACTTTTGTTCAAGGTTGGACTTTTCCGGAAGTGCCGGAGGACGACTAGTCACAACAGCTGGCTGACCTAAAATAGTAAACAGCGAACGTTTTAGTTTTTGATCTAGTTTATGTAGGGAAATCAATGTCAGTTTACACACTTTTTCTGCTTGTGATCTACTATGTTTTCTTTGGTAAATGGTGGTTCAGTTACCGTCAGACAGCTCCGAACCTGTCTTCTGCTTCAATTAAAGAAACAAACATGATGTGAACATCCGATACACATTATGATTAGGGATCTAGACTGTATTTCAAATTATTTAGACATTTCTAGGTTCAAACGTCAAGGGTTGCATACATTATGTTTGGCTATACTGTTCAATCTATTGCCTATATCTCTTGTTTTATTCGGCATCCCTTTTTAGTATTTGGTGAGTAATTGATCATTACCATGTTCGAGGATTTGCGTTAGTTTTATATTCTGCATCAGCACCGTGATTTATACGCGTGGCTCCCGTCCCTAAGCTGATGGGCATTTTGTCTCGGTAACGTAAGATTTACCAGCAGATAGATAGATGAAATGGCACAACCACCACCTCAGAAATCAGAAAAAGGGACGCTGCTCCCGATATCAGTTCATTTCGCTTTGGCTTCAAAGCCACGCTTAGCCTCCCTGGTTGTTCTCTTTTTGTACTATTGCTATTGAGTAATGAGCTTGACGGCTGAAATGTTAGGGAAGTGGATTTGTCTTGTGGACTGCGCGTGTTGCAGCGAATCATGACATGTACTCTGGAACGTGGGCTCAACTGTGATTAATCGAGTTGTTTCAGTGAACACAAAGAACACATCAGAATGATGGTGACATGAATTCAGTGGTAGCAGCTCAGTTGTTTGGCAGTTAATCCTGCTGTACTGTTCCAGGTCTTGAAACGGGCACGTCTTGAGTAATGTGATGTTCCTATCCTTCCAAGGTAAAGTGCATGTCATCAATTTAGACTAAAAGACTTCACAGGACACTGATTAAACAATGCAAAGCTGCTAAAAAAATGGCCGGTGATAGCATAACAGCATAGTCAGAAAATAGTGAAGTCGCACGACTTTCCGTGTATTGTACAAACTAGCGGTTAAATTAGCTGTTTTTGTTTGCACAACTCAGGTTTCCGCTGTTGACAGCAAAGTTTTTGGACTCCTATGAAGCAACGTTTGCACACTGTTCTGGTAGACACTGGTTGATACCATAAATTCTGAAGGATTCGTAGTGGCGTTGGCTTTAAACTCAAGACGAATAAAGACAAATTTTGGACGTATAGTGGACGTTCAGCCAGTTCGATAGGTTGAAAACTGAGAGATGGTCAAGGTTATATCCTTCTCCACATACGACGCGAATTGGCCGAAGCTGGTAGGTTGCAATTTTGCCGTGAGTGGACGCATCAGAGGCCGTAGCCAACGTATGACGCTTTGAACCAAAGCTCGATTCCGAGGTTGACGTCTGCGGAAGGTGACGTCGTTGACTGAACTAGGTGCGCACAGAATTGCATGTGGCTAGTAACTGACGAAAATGGAGACTGATCTCTAACTTCGTTGGACTAAGTTCTTCCTTATGACCTGATAATACGCCTACCGCTGCAGTGAACATTTCAGGAAGGCGTGGTGGAGACACCATGTTGGGATTGAATCAGAGATGTGGTTTGGATGACTGCAGTCTGTTATAAACATGGTTTCCGGATATCGTTGGGTCAAGCAGAATTGGGAAATTTCAACTGACTTCGCAGGTTACGGAGCGGTTTGCGTATCTCTGATTTCACGCGTCCCCATGTCATAACACCAGATCTTAACAAATTCGTGTATTGAATGGTTGGGTCAGTGACGATAAGGTAACGGTTCAGAAGCAAAAGTCGATAAGTGCCACCAAAGTGGAAATAGACAACAGAAGTGAGGGAATGGTATAAGCGACGTGATCATCAGGGGGTGCAGTAGGGGAGATTACGGGCCAAGAAGACTGAGTCTACCATTACAAAGATGATGCAGTGGCAGTATGGAAAATGAAGGGCAGCGTAAAGAGCGCACTTGTATCGGTAACCTACCAGATTGAATTGGGCGGCAAATCCCCACGTAGAAGGACTAGGCTGTTATTAGACACAGGAGCAAATGGAGGATCAGTAAGCAGTAGCCCGGCCGCGGTGTTTTAGTTGTCTGATGCTCCGAATCCTTAATAGACTGTAGCGTGCTCAGGCTTGAGCTCCGACCATGGCATCGTTTGCACCGAATCGCTTGCCGTTGAGTTACCGAAACCAAGAGACCAAAAAATAATTTAAAAATCCAACAGGTTAACAGGTCTTGTCACCGCATTACACTTAACTATAATCTAAATAAAACAGACACGTCTCTACTGGGTGGGTGAACTCAGTGAATGGAATGAAACAGTGACATCAAGCGTAGGAAAACGTCCTTGTCCACTGTCTTAGATCTGTAATTAATGGAACAGTTTGCGCATAATAACGAGTTGAAAAGAATAGAGTATAGGGGAACGGAGTAGACATTTCTGGTTGCATACGGGCTGGTAATAAGTAGTTGATACAAACTCATTTCTTACAGGTTCATCATATACTGTTTCCGAATTTCGGAAGCATATATCATAGTCTACTCAGATTGAGCGTCCGCACAGTTTGGGGGGAGGGGCATACGTGAAATTCTCATGATGAAATTTCATGCTTCAGTGGTGCTTCTATGCGATAGTCAGCGCGAGAGTTGAACAAGATTTCTGTGATTGCTGACAGCTTGACTCCTATTCGCGGAGTTATTTATGTTCAACCAAGGTGTGATTGAATATGACCTGCAAAATTTCCATCCGGGTCGGTCTCAAGGTGAGGTAAAATATAGAAAAATAGCGTAACACATATCTGGCTGCAAAATTCTAGGCTTACGTTGGCCTTATTCTTCCTCTCAGGTATAATGTGTGAAATGCCAATGTGGGTCCCCGTTTCAATTTTCTCTACTCCTGTCCAGCTTTGGATCTTCGAATATCAAGTCATTACTCAAGAGGGCTGTGTCTACTGAATTTACGATCACTGTCGATTTGGTGTGCACAGAAGTCACAAAAAACCACGCCCATGAGGCCAATTCATTAATCCAAGCGGACGTGCATTCTCAGTACGCAAGGGCGCACGTGTGTGTATTCGTGAGAAATCTCGTCACGCCGGATGAGTGATCGCAATGCTCAAAGAGCTGTTTGGGTTTTGTAGAGGCACGCAAATTGCAGCATCAGAGGTGCGTGTTTTTTTCCAATACTAGGACACGCAACTGAGTAATACCAAGCATAATGTGCTCGGAATACTGGTGAACCACGCGGGCAAGAGGTAGTGACGACCAGCCACACATAGCCTCAGTTTCCACAGACATTCGCCCATTGAAGTCGTTGTAGTACGCCAACAGAACAACTATGATACAAACGTGCACTCATACATAGACACGCTCACTCTGTCCAGTTTACTCAAGCCGGACATCAGAACTAAGGCTGTGGTCAAACCAATCACGACATTTACTGTCTTGACAAGTGTTAGCCACGGTAACCGAAATGTTGGGACCATAACACATACCGCTGTTTTGATTCACAGATTTTCTAAATCTGAGAAGGGATGAGAGAAGGAAGATAGGACGGGTTGATAAGCTAGTTTCAGGAGCGGTTGATTGCATCATATGTCAAAAATTTATAAAAACCCACTAGTTGACGTGCTCGCATGAGTGTGTCTTGTGCGACCGTTTCAGTTTAGTGATTTATCGCTGATGTGTATGAAATATAATTCAAGCTCAAAAACGATACTACTGACAGTCACATGAATCCAACGGAACACCTATTCTTTTGCCAGGCGGACAGGCCTTGAAGTGATACAAGCAATTTTTGCATTCATCTGCAACAATATCTTAGACGTTCGCGCTTTATTTTCAGTATGCCTCTTGATGTACCATGATATTCTTAATTGGTGTTCACAAAAAAAGGGCAAGCAGGTGACACTAACTAGGGTGGGATATCTTTTCACCCTTCGTCGGTAACACTGATGAGCTGATTAGCATGAAGCAGTCTTACGTATTCATTCAACAAAACTGGGGTATTTTCTCGAAGGAACACCACTCATAAGGTTACTGAAAACTTTTCAACAGCCCACGACCGGCTTTGGTCTTCGTGGGGTTTATGAGGCAGGCACAGTAGTCGAGTTTCCGTCAAACTTGTGTTCTGCTTGAACCCAAATTATACGAAGCTCGCGAAATGCACCAATTAGCACACCAGTTTGGTTTCATCGGAAGAGTGAACGGAATTCCAGTTGAATCTTTCTTTCTCAGCAACCTTATGAGTGAATAAAATATACTCCGACATCGAATATCGAATATCGTGCCAAATGAAACACAAGGCGACCTTTGAGCAGCACATTCTGTTGAGGAATACTATAAGTGAGAGATTCAGCTGGGGTTCAGTTTGGTCTCCTGTGAAACCCAAATTAGTGTAAAATCAGTGTATATCGCAAAAAAAGGGTCATGTTTATGCTATAAAACTGGTTATTGGGGTTATTTTTACCACTAAATATGGAAGACTTTGGGTTGCCGAACCAACAAAGTGAGGATTTATCAACCAGTCGCCAGTAAGTCTTCAGATAAGTGATATTTCTCATTGTCTTCTATAGAGCAAGGAAATTTTCCTGAATATATCTTCAGGTTCTCCAAATGGGCATATTGCTCTATGCAGTGCAGCAGGTTCAGGCGATTGACGGTGATGTGGGTGTCTAGGAACCGACCATCCTTTTCCCTTGATCCATTTGTCCATTACAAAAATTTTCTGTTTGACACTGTTCCGTCATAACAGAGGGATTAAGGTATAAAGGCTACTCATTCTCCTGTTTCTTTATTTGTCTTTCAGGTTTCGAAATTGAACTAGAAGATAATACTAAAGGAGTTTGGGGTGACTATTTCAAGGCATGGGGTGTGACCCGATTCAGCAAATATGATTTATGTCACGGGGTAAGCAATAAAACAAGAACGCAATTTATTTGGTTATTCTGCTAATTAACTTTGGGCGCACTACACTCTGACGTCAGACTTACTCAGCCTGGTACTAGCTGTACTCGGAAAACTCACACATCTACTGCCACTGTGTTTACGTTTACCTTTGAGCCTTTGCCGTTCCGGTCACAATACAAAAGTTTCGTTTTTCCACTGGCTGGTCCCCAAAGTTTCATCGGTCTTATATAGCAAGTGAATACCAAATTGAACGTATGTTGCAATAAATAGTTATTAGCGAATTAAGCTCGTATTAATATGAGACTTAGGTAAAATTTAACTGAATCTGCCGTTGTGAGAGCCTCCAACCTCGTGATAACTGAAGGTCAGCAGTAGCTTTGAGGATGAATGCTCACCTGCATGTATGCAAAAATGGCGCTTAAGTGTGAAATAAGATTTGTGAAAATTCGGAGACTAGGTTGAGGCTTAAAAAGTGCGAAGCCGTTAATAGGTTTTCCAGAGCTTCCATCTATATCATGAGTAGGGTCGCATCAAGGATAATTTCAAGATCCAAATAGAAGCTTTTTTCTGAAAGGGGTTAGTATATGCTCAGAAGCTGAGAATCGTCATCATCAAACTGCAGAGGATGTTGGACGAGTCTTCCATCTGAGAAGTCGCCACCGGAGTAGCCAGTCAACCCGTGATCTGAATCGCATGAATAAAGGATGGTTGGTGCTTCATCTTGTCTCAGTGCAAGTTATGCGTGGCTCTCATCATGGCAGAACTGTACGGTCTTCATCCACTAGCCAGTCCCAGGCCTAAGCCCGGCTAGAGTTTCGTGGGATGCGCAATCCTGGTGAAACAATTGTAAAATACCTCTCGGTTTCTCAACATAACTTGAACTCACTTGCAAAGCTTTAAAAAGTCCTCATCAGTCTACCATATCATCATTGCGAAATTGCTTTGGTAATTTGACATTCCAACGTTTATAGTACTTCACACTTCCTAAAAGCACCTGAAGACCAAGGCGTACAGGACGATACGTAGTTATCATCACTGTATGAGGTCTCTTCCCCCATATGTGAACATGACTTCCAAATCACTCAACCGATTCTTGAGTTGCATGTTACGTTCGAATAAAGGCTATTCATATTTTTAGTGTATCAGTTGAAATAGATGATTGTCTAATTTTGTGATACTTTCCTTTCTGCTTTACAAGATGCGTCAAGTGGCAGAAAAAGCGAGCATGTTTTATGAAATCCAACTGGCTTTTTGTGCCACAGAATTTTCCCAAGTGGGAGAAACATCAAGTGACGACGAGCTCACTTTGTATTTCACCGTGAGCAGCCTGAAACTGGAGGTGGACGCCTGTTTCAGGAAAGTCGCGACGGAGTTGCAGAAGATCTTCAACTCACCTCCTTCTGGGGCTGTTAAGGGCAACAAAGTAAACGTTCGTTGTAAGTAACATGGTCCTGCGACAGCTCGACCACACTGCAGAAAAGTACATTTATCGCAATGCTTTATCCTGAGCAACTATCTCTAGATGCTGATATCGAATCTACCCTTTAGCTCTCTGCAGTGAAGTAGCATCTCACGTACCCTGTACCTTATGAGGATAAACGGTGATAATTTTGCTTGTTTTTCAAAGGTAAGGGTTGGTTACAATGAAGATCAGTGAAGTTATCCCAATTCTACCAAGCTTGGGTTTGAATCTAACAAATGCAGGAAAAACTAACGGGGCATAGAAACAGTGGTCCAGCGCCTACTACAAGTTATGAGCAGTGACTGAACGTTTTGTTTCTGGGTTGAGAAGGTTCATGGGGATAGGGGATGAACTTCATAATCATAGGGCAAACTTTGCTTAGCTCTAAATCGTGTCCCCAGAACGTATAATTACCGTAACTTGGCTGGAAGAATGTTGAGGCTCATATAGCTTAATAACCACAGGTTTAAACTGGATGAGGTCGGCCACCATGGTGTGAATAAGGGTTTATTAGCTTTCTGACTAATCTGATCGGGTTAACTTTATCACTGAGGAACATCCACCGAAGTACCGTTACTGTAACATTCATGGTTATCCACTCGTGAGGGCGATGCAGGGTATATACTGCATCGTTTTATTCACCTAGTTTATGCAGACAAGGCCATTCCGATAGTATAAATGTGCCACAATCTGGAAGTCGTGCGACAAGGACTATTTGAGCAGCTCA
The DNA here is from genome assembly GCA_004794785.1 of Opisthorchis felineus. Classification (NCBI taxonomy): domain Eukaryota; kingdom Metazoa; phylum Platyhelminthes; class Trematoda; order Opisthorchiida; family Opisthorchiidae; genus Opisthorchis; species Opisthorchis felineus. The sequence continues at coordinate 759,610 of SJOL01009809.1, forward strand.
TTTAATTTGTAGCGGCTGAGGACCTCCACAGAATAGTCATCCAAAACGTTGAGTCCGATTTGCAGTGGCTGATCACATGAGTGGAATAATATTGGATGAATCAAACTGCAGGGTAATAGCTGACCGGATTCCACTGTCAATGATTCTTCTCCAGTTTTGTCAGTGTGCAAACTAGCATGAGGTTTTACCCATTAGCTCAGTGGGAAGAATTCTACGGGCACTTGTCATCAATCATCAAACCCTTTTGGTCAACTGACTGCCAGTCCCTCATCAGTGATCTCAACGCCCAAGGAGCATTGAAAATCACATGTAGGAGGGCTATTCAGACCGTTTGGAATTGGAGCCTTAGGTGTATACGTCCGGTTTATGATAGCGATTTGTGTGTGCCACCACTAATACGTGATTCAGTAGTGGGTGAGTATCCCTCACGAGATGGTGCATCCATGGAGTGAACCTGAGCATGTTTGGGTCTATATCGTTTTCTCACAAAGGGATATCAAGGAACTTCATGTAGAAAAGTTGATGAGCGGCGCTGACAGCAAGAGGCGTCATATATTGGTGCGTTCCAAAGTGTGATCGGCCCTGAAGAGACACATGATCATGAGTTGAAGTGTTTGTGTTGAAGAGTTTGTCGCTGACAGCTTGTTCAAAGCAGCGAAACCATTCCATTTGGAAAGTTAATAATTTCATGCTGACACAACATAACTCGTCTAAAGCGATTGCCGAATGAACCTCTTAAAAACAGTGCTCCGCAAGGGTGGATGCTGTAGGGCTCCTCACAACCCAAAGCCTATCGGTGAACTCAAAATGATTCTATTGTGAGGTAGGCGCTCAACATTTAGCTGTAGAGTCAAAAGTGTATAGCTAGTGACGGTGGGACCGATTTTTCCGGGTTGTTTGTGTAAAGAAAATGGGAGATCAATATCTAGGGTTTGTCAGAGGGATTTGAGAAACCGACAGAAATCGATCGCGCAGCTGCATTAAAATATTGGACTGACACGCGATTAGAAAACTTTGGAGACGCTTCGTTATTTCGCCCAGGGGCGTTCTAGCATGTTGAGTTCTGTTGCATTGTTGTAGATCTGGAAGGAGCAAACTGGCCAGCGAATGCATTTTTCATCATTCCGTTAAAGTTAGCACAAACAATAGTATGTCACGATTCCGAATCTAAAGTTTGAAGGCACCGATTGTTTCGTCCAGTTTTGTTAACAATATGAACATGGGATGTTCTAGAAAAGCCTCTCCTCTAGTGTTGTAATGGTTCTTGATCTGTGATGTGTCACGTCTTAGAGGCGGAACGGGTCAACTCGGGGATCGAGTAAGGCAAAACTTGATTAGTACCGGAATAGCAACTCACTACGTGTTTTGTAATGATTGGGATTCGTCAGTGGATGTAACAGGATTGGTCGCGTTTACCTTTGTTTGTTTACCGCAGCACCTCGTGGCTACCAATCACACTTGCGCTTAAGGCCGATATGAACAGAAGCTTTCCCTGACTGAGTCTATGCTATGAGAGTTTCCATCGTGAGATCCTCTATGGGAATTGTAAAAAGTAAGGACTAATACTTGTCTGGTACCAGATAACCGAATTCCCCGACAATTTTCATTTCAAGAGTTAAGCCAAGAAACCATCTCTATCGCTTACGAAAACTTAAAATGTATTACGCCTCTAGAGACGCATAACTTTTGGTTGTTGGTAAGATGCGAGCAATCTCGAAAACACGACTTTTGCGCGGAATCCTCTGGATTAATTCTTCATGACAGACTCTGAGAATTCTCCGTTCCATGTATCAGTTTCAATGCTCCACATATTTAGTGGTTTGCACTTCAATTCTCTCAGTCAGCAAACAGATTGCCGCTTCAAATAACCGCTTCAAGCACATGCTGGTCAAAGGTAACCACATACGAAGAATTCTTCATCTCACTTGTCATCACGTCAGGGAAACTTCGTTGGTCGCCTGTTCATCCATTCATTTATCATCAATGACACTTTCCGCTGGGCTCAAAGGCAGCCTGACGATCCAACGAGGAGAAATGTTAATCAGGGGAAGAATTCCGGTGCAGGATGCCACAGTTAAAAAATGGAGGCGTCTTTGCATTTGTTCTACTTAGTAGCCAAGAGGTCGTCAGTATCTTGATCAAGAACAGATCAGCTGGTCTCATTATACATGTGTATTCTGCACGAATAGCTACGACTATGCTTGCTCTAAGTTAATTTGAAGAAACTCGCTGATGAAAGCAAGTTCAGGTGAGACTACATCAATTTGATAGTCTTCAAACATCTCAACAAACTTGCATGGATGTCTTGACAAGTGGCTAGACATCTTAAATGGAAATGCCTTCCGTTGTAGTCAGAACAATCTTAAAGCCACCATGCACAACTTGTGAAATGAAAGCTTGATAAAACTTTTAGTGACATGCGAGTCTCGGTCACCACAATAAACACCAAATATCAAGGGAAAAATTGAACATAAGCATCTTCTGGACATAGGTTGCTCGGTGAACATGCGAAGGGATGAAAACATTTACTATCTCGAGATTTATTTAAGCCATACCGCAAAACTTTAGCAGTGTAATTGGGATACGAAGTCTGTTTCATTTGTCTGAGTAGATGTGGGAAAGCTTTACTAGTATAAAGAGGTCTGACCAAAGCAGTTTTTCATTTTAACGGTTGATTGGCTGCACACAACTTCAAAAGTGGTCTGGGTCTGTAGTTCTAGATCTTTATAAGTCCATACTGAACTAATATTGATTCAAATCATCTGCAGCATGTAGATAATGTTAGTTTTTTAGGCACGAAGTTTGTTTATCATTTTGTTGTGTGTGCATGGTGTCATCTTTCGCATCCATCACGGATATACTTCCCAGAAATAACCTTTAGGAAACAAACAGCAAAATAAGCAGCTTTTGCAATATGGGCACTCCACTTAAGGGAGGCTTGCAGTTCAAAAATGTTAAAAACCTATTCTCTCTTCTTGGGGTTCCCGCCTAATGCATCTTCCATCGAATTCAAAAAGTTCCATAGAGAGTACTTTCATTTCATAGAATGACTCGCATTTACAAGAAGTCATCCCGGGGAATTGGCACGGTAGTTAGCCCTAGTTGAGTTGGAACCCGTCAACAAAACAAGACAGGTCTTGACCACACTGGGAGGCACAAACACTAGGTAGCACGGTGTAACAACTAGGTCGTTTTCTTTACAGTACGCATAACTACTAACCGCCAGATTGAGAGCAGGTCAAATGAACCTACAGGGATGTTATATGAGCTGACTGCGGAGATATTTACAACGCATCCAGTTAATTATCCTCCTACCACATTCACTCCGGTCGAAAAAAGGTGGCTGCTTTTGTCTAATTAGCTGTTCCACCTAGAACTTGCTGAAAAGTGCTAGAGGGCCAGGTGCGTAAACTTTTCGACATATTCGTTGAATGATTTCGTTTGAAAACTAAGTATTTATTAAGAATAAAAGCTGATTGCTCAAGGATTGGTTCTTACGACCGATCGAATCGAATGTGACAAACTGAACATCCACATTCGGATCTTGTTTGTGACAGAAAAACAAGAAGCCGGCTGTGTAGGTAAGACCACAATTTGGAGGCCGCACAGATAACAGGATGACAAACGTAGGTGGTGGCAGGTAAATCCAACATTTATTTTATTATTCGATACACCAAGACATGACATCGCATTCCAAATAACCTTGCGGTATAACTTTCCAGTCGTTCTGAATGAAGTTGTAATGTTCATCTGAAGAGGCGACTTTTCATCCAAAATTATTTTATAATCAAATATGCCTGTGCATACCTACTGAAAATTCAAATTTCGTGTAAATTGAAGGTGATGTTTTAAAGCTGTATTATTGTAATAGAGTTTTAGTGAACTGAGCTTAATTTAACAAGGATAGAATAAAAACAGGGACCTGGAAGACCTTTGTGAGACTGATACCACATGAATGAGTGTGGTTAATCGAAATATAACACCTGAACTTCCACCCACTTGAACAGAATCCGACTTTCTACATTCTAGCTGTGCAATCATTAGTCATCAAAAGTGAGTTTCGTACATTTTTCTGATATGGAGATTAACAATGGAATCCAGCATATCAGATATAACAAGAGTGTGTATATACCAATACTAGCACTGACACAACTGGTGAACCCAGTATTATTGAATGCTCACTCGAGTTTCTTTATTCACCTCGCGCGAACAATTATCCTTCCTTCAGGGAGAAACCAAACAAGCAAAACTTCTATCGAACGGACAATTGTTAGTTACTTATTTCCCTCCTACTGAACTACTCTCCCAAGGAAACTAACCACTCAGAACTGGGGGAGAGACCTTTGTTCCCAAAATGGAGGATCAGCTCGGAAGAGCAGGATTTCAAAAGAGACAGTCCCCATGCCAGTTCTCCTGAGTTAAAAATGGATAGCAACCTTCAAGGGTTATTGTCCTCAGTACAACTGATACACTAACGGGCCACATTAGTATAGCATTTGGCTGTACTCTACCTCAGTCTGTCATTATTCAGCCCTTGAAACGTGGATAGCATCATCCGTTTAGGCACTTCGTAGTTGAAATTGAGGATAGTAAAGCTAAAGGGTAGGATGTGCAACTCAATATTTCTTTAATACTTGAATTCTTTCCATTAGTGTACGAGAATATGCCTGTCATGGAAACAATTTGGAAAACACTGAATTTTTTTTCGAGTAGTGGAGCCTTTTACCAGTTTTATTTGGACACTAGGAACATCTTAGTATGGATTGTGTTACATATAGTGTCTCTTATGATGCAACGAAAGTGCGGCAGTATGACTGAAACGACAGACCAGCTTCGTGATACAGCGCCAAATCAGACGTGTGAACCAGTTGTTGTGTTCAAGCGTGTTGGTAGCCCTTAATAGCGAGTACAAAAAATCACCCTGCGATCAGTGGAAACGACGAGCGAATATTTGGACGGAATTCGTAGATCAGCTCAACATTTCATGTTGACTTTCGCTTTAATTTTCACTTAATCGTACTGACGTCAAAAATTGCGACCAATGTTTTCATATCACCGCAGAGTGTTTCCACTGACAAGTTAAACATGCAACACTGATGTACGAGGGAGGCAGCTTCAAGAACTTTTATGTGGGCAAAGACATATCTAGTCGGTCGGAGCGAATGCTTTCTTCACCTGTTTACAAACTCATGTGGTGCAAAGCCGCGTTTTGGACATATGTTTGATCGCAAATGGCGTCCTAATAAATGTTATTCAGCCATGTGACCTCAGCAGCTGCTCCACCAGAGCAACCATTATGGACACCTGCCCTTTGGGTCACTAGCGTCTACTCCAAAGCTTGAGAAAAAAAGATAGTTTCCGATCGGAAGAAGACTTCGCTAAGATTGATGGTTATCAAGATGCTAGATCTTGCGTTTCATTTGATTCCTATTCCTTAGCAGTGATGTGCGTAAAGTCACGTTGGAGATTAGTTAATGCAAGTTGAAATAATGACTGACTGATTTGTGATATTAGGGGAGACAAATTTATTGACCGTTTTCAAGCACTGACCTGAGACTCTACGTCACCGATGTATTATTTAAGGACCATAAATGTGTAGAAGTTGAATACAATCAGCAGTTCGTAAATGCGTATTTTTGCGTGGGTCCTAACCAGGACTGGTTTGGTCACAAAACAGCCCGGGCTAGTCCACAAAATGACTACCACTGAATAGGCTATAAGTTCCACGTGAGCTTGATTTTGAAACAGCTTGATCTGCAGGGTATTCTTACGTGTTGTGGAGTACCATTATTTGGTAATGTGAGATTTTGAGATTTGAATGGAGATTTCGTCCTGTAAGTGAAGCCAATCTATGCTGAAAGGCAGAGAAGCACTATACAACGGTGTCATCCTCATTGGAAATTATTAGTAGTGCATTTCTTACGAAATGCCAGGCAATTTCGAACCCACGACATCCAAGCTAATAGTTTGAATGCTTAACTATTTAGCCACGAGCAGTTGATTACGAGTATTACAAGAATTACCACGGGATCCACATCGAGTGATCCATTGAGGGAGAAACAGCTGTACAATGCTTTGCGGCTTTTCAGCACGGATTGTCTTCACTTACACGACGAAATTTTCACGAATTTTTTTCAAATCTCCTCACACTACCAACTGTTCATAAGCAGCTCAGAGGAAGAATAAAATTCACCCAATGGGTGAAACTTCCACTTGAGAGGTCGTCACTCGAAAAGCTAGTCAGAACATGACCACGTGAGGTGGTTTACTTGATTGGAGGATGAGTGGCGCTACATCTTGTCTAAGTGAGGGATAATTGTACTGCTGACCAACCGCTCGTGACCGAACTGCCAAGTGTTCAGATTACTGGCCTGGAGGTTGGGGGTTCGAGACTCCCTGGAGCTTCGTGAGAGGCGCACGGCTGATGAGTCCCAATAAGGATGAAACAGCTGTACAGTGCTTATGGGCGTTTCAGCATAGTTTGCTTCACTTAGAGGACGGAATCTCCGTTGAAAACATTAAGTGATTGCGTTTGACCGAGAATGGGTGACTGGGCGATTGCGCGATTACGAAACAGTGTCACCTATACACAATAGTACACCAGTTGGGAAGCATTTAACATCCTTTGCTCGATAATCAAGGGGAACTTGACTCTTGTGCAGTGCTTACGTTACTAAGACATCTCCCATTTAGTGAATTTTCCGTATTTGCTCACATCTAAAGTGCACTGCTAGTACCGAAAAATTTACTGAGATCGTGTGAGGCGTACTGTGAGTTTGAGTGTTTGGAATCATCAGAAGTTTCCTTCCACTTTTAGATTTGGGAATTAGAAATTGGAATTCGTCCCGAATGTTTCGAAGTCGTACTCTGTGCAGGCATTGCATTGTTATTTGGGTAGGCGTAAAAGCCGCATGACCACAAAGTGAAGTATGTACATCGGAATCAGGGATTCATTGGGTGCAGTTTCCGCCGAGCGCGCAAGTGTCTTGTTTACGTGGTTATAGACATTCATAACGGTTACCCGAAAAAACGCACAATTATTCCTTGTTATTACAATACACTTCACCTAACTCCATCTTCTCCCAATGGTTCTCAGATATACATAATTCTGTTATCTAATTTACGATGTTTTACCAAACCTGTTCTCCCCTATAAAACAGAGGCCATGTTGAACAAAATAGAGAAAGAAGAATCGAGCGAAGATGTCTGGAATTCGGACAGGGAGTTTCAGCTAGCTGTGAGTTGGCCACTTATAATCCACGATCTGACAGCTCAGTTCTCTTGGTTCATGTAATCTGATCACTTCATATGTGCCATCCTCAAGCATCCGTAAAACTTCATGAGGTGATACTGATGAACAAGCACACCCACAGGACCTGACAGTTGGTGTACCACTTGGCCGTATTCTAGCAGCAAAGAGCTTAGCCTGTTACACAGTTGCCCGTTGGCTGGTAGACGCCCTAGTTCCAGTATGAAAGCTTTCTTGTGTAACTATGGACAACCCTTCAGGCAGGTTTGTCTTGGAATAAAAGACAACATTCAAACAACGCCAGTTTGATTACGTTTCATGAAAATTCTATGTTTAAAATTTTGGTGAACGTGGATAAATAACACTCTGTTTATATGCTTACTTATGAACTATGTACATCCTAGCTTAGAGTTGATTTATAAGTGGGAACGTGTAAGTCTCCCGCTTTAGATAAGCTGGTTGTGAGACATTTAGGCGGCATATTATTGAGAACAGTTTATAACAAATTCACATGGAGTGGATACTATCTTCACTGCTTCCTCTTCTCTCCATTTTCATACAAACATGGCTTGTTTCAACGAGCCAGAAGGAAGTGTTTTGAAGATCGCAAACAACGAGAACCCAGACTTTTATAGGCCGTGGGTCATCAGAACGTAGTATTCACATTCTTTGTAGAAAAACCCCGAAAACTCGACAGTATCACTGATAGGAACGTAAACTTCGTCTGACACTGCTATTGAGATGCGACAATTTAACCACTGACACACCAAAAAGTAGTGTCTGCATTACCACTTACACAACAACCAAACTTCTTCTGTTTTTGACTGAGACCCACTTACTATTGTTTCAAATGCTGTTTACCAGTTCATCCGGAGATGCGGTGGCACATACCTACGTAAAGTAGAGTGGTACCCACATCGCCGAACGTTGCCTGAAGTCATTAAAAACATACGTTGCGTATTTGTCAGTCATGGGGTAGACCAAACAACACGACGGTTGTCCATTAATCGCAGGAGAAGTGATTGAGACGGGCCACAGGGGAAACTCAATTGCCGTTCTGTCACATGATATTATCTAGATCCACCTAGTATTCATGGTGGTCATGATCAGCAGCCAATCTTGTGTCCACTGTATTTTGTGTCATGAGTCTACAAAGGTAATGGTGAGGTGGACGTTATGGTGTTTTTCCGCCTTTGTGTGGAGTGTACCCTCATGCCGTACAGCTGTTGTCGTTACGGTTTTTTTGATGTTGAGTCATTTAAAGGTGATAAGTTTAGCGCGAATACATACTGCCATGGTTTGTTGTTGGCAGTCGTTTGCTTGGATGGGATATTTGCGGAGACACAAAACGCTTCCAGTTCGAAAATTCTGTAATTGGTAATATAAACTCATTTTTCATGTGAAAGCTTGAACATAAAGTAATGAAATGTCTGTTTTGGTGCGGAGGAACACTTATATTTCCTACTGCCTATGGTAACTTAGTCGAAAATTGCTTGTGTTTACAAAGAACATAAAGCACGAAACAATTATATATATATATATATATATATATTCTCGTGATACATCTACGGAAGTACCTCCTGAGGTGTTGAAGTGCACATATGGTCATTTATATCATATATATCACATGCTCACATATATGCTCACATATATACCGTGGTTGTAATAGCTATTAGTGTTTGCAAGGCGGCACCCAACAAGCATGTGACGGAAAGTGCGGCATCACATGCATACACTTTATCCCTTACTTGGTGTTTGTCCTGAAGACAGTTCTATTTAACTGTGAAGCTGGGTAAACACATCCTTTTATTGTTACCAGGCTGCGACAAATTGGCACTGGCTGCTCAGTACACGCAGAGTAATACCGCAATCACAGAATCAAAATGACCTAAACGAATGATGTTACAGTATACAAAGTAACTGTACGTATGAAGCCAATCGTACCGGTATGACGGAGGGACGCAGTACACCATAATTATCTTCAGCAACGACAATACTAACAGCCGTTTTAGCATATAATTACTTCTTTGCAGATAGATGGGGTAAAAAAATTTCCTCTTCATGTTCCCGTCGAACATACCAGAATCGAACGCAAATGACCCACGGCTGTCAGCGACAGGCATTCACATATCAGCGGTCGGCACAGAAAGCGACATTCGATCAGCGACTTTCGACTGATATTGGTGATATGCTGTTGTTGTAGAGATTTGGTGTGGACAGGAAAACATAAAAAATATCCATAATAGCTGACATCGCCCACCGCCAGTAAAAATGTGGTTCTCTCGCTCTGCTACTTGAATAGCTTGAGTAGTTCATAACTGTTTTACGTGATTTTTGCTTGTAGCAATTGCTTCGAATTGCACCTGATAACACGAGTAGGCTCCTTTCGCGGGTGCTTAGGTATATCTAGACACAGAATTTTCTTATGAACGTGGAGGTCTATATCGCTGATTACTGAGCAACGAAAGGTCCTTCGAGCGTCTGTGCGCTGCAAAATGAACAGACTGCACTAGCCACCTGATACATACTAGCATTTCGTAGCACATGAGTTTCATATATTGCTATCAAGTTACTTACTCCAAGAATAAATTTACTACCTAGATGAAGAAGAAATAATCCATGAAGCAACCTGCAAAACGGGGTTCTTAGCAGAAAACTGGGTCGGAATGTCGCTAAAGTAACATACAAATCACCCAAGTACACACCACTAGAGAAGAAAAAAAATTGCTGAGCTATTACAGAAGGACAACAAAGCATGGACCAAACTGCACTTCAAATAAAACGGGCTAAAAGAAGTTCAACAAGATGCTGACGGTTTTAAACAGCCTTGGGTCTTAGTAAGGACAAATACCGCGACTCGAAATAAACTTCCTCTTCAGGTACTCAGATTTTCGAGGGATTTTTGATGGGCTAATTTTAGTCCCACTTGACAAAATGTGATATCGTTTTGGAAAAGAATGTTATTCAAAATTGTTTTATCTCACAACGTGGGTATTAGTACTAGGGTGGATAGATCAGGGAAGTGCGTTGTTCTAAATTCTTTACGTGAACTATATGAGGGGCCGCGGGAATGAAAATGGGAGCATTGCACGCGCTCCGCTTGAATTTTAGGTGGTCTGTTGAGGTTTTAGCTGTAAGGAATACGGCAGTATAGGATGTGCAAGGCAGTGGTGTCCAGGCTCGTTTTTATTTTGCATTCCGATGTTATTCGGAAAGATTTGCTATAAGTTTATTCTACATGAACCGCAGGATACCGCCGAAAAATTATCTCCTGCTTGAGTCCCGCGACCGGTAATTAACCTGTTTCACAAGCCATTTTGAGCACATGTTTACGACTGGAAATCGTAGGTTACTAGAACATCCTTCTTAGATGTCACAAGTCATCTTCAATCGAACTACTGAGCATCACCGAATACAACCTTTTGGCTGCACGGTGTTCTAAAAATGTTCTCTACGCTTGGTTTAGAATAAGACAACAAAAACGTATAAAGATAGATTTTACCAGCACAAAACCGTAGCTCCCGATTTTCGCATTTAACAACCAAGATCTGTGTCTTCGTAAGAAAATAGAGGAAGCGTTTTACAGGAGTCCCTTCAAAACGTATTAAATAGTATCCTTGCCAGTTGACGCGCATTATTATTATCACTGTTCCAGGATATCAAAAACCATGGGAAGAGTTTGCATGGAATTGATATGCCCTGAACATCTTGGTAGAAAATGGTGGCTATAACGTTCCTTTGGACCCCAGAAAACAATTTAGTGGCACAAAGGTTTCAGGCATGGGCAGTTCGTGGGCTGATTTGAGTTTAAACCAATCTTTTTATGGTGCTCAGGCTGGCAGAATTTTATTTAGCGACGGTCGTTCTACGTGGTGCAACGCTTTCATGAAAATCAATTGACCGTGGACTTGGTTTGCAAAACTCCTCAAAAGCATTCAAAGACGTATCGATGCGGGCTGAACCTGAGCATGATCGTGAAGAGCGGAATGCTGTAGTGCGTGTTCCTCGGGCGGTTCAAACCACTTTCTAAATGCTCAAACCTCCAATGTACGGGTGACCATGCGCTTCAAAGTAGGTGGATCACGGTTGTGAACAGAGTTCCCTCGGCCCCTGGGTGCGTATAAGCTGCTTGCACAAATTATTCACGTTTCAACAACTCCTTCTGTATTATAGGGCCCGACTGATGAGGGTGGACGCAAAAATGTGCTGTGTAAATGAATGAAGTCAGAAATCCACGGACCATTGATCCTTCTTCGGTTCAATGTTTGGTGCGAATGGTCATTAGAATAAGCGCAGAATGATAATCGAAAGGATTTACGAAGCAGCCGTTCTTGATTTTTAAAAGAAGTTGATTCCAGTTTGCACGCCACGCCACAATAAATGAATAAAACAGCTTTTAAAGGACAACTGATTAAAATATATTGGAAAGAGCCATCACCAGTCAAACAATCAAAGCCAAGCCACATTGACCAGTATTGTAAATGCGCAATATACTTCACCCTCTACTTGCTTTCAATCAGATGGCCATTAGAGCTGACCCACAATAATGGGTTGTTGAAAACATAACAGTGTTTGCAGTGCAATGTTACCCAGATAGGTTCCATAGGTCCGAACCACACAGCTGATCATCAACGGAGTGACTGTATGAAACCTATGAACTCTCCTTGCATCGCTTCAATGACATCAGTCACAGGCCACAAAGAACGGTATTTGCTAGTCCTAAATCAAACAAAAATGTCTTAAAGTGCAGAGGAATTATTGGTAATTTGTCCATTCAGCGCATCGGTTTATTAGGGTGGACAACTGAAGGAATTTTATTACGTTTCACTTGGTACCGAAGTGCCCCGTGCATTTTTCAGCGTTTTGTATAGAATGTAGAACAACACCAGTTGGTGAAAGTCAGCTGGTAGTGCCAAATACGGGGTGCGATATATACGTTTATATATATATATATATATATACATATAATATAAATTAATTATTAGTCCGCCCATTTTAGCCATGGCAACGAAGTAAAGTTGAGCTGTTTCCTGTAGTTCGGAGAAATGAAGAGACGTATGAAGTTCGGAATGTTAAGGAACTTTTTCACAAAACAGAAGGTGAAATGCGTGCAAAGTTCAGTAGAACAGTACGCGATAGAGGGTAATCGCTTGACGTGTTTCACGATACTTATGATCAGTAAAGGGGCAAGAGGAACAAAAAAGTGCTAAATGTTGTTGAATTTGCCTGGAAATCTCTTCTCTAAGTTCAAGCTTCACCGTCCGCAAAATGCGCAGTTTTAAAGGACACAGTTATTGGGCTCCATACTTGTGCATGAAACTCAGAAAAGACGGTGACATACAGTGTTGCCTGAGGCTATCTCTTTATTTTTGATGTAATTACTTACAGTTATTCGTATTTTCCAAAAGCTGTAAGGATGTGTATTCAGACAAAATGCAATCCGATTTTTTCGTTTGAAGCTAAAACGTAACTATTCCATAATGTTGCTGGTACTGGAAGACCTGAACGCCTGCTTGATGAAACAATAGAATAAAACTCTGAACCAGTGTCTTGGAGGGTCTAAATTAACTGCTTGCCCTAGGCAGCGTGTACCTTAAACAAGCCCTATGGTGTGCAGCATTGTTGCTCAAAGGTAAGTCAATCACAAATTGGCTGACCGCCAATCCAAAAAAAGGGTGGGGGGTAAAATTGTGCATTAGTTAGTGGTTGCAAATGGTATATGGCTTCACATCTGACTTTTCAAAAATTCAAACCTACAACACCACCAGCATTGACTTTCAAGCCCCTTGCTTACAGGCAAACTAGAATGGTGATTACTATTAGTTACACAGAAGATTTCCTGAACATGAGACATGAGTATTTTGAGCCACCAGTTTACTATTTCCACGCAACAACCGTTTAAAATAAAAGTTCCTTCCATATAATCTGACACTTCTGGATCATTAGTATACTAACTTCATCTTCCGTTAGCCCTAAAGTCTTAATCCATCATTATTGGGTTGTAGGCTATCCAGGTGTTTTCACAGACGTCTGAAAGCAAATTTATTGTGGAGTTTTCTATTGTGCACGAGTTCCCTGGGAATGTGTTTGCGGCAAATTGTAGGTCTACACAGTCCAATATGTAATTTTCTTGGATGATCAGCATCGTCGGATTCTCTCAGGGGCCCTTCTAGAAGATGAAAAATTTGGATAAACAAATTTGGAGCAGGAGACAGCGTAAGATTGGAAAAACGAATGTAAAAATCTGGAAACGTCAATCTAGCAGATGGAAATCAAGCACACAATTGTTTTCCAGTCATCCGTCTGGTAGTTTAAAACAACAGAGTTTAGGACGTGCCTCACTGCTATAGAGCATTAAGTGGTTAGCACAGCCACTGACTAATTTTATACAACACACTCTACATTTTGCAGACAGTAACCGGCCATTAGGAGCTCGGTTTGTACCAGCGAAGTCCGCAGTCTGCTCTTGTACGAGCATACCTGTCACATGGTGACGTACTGGTTGGGGTATTTTCTTCTGCATTTTGTTGAATCAAACATGTAAATTTCTCAGGTAGAACTTACTTATTCTTATGATCTTTTTCGAATTTTATGTACATAGTCCCCTAGAAGTTCATTACGGCCGACTCTGAACCTTCAAAACATCCAAGCTGAAAGTATTTTATATCCCTGCATCTGTGGGCTTATTTTTTGTTTTGTTCTGCAAGACAGAAGACAAGTCCAGTTCTCCTGTGTTCTGGTTTAATTAGTATGAACTGGGTTAGACATATCGGCGGTTTCTTGAACTCTTTTAGCAATATTTCCTTAATCAGGATAGTATTTCCACCAGCCGCGGATGTCAGAAAACTTTACTATGTTATTCATGAGTAAGTACAAGGCTGAGCTGGATGGTGTAAAGTTGCCACGTATTGCAACTCTGAATGTCACTAAACTAATAAAACCGCTGGATCTCTTACACTTTTGTCGTTCTCACTCCGGGAAATATTTCTTTAATGGTCTTAATTTATTTCCATGAAAACAACTCACATTCTATACCAGTCCACGCTATTTGCAGAAAAGAATGCGGGCTTCATCAGCCTTCTTATGAGAGACGAGTTTAATTAGCTCGTTTGCGTCAAACAGGATGTGCACCAACATTACAACCTCTTCCAGCCAAAGAACGTCCTTAAAATCGGTCAGAACCGTTGCAAGCGTTCAGGAAGTTTTGAAGATTCAATCTAGATTCCATGGTGAAACTCTGAGAAAAGGCCAAGGAACACTCTGTGGCCGTTTCACAGTCGTTGGGACCTACCTTCAGTGTTCACTTCGCCAATAGCTAGATTGAGAGAGCGAGTCAACGGCAGATAACGTAAGGTTGACTGCACTACTGACGTCTAACGGAGCTATAATTTGTCAAAATGGGTTATCGTATCTGCTTGTCATCCATCCGTGACGAAGTTTTGTGGCGCTCGGCTATCATCCAGGAGAACATAGTTGTGACTTTCTTTGAGGATTATTTAAAATGCCCTGCCACTGACTCCCAGAAAAGATGAGATAACTGTACAGAGCTGCCTGGCTTTTGAGCATAAACCTTAAGTGCATGGTAAAATCCCGGTTTAGCAGCGAAACGGACGTACAAAAAATATAACGAAACCTGGAGAACTGGAAGTTTCAGATGTGAGAGTTAAAATGCAATAAGCGTATTTGGGCCTGTATTACAGATTTTATAACCACTTTTATGATGCAATGTGTCGCCGAATGCATTTTTTGCACAGAATGGCAATGACTGGCGCGTATGACGATGAAGGTGAAGGGCTTTCATCTATTTGATTTTGGATGCAAAAAGAGTGCGTTTGTGTTTGAGGCTTCGCACAACCAAGAGGTCATCTTATTCTGTTCTAACAGGTGATCAACCAGTTTACGGGGGCGGAGAAACCGAAGGCAGTATATAGCGTTCCTCTTGGAGAGCTACCTGGTAGCACCTATGTTGCCGTCTTTGTGACTACACTACCGACCTTTACGGGCAAAGGTGGTGTTACAGGGTCCTTCGAAATTACTGGTAAGTAGTGAAATGCATTGCGTAAGTCCTAGAATGTAGCATTCACTTTGCCATTCTGTTATTACACTTGCTTTTGATTCAGTCAGCCTGACAGCTGTTAGCATGATTGTTATTCCCGGCTTCGAATCTTTTTTGGAAGTGACCTTGGAGCGCGGTACGAACTTTATGAGAGTGGTGAATTCTGTAAGTCTTTGGTTCGGGAAGCTCATTTTGGAATCTATTGAGGGTATTCCCCTAGAAATACGGTAAATTACAACCTCCTGTGTCACTGTTCAGAATTTTACCCGAATGACTTCAAGAACATTCCACAGTCTCCTGTAAGGCTTTCATGGCGGTAGTGAACGAGACATTCAGGGTGGGCTGTTGGTATGTTCGCCGAGTTTGGCAGCTGGATCGCAAACGTTTCATCACCAATCGAGGTGACATCATCTGTGCGGGGTTCAGTCGGTAAATTTCTCCACATCTGCCTGTGTTAATATAATTTCCAAACAATATCCAGTAACTCTAAAGTAGCCGGTTGGTTCCGAGGTGGTTTACGCGCAATTTGGTTGGTCAGTTTCGAATCTGGGTTGCGGTGTGATTTCACTTCCTTGCATCTGGTTGATTCGCTGAGCACCTTCAGTTCAACCTCCTGTCCCTCCGTTGTAATTGGGCCGTTTCACTCTTGTTTTTTGGGTCCAATTTCGCTCTACTTGATTGAGTGGCCGGATAACCTTCCATTTTTAGTAGCTTTCTTTCTTTGGCTCGATTGGTCCGTTGGTTGCCGTTAGGTCGTTTGGTCTTCCACGTCGTTCAGAGCCCCATATCTTTGTAATTCTTTCGTTCGTTTTGGCTAGTAGACTGGGTCGATATCGATGTGTTTCTTGGTAGATTGACATTAGGTCATGCCTTTTGGCAAGCTTGTATTATGGTGGCAAGTTTTCTTCCAGACTGGCCAAAATAGTGTTTGTTGCGGTCTTTACATTCAAGTTTGTGGATCTTCGTTGCATCCACTCTTCCCTCCCAACAGTTAAGCAGGGCGCCCGAGCTACCTATATTTTGCAACGCCGTCAACATTCAAGTTTCTCCAACACCCGGTCTGTGAAGAATTGACGCAATCGCGCTGCTACAGACTTAGCGATGCATTGTATGCTGCACGTACTCAATACAACAGGCACATTCTCAACTGCACTTACGACGATTACTGTCCAAAGGCAGTGCACATTCACCGAGCCTATACATTGACAGGAGCAGCCGTGAAGCTTCGGTCTGCTAACACTGTGATGTAATAGGAGATTCGAAAATGGGCACTCTTCATGTTGAAGCTGATTCTGAGAACACACTTAGAGCAGCTAACAACACCTCGGCTAGACGTAGAAAATTCCACCTGAGAAATTCAGCCATATATACTACGGTTGTGATAGTATTCCACACAAAGCCAGTGGACAAAACTACACCCCAACACCACTGTGTGTGCTCTTGCTTCAGCGTCCAACAATACTGAAGTAACCTCCAAATACAACGTTGCCCCAGCTGATACCTGATCCACACACTCCCAGGTATCGACACATGGCGCGGCACAACAAGAGCAACGCGCACTAGTTTTGACTATACGGGAGTCTTCGCTTGACAAGCCACAAAAGTGACTGGGTTCCGATATAAGTGAAATTTAACTTTGTTTCAGCGGCAAGTTTCTACCCGGACAAGACTGCATTGTGGCCGTTTTTGTACGTTAAGCGGCCTGTCGCTTTGACGCCGACGAGATGGTATTACTCTGCAATCCGGGTCCCTGAAAAGCACGTTTTCTACCTCAGAGCTGTTTTGGTGCTAAGGGATTTTTTTCCTATACTTTAAGGTTGGTGTTTACATAGATGTCGAAAACAGCTACACGTGCAACTTCCCATGTATACTTGTGTGCCTGATTAAAAAACCGAAAACACAGTGGATACACTAGAGCCAGTTCTCATTATGTATGCACAGCTTGCTGTTAGCATATAATAAGTTAATCTACAGACGTCTCAAACTATGAACGATACAGTGAATCAACAGCTGTTGCATATGAACACCAGCTACTATATTAAATGAATAGTACTGATGTTGTAATTTGACATATTCAACTGTAGTATACCGATTTCTTCTCCACTTGGAATCCGAATATTATGCACGAACATCGTTCTGCGCGGCCTGTACAACCGCACTTTCTCGTGCACTCAGCTAGCAGCGACAACAGCTGTACCACAGCCTACTTCAAATGGCTTCAAAACGTTTGTCACAGTTGCTAGGCCCATGTGTTGTACAACCCTTGATAAAAAAGGAAGCCACTGCTACAAAGCTTTTTTATGCCATTGCAACACTTAAATGCACTGGCCTTATACGCTTGACTCCTCACTAACGAAGTAGACGAGAAGGGCTTCCATTGATCGATCGCAGTTCTTCCTACTATGCGGCTGGTTTGTGCTCTGGGCCTGATGGTTCCACCTAAAATCAACCTGCAGACATGCATTGTGAAATATTTGGTGATGTTAAATTCTCACCTATCCTTATGTTCAGTAACTGACACTACAATGATTGTACACAAATTCTGTGAAAATGGATAATTAACCTGCGAAATTCGGTAGAACGTATTCCAGCCAAGTTTGTCAGTCGGACCTCTTAGGTGGTCAACTACGTTAGCGACGATTCAAAGGGTTTCACCTTACCTGTCTAGCAGTACACAAATTTGATAATTGCTGGGCGATATCCCAAATTTAAGCGGTAAAAGTGTGTTGTGAGCAGATCTGACCGTGTTTATTCATGGTCGTGTTACTTTGTTTCGGTATGCTTCTGCGCATGCATATTGCAACGTATAGGGAGTCTTGAAGACACGTTAGAAACATTCCAGAGTGAGAAGTCGTGCAATATTTCTTATTACAGTTGCACGGTTTAAAAGATGTCAGTATTTAAATTAGGTGGCTGCCGAAAATGCTTACACCGTCACCCTAGTGATAATAATACCCTTAGCATAAAAAATACAGAACAAGGATCAAAGTTAAGCGTTGTTAGGTCCCCTGAAGTTTTAATGACCACAAAGTTCTTGGAGTACATGGTAATGGTACATGGAAATGACATGGGGGTGGTAAAACTTTATCTTGAGATTTTATGCTATAAACCTTCCAGATTTGTTAAAAAGTAACGATTGTTTGTACGCATCTATTCCTGTAGGTTGGCGGCCGGCTGAGAAATCGAAGGAAAAGAGGAGTAAGTCCCCACAATCAGTTACTACCATGAGATAAATTGTTCCATCTTGATGAATATTTAAATTTGTGCATACATATTTTCGTAACATTTCAGAACGTCCGAGGATGATAGCACAAGTGTGTGACACAACCTCGAAACTTTCGCTGACCGGTGAGCACTAATGTGTATCTATCTTCTGCGTATAACGTAGTGCAAAAATGACCATTAATATCTGTACGCATTACGGCACCATACCGCGTTTGGCGATAGACGCAGCGAACAAAAAGCTACTACGTTAGACGTCCCCTAAACTTTGAATTTACCCAACTTAACTGAGATGCTTTTTGATAAAAGGAAAGACAGTGCGGGTTGAAGGTTAACCACCATCTTCTCTCCTGAATTGTGTACAGGCTTAATATACAACTTAAAAACTCCGTTAGAAGAGGATACCCTTCTGTTAGTCGGATAGGTGGAACCAAATTCTTTCCTCTGTTGTCTCAGTATCAAGTCGTTAAAAGCTAACAACAAAGTGTCTTGTTTGCTGATCATTCTAACGTCGAATTCTTCTCCATGCATTTAATCATGATTAATCAAACTGTTGACACAGCATTAAAACGTGTGCTGTAAGCAGCCGAGTGGATACAGTGGCATCAACGGAGTTTGCAGTTATTTGCAGATATTTATTGTACATATCTTTGTGTCTCAACCCTGATTTTATTCGGCTAATTAAATATTTTTATCCCCTTGACTCGTACGGCTAACTCAGTTTTTGTTACCCCTGCCCAAAAGAGTAGAATTTATAGTACCATGCCTCTTTTGAAAAAGGTCGTGAAGCTTGTCTGAGCGGTAGAGGATGGAAAGGGGACTGCTAGGTTTAAGAAGTTCATGGGAATGAAAGATGGGTTAATCTCCAGGACCCTGTAGGAAAGTGGATCTCTCGCGACTGTTAAAAAACCGAGTGCTTCAGTTCAGCCCTGGAAAAAAGATCATCCAACCACTGACCTTGCTTTGCTTTCCCACCGAATGAAGGCAGGACATAATTCTAGCCTAGTTTCAGTTAATCCATCTCCTCATGTCCTGATAACATTGCCGATTCACGAAGGCCGGGATCGGTAAATATGTGCCTCCATATAAGGTAATGATGCTGGTATCGCGAAGGGTCTTCGACAAAGGTTTCTATTCAAAATTCACCAGTTCCGCAAAATGAGGCCGAACAGCATTTCTTGCTGCTGATCCAGTTACCCGCTTCATCCATTCTGGAGTGATGAATAAATGAATAGATATAACTTATGGCACAGTGTTACTTTACTGCTATCGATTATGCTTTAAACACGCGTAGTAAAAGTATAACTGCACTCTGCCAAAAAGCGTCAGGAATTTCGTTTGCATAACTTTTTCTGCTTCATTCTTTTAGTCATTCAACTTGACACCATACCTGCTTTTTCGAGATCGACACCGATTTCAAACGTACAGCGTTATGTTATGGGGCTTTTGGATAACACTGATAGCAAGGTAGGTTTTTCGGTCTCGAAGCAATTCATCTCTCAGAATATACCAAGGCAAACACTGCTATCGCGTACATTATTTATGAAAGTACAATAATGATGTCGCTATACAATTTTTAAATATATCAAGAATGACAGGAGGAAATGATATGCATTAGTTTAGAGAACACCCGCCCGTCTGCTATTCAGAGGAAAGTATTATGTCAGAGTGGTGATGGAAACATATACACTAATGGACCAACTCAGCGTTATGCTGAATAAGATACAACTAACTAGATGAGTTAAGGGACCTATGGACAGTATTAACTAGTAGCGTATATGAGTAATCTATGGGCTTAGACATATTTGGATTCATGGAATAGTGGTGTAATAAAATAACGATGCACGTGAATACGGACAAGGTCAAATAACTCATCGAACTTGCTTTTGATTCGGGTTGGATAAAAGGGTGACTGCATGTGGTTCAACATTCCTAACTGTTAGCTTAGTGTTCGAAACGGAGTGCACTAGAAGTGTGCTAAACAAGATGATTTTAGTCTGCTTGAAAACCACAGTTAAAATCGTTACCGCTCAACCTGAATTGCTTCGGGAGCTCTCATTTGCAGTTCGCATCCGTAAGTAAAGTCAATCTGTGCTGAAAACTCCGAGGCCACTGCATGAATTTTTCATCCTTATCAAGGATTATCACCAGTGTGATCCATATGAATCTAGTTGAAAACTACACACTAAGGATATGAGTTTTCAATAGAGGAAAATAATGGTAGCTCAGGTAGCGTTGTGCACAACCACCAACCCATCGCTACGCAACACTACGCTCTTCAATAACACACTGATGATGTCACCTCGATTGGTGATGAAACGTTTGCAATCAGATTGCAAAGCTCAGCGAACAAGCCAACGACCAAGGATATGAGTGTGAGGACTTGTCCTGAGATAGGACATAGTGCCACCATTCTCGAAACAAACGGTGCATGTCAAGTGAGCTGTCATTGACAGGCTCCTTTAATGACCACTTTTCGGATTAAGGACCCAAACATCCGCGTTATTTTACTATTTGGAAAGGTCACTCATGGTAGACTGGCATTTCGACAACGAACGTGTACACGAATTTTTTCCCACATCATCCGACCACCAAGAAACAATTGATAAACCTGAGGTATTCATAAGCCATAAAGCTTTCAACGTGGGGATAGCAAGGTATTCACCTCACTTTTAACAGAGACTAGAGCTGCCAACATCTTAAATACAAAGATATATAATTATATATTTTTGAGACAAAAGCGAAATTTGACACAGTCTAATGGATTGGGTAAGGCTGATTGGCTCTGCCGAATTCCTGAAAGCTGACCAATGAGCTGAGACCCAACAGGTACCTCGAAATCTTCATCAGTAAATATGGTGCAATACCCGATGCGTCCGGTCATCTTGATAGGGGGAAAGAAATTGTTTTTATAAGCCCATCTTTTAAAAGTGACTCGTTGTTAGATTTTGTCAGACGCCGGGTTTCCAGGTCATTTCAGCATGCATTTGCAGCAACAAATCTGAGATTCTAATTCACCACCAACATGATGTTCCGATTGAAACTCAGCTGCAAGATGCTAGTTTAAACTCACTGTATGGATATGTACTTTTTATTGGAGGAACACTAACCCACTGAGTCTCTGTGAAATTGGCATGCACGTGAGTGTAGTTGGCGGATGATTGTGTGCTCTTTTTCTTGCTGGTATACGACAGAATACGTTGGCGAACGACTAGGCGCATTCCAGTGGAATCACCAGGTGTCCTGTCAGATCCAATCGACTCTTGTTACGGTGTCAACCCCTGGATGCGTTTATAGTCCTCTGTCCTCTTTCCACTCGGGCTACTGAAGCCGATCCAAAGGCTTTGTTTGACTACGCCCGAAGTGTTGCAGTAGGCCCACCAATCCAGCCTTTTGCCACCAAAAGCGTTTGGTGTGAGCGCTTAGCTCGCCTTGTTCCAGTGACCACCTAAAACGCACATCCACTAGTCGCACAGACGCCGCGGCGTCTAATCAGTTGGTATTTTAGTCTATCAGTCAGCTAACTGTCCATACAACATGTACATTGTGTTGGATGCATCTTACTGCACTTCGTAACTTTACAAGCTTTTTTATTATTTTACTTCTTAAGATAAGCAGGTCAGATAAGCTCTTACCTGGGGATGAAATCCCGAAAACAGGTTGTTCCTCGATTGTCCTTTTAGTGGCATTGTGGGAATGTTCCAACAGCCTGTAAGTACACCATAAATTTTCTACTGACAACAAGTTTGAATTTGAGAGAGAAACAAAAACTCATAGAGTTTGGACCTCGACACCAGGTACAAGTGTTCTCAACAATCCATGGGAGGTTATTGCGTTAATTGTTGCAATGTATACTTGGATAAAAAGACCAGGGCTTGTTTAAATACGTAGCTTGCTGAAACGAAAGAAAATTTATAGGATGCCTGAACTAAAAATGACTCAACAGTAGGATCAGCTAGTGTGTAGGTCGGGGTTCGATTTCGTTCATACAATGTAATTCGCTGGTGGCCCCTGATTACTTCCATAGCACCGGGGATAGACCTATGCCATTCTTCTCGACAAGCAACACAATTAGAAGACCACCAGACGGACCAGGATTACTTTATGAAGATCTTTTCCTCCATGAATATATTTACGGGACAATAACTGACGTTTAATGCTACTGAAGAGCCGCAGTATAAATTGGCAACCCGATTTGCGCGATCTGTATAAAGGTGTTGTGACACTTACGTAGTACTGTTTTCGGACCTGGCTTGAAAAGTTTCGGATGAACGTAGAGGTTTAATCTTTGTCAGTATCTTATGATTCACTTGGGTTGGCCTTCTCTGTCTGAAACGCAGAAGAGTACGTAACGCAAGACAAATTCTACAAGATTTTGCGTCTTTCTTCTTGTTTTGGACGATGCTGCACAAACCAATGACAATTAGATACCTAGCCAAACTACCCACAATGGTAACAGTATCCGTCACTGCGCTGACTGCAAGCCAGTGGTACGGCTAGTGGTAACACACTGTTTTGCAAAGCACGGGCGCGTTAATGGTTGCAATAAATTGTTGGAGATGCCGAATAAATGGGACTATTTGATTGATGAAAGCAATATTATTATTGTTATATTGACCTGAGTGTCCGCGAATTTGAGTGGAAGTATTCCCTGATCTGAAGTTACTGTTTAATTTGTTGTGATACACTGTCCTATATCCTGATGCGTGCCAAATGGCTTCTATGAATAGAAATCCATGAGTAAAGCATTGGGTTTTCCAAGTTGTCTGTTCTTATTGGATATAAATTAGAAGACAAAGGTGCACACATTGTTTGCATTTCTCAAGTTAGCCAACATAGCTCATTGGAGGGTTTGTAACAGGGGCTACCTAGTAATGACAATAGGGATTGAGGGTTGAATGAAACATTTGAGTCACTAAGTGTTACTCTTTTCTATCTCAAGTGTTACGAACAAATTACTCTGACGATACTAAACGTTTTCGGGTGTAAAATGAATAAAACGTTCTAAAATTGGAGTTGATGTATCTCGATATCTCGAATACCAGCTGAAACATGAAGCGGTGCAGTACATTCACTTGCTTAAGAACATCATAAACCAGAGATTCAGCTGGATTCCAGGTGAGTCTCCCGCCAAACCGAATTGGTATGCAAGCGAGTGTATTTCGCTAATTTACTATTGCTAATTTTGCACCATCCGAAGTATTTCGTCTTCTTTGTTATTTTTAGTTACTCATCCCCCTGGTGCTAATAAATGATCCTGACATTGGCTTTTATAAGCATGTATATCTATTGGTTGAATTTCTCCCTTTGTGGTTGTGACCTTTACAAATATCTGATACTTAATAGGTCGATAGATTGAATATACTCTCGGCTTTGCAAGTTACGGAAGTGCTGTGGCCTAAAATAATTTTGCCATTATTATGGGAGAATTGAGCCTGAAATAGAGGCGATGTTTTGGCCATATGCCAAACAATCTCGATTTTTGATTAAATGGTCCGTATTATTAAGAAAGCAAACGGTGCTTCACAATCGTATACGCTAAAAAAGATGTTTCTTTTTTATATTTTCAGACGTTAACTGGAACTGCGCCTTTCGATATCGACTTGGGCCAGCTTATGCTGTATCCACCGAACCCCTTGGTTGGGTACATTCTTTACTTTAGGACTGCACCTGCGGATGATGCTAAACTGGCTGTCCAATTGGGAAGTGAGGTCGCAAGGACTGTAATCGGTACGTTTTGCAAATATCTGCTGAGGTGACTGGACAGTGAAGTTCAGCCCATGGTTGGTGAATTTGATCTAGTCCAAGTAGACCTGGCTTTGTTCAGAGCAAAGCGGGTTAAGCTCGTTTGACTGATAGAAGAAACAATTCATCTAAAACATCTGTCGCCGTTAAACGCCAGATATTCTGTTTTGTAGAATATTCATCCTTGTTAAAGGTTTCATCAGAGAACGGACAATCTTCCGAAGATTCATTATTGCGTGACAGAAACAGCCATTAAATTAAGTATATGTCCATATAGACTCCATGAACACTTTGTTTGGGGTTGCCACATATTTCTCGACCTTCTGTTCAACAGAAGCCAAATAATTATCGATTACTATTGTTTTCCTGGCGGTGAGTTGTCTCATTTGTACGAAACCCTTCCAAATTGAAGAGACTAGAACTTATCATGTTCCGATGGTTTGTGTGCCCGCATGATCCAGTGGGATATGATATGTCCATGTGACACTCGCAGAGTCTCTCATACAAGGTTGGTCAATGGTTGGAGATCTGAGAAACACAGTCTCCTGGTCCCTCAGGTTGGGGAGTGGGACATGCATGTTGGCTTTATAAACTTAATTCACAGGCTTTTTCCGCCAAACACTGCTGCTTTGTAGTCAGGCTTTCAAACCCAAGGCCTCAGTCGAGGACCCAAATCTTGTTTACGTGGGGGTGCCCTGGCAGTATTTCAGCCCACGTACAACCATGATTCCTGCAACTAACAATACTATGATGCCTTGTCGGCCGGTGACATCAGCTGGGTCGTCTTTCTTGCTGCATACAACAGGGTGGGTAAGCGAAAACAGGTTACTGCTGACGCTACCCTTCTCACTCTTTCATGTACTCCTTTGTCCTCATTTCCTTACCCCAAGAATAACTCTCTCATTATAGGCCCGTCCGTTAGGACTGACGACCCGCTTCGTCGTGCGTCGGTTTTTGCCGCAACATCTGCACGGCAACCGGCGCTGACAGTCTTAGGCCTTGACGCCCAATCTATCTGGCTGTCTTTAATGTTCAATTTCTGAAGCAAGCAGGTCAACAATTTGCTCTTGCTCTCACTCTAGACTGGCCTGACATTGATGTGTGCTGTGTATCAGAAACAAGAATATAAGATGCAGGCACAGTGGTTGAGCGAACTGCCCCATAACTCTCTACTCGCTTTCGGCCGCGTAACTCTGGTGATCCAGAGGCCACCGCGTTAGTCTGCCTAGAGGTCACTCTCGTCATAAGTCACCGGGCGGAAGCATCCTTGCTTGACCTGATACCCGCTAATATTCGCCTCTGTACGGCTTGTGTAGTAGAGTCTGTGAAGAGGTCTCACAAGCAACAAGTCGATCGCCGTCTGTTTGTTGTCTGCTTACGCTCCAACTGACAAGTACAAGTTTTATAAAGCCTTGAATACTCTGTGATGGAGGGCTAAAGGCTCGCACCTCACTGGGATTGATGGAGATCTGAGTGCACATGTGAGCAGGACTCGCGCATTTAACACTCAGTTAGGTGGTCGACGTGGATTGAACTCTGTACGTACGGACAATGGTGAATGGCCGCTGCTTTGATGCCGTAAAATTTTTAGAATTAGCTAAAGTCGACTGGCCATGTGGTGTCCTCAACAGCGTGCCATTCACAAACCGAAATAGATCATATCGCCACTAGTTACCAATTGTGCTAAGTCAATAACTGACTGCCGCCGGTTTTGGAACACATTTGTGAATTCCGACCAGATCCGGATATTAGACGAATTCATCACAGTCGTCTTCATGATTCTCGTCTAACAGCTTCAACATCAGATGTGGATTCATTCTGGGACGAGATCGTTACATCTTTATACAGTGCCGGAGGTTTACCTTTGGTGCGGTGCTACCAGGCCAGCTCAATTATTGAATATCAGGCAGCACAGAAATGTTCTCTCCGGTGCCGAAAAAAATATGGCCCGACAAATGTTTAGACGTCAAATGAAACTGAGCGAACGCGCCCACTATGAAGCCTGGTGAACACGGAAGGCTAAGGAAATGCAAGAGTTTCAGAAAGCAGGGAATGCCCGAAGATCATTTCGGGTGATCTGCGCGACCGGTCCCCGGAAATCATCTCTGAGAAAAAAGGATCAGACTGACTCAACCATCTTTAGTAAAGAAGGACGTCTTTACCACTGGACAGAGCACTTTGAACAAATAGCCCCCCTGGACACCTGCTGGCACTTATTTAGATGCTAAAACTGAAATAGAACCCTGGACGGTGAACCTGGAACGCGCTTTGGCCTCGGAGGTTTAGGACCGCGTATGTTCTCTCAAACGCCGCCGACCTTCTGGTCCGAACGACCACATTGTTCAAAGATGGGGGAAGTCCTCAGTCAGCACTCGTCTGTCCCTAAAAACTGGAGAGAATAGGTGATAGTGCCAGGTTTCAAAAAGGGGCCTGTGGTGACTACGTTAATCACAGGGAAATCAGCTTGGCCCCAGTAGTACAAAGATTATTGGAGTCATTTGTCCTTCGTCGCCTTATGGTGGCTCGTGAAACAGTGCGGCGAGGGCAGCAGGCAGCACTCTGGCCTCGTAGGGGTTGCATTGACCAAATCTTCGCACTCTGTCAGATTGTAGAAAAAACGGCTTTAGTATAAGAGACCCACAAGTTTGGTATTCCTGGATTTCCAAGGCGCATTTGACTCGGTTGACCTATCTGTTTTCCTTACCATGCTTGCCTAGCAAGCAACGACCCGGAAGTTTGTGAATATAATAAGTTCTTCCTATTCTCAGATTTCTGGGAGTGTGACAATATCCTAAGAGCTCTTTAAATGTTTGCGCAGACAATGTGCTGCTTGACAAGCAGGCTCAGCTTCTGTGTTCTTATTCAATTCTGTGATGTTCGAGTTACTTGGTCAAACCCCTGGAGGTCTTCAAAACTCTGGTTTTCAAATAGTCGCTGATGAAATTCTTATGGATATGGAATGTGGAAAAGACGCCGTTCTCGTCTTCGAAGAGAAGTCCCGGGTGTTGTCGACTGAACTTACGAAGGTCATACCGTCATGCGCCCTGTGATCACAAGTTATATAGCCATGCTCCTGAATATTCGGTCACTAAAACGCATCTAATATCTACAGAGGGGCATCCTGGGTAGTAATCTTATGCGTCTTGAAAGTTGTAGTAGTTCCGATTGTAGTGTGACAGATGAGATCAATGCACAAATCTTTAAGGCTCGGGTCGCGCTGACTAGTTTGAGACTGTCGTGAAAACATCACATCCACAAATCTCAATGGACATGTATATCAGACTACACTGTGCGCAGTTTTGCCGTATGACTGTGAGACTTGGCCGCTTTGGGAAGCGGAAATGAGATGTCTGCATGCATTCGACAACCAATGTCCCCGAACCATATCTCCTGCTGCCTGGAGTCGGCGAATCAGCAACGAGGCAATTAGGTAGTGAGTGTTCAAGTATGCAACGGGAACTTCTATTGAAAAATGTGTCCAGCACCAGAAACTGTGTTGTTTAGGCCATGTATTGCGCATGCTGAACCGTTGCTTTCCGAAGAGAGTACTGTTTTTGGTGCCCAATTCATAGAGACGCAAGCAGAGTTGCTGTCAACCTTTGACCTGGTAGAGAGGTATGAAAGTGATTATGAAAGGCCTGGGTGCTATCGGTGCCACTTCGGCTTCTAGGATGGGGTTCGCGTGATCCCCATTTTGCAGGGTGGCAGACGCTGCAAGATGTGGCTGCTTGTTGATGTCATTGGCCCTCCTGAGTCGGTCTGTATCCAGCCTGTCTGAATGAGGGTCTGGACATGTAGGTACCTCGGAATGGTTGTAGCAAGTTAGAACTAAGTCCCTTCTCCATCCACCTTTATTCTTTTCACCACAATAAGGCCTCAGATAGATCCTGGTTGTATGGAAGGGAAGCATCAGTGTTGAACATTGATGTTATGCTGTCGATGATAATACACCTCAATACACTGCATAATGACGCTCGCTCACGACACTTTCGTTCGTATGGAAATGAGATTACATTGTCCGAGTTTCTTTTCTCTTCTAAACTATGCATACAGTGAGCTATACTGCTGTTATATGACGAACTGTTGTTTCGAGCTACTTAGACCATAGTTTAGTGTTCGTTATTCTATGTGCATTTACACACCCAGTTAAAAGGAGTGATTTGGGTCACTGATAATCCAATTATTAATGGAAGTTTTGTATATAAAGACCGACAAAAGCCATATACCATCCACAGCTCTTGTGAAAATTCCCTTTAGTCTTAGGTGTGATAAAATTGGTATCATTTTTTTAAAATCGTGGTTAGAACCCATAATAACAGCCGCAGCATATTTACTACTATCATTATTGCAGTAATAACCCAGTAGTGGAGCCTGCGCTCAACCGCCATTCAACACCACGGCAGGAAACCTGCTCTGCCAGAGATTTAAAGAAAAGGGTTGAGGACGTGTTACAGAAAGTTCTATTTTTATAGCAAAAAAAATTCAACAGCAAGATGACTACACATTTTAACACTTTTAGATCATGACTTGATCGACGGAAGTAATCCAGCATAAGCCCAACGCCTAACGGCAGCCAAATTCTGGTTGGGCTGGGAACTTACAGCAGTTAGGCCAATGGGATTGTTTGCTTGGTAGAACCATATAAAGTTTCCAACTATGCTCAAGGAGAAACATGGATCCTACCCAGGAGAGGGAAGATCGCACAGCAGGCGATTTCAGTTTTCGTTGCTACGTCATGGCATGTCGTCATTGGACGTTTGGCCAAAAAAAAGTTTTGGTTTTGAAAAGTAAGACTTTCTTTGGAAGACGGTGGTCAAGCAATTGTAGCACGAGCTCTAGCTACCTCAACCTGCCAACCGTCTTCTGCTCAGGCGAATCGGACTCATTAAGTACCATCCGCTTCATTATATTTGAGGAAGATTGAGGTTATCGTGTCAGGCAGCCCGACTTTCACGGTCATAAAGTAAGGCTGCGTTCACAACCGTTTTGTAGGCAGTACACTTTAACCTTAGTGACATTTGTTTCTTGACGCAAAAGGTCATGTAATTTAGCAAACGTTGCCCGTGATTCGATGCTGTATATACTAACTTCATCTATTTCGGTGCAGTCGCTGCTTGTACGGCTGCCAAAATAAGTAAACCCGTTAAATACACTCAAACTCGTAATTCTGAAGATTCAGAGAGGTAAAAGAAAGCGAGACACCCTGAAGCAAATCCTTGTCTTTTGAAGGTGTAATGCGCGTTCTTAATTGGATGGCTATTTCGGATGTTCCATTTAGGGCAGTTTGTGTGGACGCGTGATCGTCAAATAACGGAACAGTGTTGTCCATTTAATACAGGCTCACTAACCCTCATCCAGATGCAATAATACTCTACCGACTCAGTGCCGTGGAGACAAAATTAAAGGAAATGTGGATAGTGAACTTCTCTAACGAAACACATTAGTTATGGAAATTTTTTTGCACAGATCATTATAAACGCTGAGACCACCGAAAGTGTGGGAATAGATGTCACGAGGAATATTCACAAAGCTCATAGAGATTGCGCACTTGTTAAATACGTGTAGAAGAACCAATCTGTCCACCGTGTCGAAGGAAGTGAAGCAGAACCACCATAGCAATTTCCATTAGCAAGACTGAAGATGGAAAGCAGTCTTGCACGACATTCCGGATTTACTTCGCTGACTCTTCGGGCACGTACTGTAGATTACAACAAATTTAATTTGCCAAAGTTGTGCGAACGAAAAAAAGCCGCTTCTACTTACACCGGTCGGGCTTCCATTTAAAAAAAAACAATGTACTGAGAAGTTTCAGAACCATGTTGTTTGCTGTGCTGAAAACGATATCAAATTCAGCTACTGGAAGGATGCGATGCTGTCTCTCAATCAGATGACGGGCAACTGACAAGGCAGGCATTACAGGCATTGATCCTGTTCGGATTTGTGTCGGTACATGCGCTTGGTCTAACTTATTTTTGCTCTACTCCTCAATGATGAAACAAGCCAACTGCAAGCCAGCTGTCCAGCTTGGCAAACAGATCAACTGCCACCTGATCAAAAGCCAATTAACCCACTCGAGCTACCATTATTTAGATACATTCCCAACAACTTCGGGCATTCTACGATTAAAACAGATCGCCGACGGGAGACTTTCACCTACCGACGATCCTTTACGCGACAACTGCTACACTTCCTCTAGGAATGTTTGCGAAGAAGGGTTCTCCCGCACAGCGTTATATGCGGTCCACCGCTAAATCATCCACAAACTTGAAACTTAACCGGACAAATCGGCAAACGGGTGGTTAGGCTACCGATTACGGATGCTCACAACAGCTTGAGAAAAGAGAATCGATTCTGAACAGAGGGAGGACTGTTTGCGAACAATAAAACCAGAACTCTGGCATCAACTCAGCGTAGTAATGGGACGAAGAGTTAAATTCACTGGCAATAACAGGTGAGCTGTGTGAGAAAACGAATTATCGAGACTAGTGGTGAACCATGGAGGCAAAAGCAGTTACAACTGTGCGTGAATCAAGAATCCTTCTAACAAACAACTCCCGCAGGTGGACCAAAACGTTCTTATCAAAGAACTCAGCTTTAGCTTCAAAGACACCATAAAAACGAGAGTTCTTGTCCGGTTTAGAAGCAGTGAACTATGTTCGACTAGATGAAACCTTATTATAGCAACTCTATCAGGCCTTCATTCGTAACAGAACACTCTATAACTTACCCTGAATAAAAACGAAGGCTTTCTTTATTCTACCATTCTATTATTATGTTTCACCACTGAATCCACAATTCAAAGCAATTCTTGGATAGACTGAAGGCATAAAAATCGTAAAAGATAAAATAATGGAATCGTTTAATGTGAGCTCAACGTTCATGTCTGGAGACCGCAATTCAGCTAAAGAAACTGTGAGAAACCTATTGGATAGCCGTGGCCTATGAAGCTGACTCCTAAATAAGAAAGACATCTGTACATTGGCCAACCTCTGCCTGACAACATATTTTAAATTCAAAGAAGAGTACTACGAACAAATAATGGGTGTACCAATGGAACCGCCAATCGGGATTTATTGGGGAGATTGCGATGGAAAAGCTGGAACGCACCATACTTCAAGACATAAATCCAAAGTTTTGGACCCGTTACTTTGACGCAGCCTTTTCCATCCTCAAAAGGAGTCAACTGCACCAAAAAAAACAAATTATTGAACAGCGTCTTCGACGAAGTCAGACTTACAATAGAAGAGAACTACGGAAAACTGGCATTCTAGGACGTAAAGAACAGACTGCCGAATTGGCTACTACAAACAGGAAAGCGACCCACACGACCAAATCCTGAACTACGATAACAAACATACGAGCTTCCGCAAGCAAAGCTGAATCCACGCACTCTTCAAGCGGACTGAGACACACTGCAAGACAGTGGAGTCCAAAGTTAAGCAAACACCCCGAATCAAACTCTTCCAAACCAATGAGTGTCCAAGAAATCTTATTTGGATATCTCTGAGACCACGGCACCCGGTCAACTCAACAACTCAAGAAGGAAACAAATGGATTACATCCCGTTCATCGAGGACATTTTGGACCTGACTGCAAAGGAACTGCGATAAACACCAAATTAGACAAACAGGAAGGAGACTATTCACCAGACTGCATGAACACGAAATTGTCGTGAAGCTACACGACGAATTTACTCGCCTCCGCACATAAAGAGTGGAAAGGACATAGATTCAACTGTGACATTGTCGGTATAGTATCCCAAGCAAGAACAAAGAATGCAAGTGAATTTACGGGGACGCGGTACTCAAATCGAGAAGCCATCAACGGACACATTGAGATCGACTCAATCTATCAACCTCCCAAAAACAAAAGAAATTAATGAACTTTAGCCAAAAACCGTAAAATATGCCGGAAGAGGAGCCAAGGGAAACCACCGAGACGATTCAAAACGCCGGACAACAACCGGAATCTACGCCTAAGCCGAAGGCAGGAGATCCAACAAAATACCAAAAAAAGATTGTGTCAAACAAATAAAGGAGCAAACGGGCCAATCAAGCAAAAGAAAAAATCCAATAAAATTGGAAACTTCCTTATTGAACAGTCGACTGGCGTGAAGGCTGGCTGGAACGCAGCACACAAGAGAAGAAGAATAAACGAATTGGAATAAAGGAACAGAACTAATGAGATGGAGCTACTCACTTAACCAACCAGATGCAAGATAAGCAGACTAGAACACAACGCCAATCCAGAAATGACCAATCAACTTGGGTGCCAGACAGCTCTCAAACAACCGAACACTTTGCGGATACTAATCACGTACTATAAACCATATAAACGCAAGAAGACCCGGAGGAATTGCCCACCCAACTGCGCAGTGATGACGTCTTCTCGCAAGGTGGCGAAGCGTTTGCACAAGCCAATTGTCAGGCTCGGCGAACAGATCAACTGCCGCCTGAGCAAGATCAAGAGACAAAAATCGTTCAACTAAATAAAAAATAGCATGGAGCACCACCACAGTAATTCCAGGCTCCAAAAGGCCATCAACCTAACAGTGTCGTAGAAGGAGTGAAGCCACATTACTTTTAATATGCTGCTCCCTAGATGTGCGTTCACGGATCAGTTGCATTTCACCTTACGCATTGCTAAACAGAGAATGCAGTATACTGTCTACGAATGTCACTGCAAGCTTCCTGACATCAGGCCACTTTAAAGTGTCACACGAAGTTTTAGTGAACATACCCTGCTTAACTGTGTACCGGCGTAAACTAACAACTCCGTCTCTGTACCCGTAATCCCGCGGGCTTTATCGTTAAGCAAAATAGAAATCAGTTTTGGCCATTCCAGAGCGACAGATACCAATATATGTACATCGTAGACTAGTTTCATCCTTTTCGGAACCCGGTTGTGCATCTCATAGGCTCAGATGCCTGCGAGGTGAAAGTCTGTATTCCCGTTGTTGACTTACCTATTTGATCTGGATTAGGGAGATTGACAAATGACTAATTTATTATAATAATGGTTCATCTGGAACTTTATGCTTGCAGCTGTATCACAAAAAATGTGCTACTGGGCAAAATATAAAGACGTTCGTTCAGATGTCAATTGAATTGTGAAGGCCAACCAGCTGTAGGGTCACAGAAGTTGTCGCATAGTAAACGTTTCGCGACAAATGAGGCATTTTCGTCCTTATTTGCACACCGTCGTGGGACAGTTACATTTGAACGGGCTGTAGTGAGGAGCGGATATACGAGCATATCTAACTACTTTTGCACAAAATAAAATTTTTGAGTGTGGAAGCCATTCGGCTGTCGCCTAAAACCTCCGAATTGTGAATTATTTTCTGAAGGGATCAATGTGGACTGGTCCTAGTGATGGTCCATGTTGTAGGTAATCACTGTATTCACAGTACGATTTTGGTGGAATTCACGCTTATCATGTCTACTGCCACAAGTACACTTTCAAGATAACCACAGTTGGTTGTGCAAAAACTACAGCTGTTCTCAAATTTGTACCATTTGCACCTGAAGACCTAAACTGTAACGTTTTCCCAGTCATTTTCCATGGTGCATCGCTTTTCAAACAGTGTCAGATAGCGTCCCGCCATGGTGTAGGATTGAGGGCTTCCAAGAAAGCAACTGATCCTAACCCAGGAGATAGCCGAAGTAAGGTTAATAGATGAGCAAGTAGTTTGGGCGCCAAATGCCCAGCGTCGTTCTGTCACATTCCGGAAGAAAGTAGCTAGGAGAATCTGAATTCAACTGGTAGTTTCCTGACTGGTAGTTAGTGGCAGAATTGAGCGCAAGCATTACTTCACTAAGGCAGGATGTTTTATTTCTATCCTTATTTACGTCGGCTTTCCAAATTGGTAGATACAAAATCTTAAATGTTGACTTTATTTTTAGTGGTGTACTTACCTCAAATCTTATCATTGTCATCAGGCAATGGAAAAGCACATTATTGGCCGAAAGCTACTGGCCAGATTTCTAGGCTCATTTCATTTAATGGTTATGTATTCCACACGATTTTTACTTACTTTTTAGCTTCCGACAAGAAATGTGTGGTAAAATCGGATTCTCATGGCGTGTTAAGTGAGTCATAAATTTGAGTAAAATTGGCATGGACTAGAGCCCGTCACACTCTTCCTACCCGAACTGGATCGCATTTTTATGTTTCAGCTTGCAGGACATAAGCTGTTTGTGACTTTGTTGTTGTGAATAAGGTAGCTCGCCAGATTAGCTACGACCTATTGTTTGACTAATCATCTACTTGTGCATTTTAGGTCATAAAGGCCGTACGAGCTTTTAACTTTTAAGAAGTCGCAACCGCAACCGCATCTGCAAATTCAACTGCAACACACGACGAGTACCATACAGACATCGAATTCTGGCACTCACCGGTTTTGTCCATGCTCACTCATACTAAACACTTCACTGCAGTGCATCGTCTGATATCTCATGCGATGGAAACACATATACAGCTATGCACTGCTTAGAGTGGCATGAATAGAACGTGTTGCCATCTAAAGAAACCGAACAAAATCACTCATATTTGGCTAAATAACTTGCCGTAACGCGTTCAGCAGAATCACTTACCTGTACGACTAGGTTCTGGCGTTTTCAAGATTAGGAACAAAGATACTAAGATATATTTTAGCAACGATGGTGTAATGCTAATTATGTACGTGCAAGAGTATGTTCATTAAAGATGAGTAGGAAATACAAGCGAGATTTTTCTCAGAGTACCAATTTTTGTCAAATGATCGTGCTGGTCATTAGGGAAAAAGAATACGTACATATTAAGTCAACGTCGTTACAATAGTAACACACTATTCCTTCAGTTCTGTGCACGACTTATTGTTTTTGTGAAATTCTGGAAATGAAAGTGATGTATCGCTTTCCATGTCATTTTACTCAGAAAACGCTGTATCGCTTAAATATTTTGAATTTTCCTCAGGGGTTGCCGTACGTTTCCCCCTTCCCAACGGGAACATGCCACTTAAACTAAAGGCAGTACCAGGTACTGCGTCAGAAGTCTACCAGGACATTCTTCGATTTACTGCAGAATACGTAAGCCATGAGTTATTTCTTACAGTTTTTTTGCAAGTATTAACAACCTGACTTCCAGAACAACTGATGCTAAAGCTGACGCTTAATATCCAAATAGATTCACATCCTTATTTGTTCAGAGGACATTTTATTAGAAACCATAGCATTTTTTCACTTCAGTTTGACCAGTAGATTTGGCGAACAATCAATCAACTTAGCAGATGTGCCATCAGAAATCACAAAATGAGCAGCCTCGCCCCCGAAGTAGAAAAAGTTTAGGGTTGTGAACGGGCAGCAGGTAAGACGTCGAGTGCTCAGCAAACATGACACCTAAGCTGTTACGAAGAATAGATTTATATCGCCATTTTATTCTCAGATTCTATCTGAAATTCGTTCTGTTTGTTCAAGTCATTTTGACTCCGACGTATATACAACATTAGTTGGCTAGAAAAGTGGTAATACAAATGTCATCAATTGAAGGGGCACGCCAAAATCGTACCCGGCCTGATCATCAGGCCAACTGGTGTCCTGATAGCCCAGCACGCCACGGAATGCAAAAATCAGCTCCAGGAAAAGCATAATTTACGCAAACATTCTCCATCTACACAGCAGGTGTATTGTGAATCAGGCATTTGATGTTCGCTCGATTTTATAGACAACACTGAATGGGTCCACAAGTGGTTGTAAAACAGCTTGTCTGGCTAACTTCGCCACTCGTGTCAGTGTGCACCGGTCAGTTCCATGAATCGTTACCACTGTAGTGTTTCCGCATTGTTCCTTTGGCTCTGCGCAGACTTCCTCAAACATGGAACCTATTGCATATTTGGATTAATGTCGTGGGCAATTATTGTAGGTATTTTGGATAACAAAGAAAGAGGTGGGGTCATAAACGCTTCCCATCAAGGCACTTCCTGGTACCTTAGGCGGGGAAGCAGTAGGAATTCGGTTGGCGAGCAAACGGTTGTGATTAGATTAGCCTTTATGCCAGTCGGAAAGCTGGCTGAACTCACGAATTCCAGCACAGTTGAAACTAGACAAATGTACATATCGTAATATATTGAGCTGACGCAGTTGTGCACAGTTTAGGACGGTGGATTGCGATAACTAACAACTACGTGTTGGACATTCATGACCGTCGCATCCACTATGGGTTAACTACCTTCATGCATATTTGTTATACTACTTCTGTATTGATCGTATTGTCCTAGACCTTCTAGTATTTGCTTCTCCAGTTGGAGTAGCATGTTCGTTTTCAGCGTCATCATCCGCAGAATGAGCATTAGTAGGAGAAGCAACATGTAAACTTCTGGAAGATTGACGAAACTTTCGCACCAAAGTTGATCCGATCCGCATAACATTTCTCATGATGAATTCCTCTAGGCCAAGGCTTGTAATCATTTGGTTGAACTGTAATAAGTAAATGACATTTTCTACAGCAAACGTTCATTTGCAAATTAAGTTGATGTTAATGAGAGATTCAATTGAGTTTAACTTAAAGTCTTCGGTTATAATATTCTCACTGGTGAGCAACTACAACGGAGGAACCAGTAGTGAGTTGCCGCTCGTACGAAATGACACTTTTTAATGAGGAAGCGAAATTTTCAGCCAAATATTTTATTTGTGGATGTTGCAGCGGAGTGATTACAGGGCGGCTTCCAGTCCCCTTAAACTAGCCGATCGATTTTCCAAAAGCAAGTTGAGTGAACATCGGCGTGACGAGTATAGTAATGTAAACATATCGCCGAAGCAAAAATCTCGGATATTACAGGTACAGAGCATTCTCCTGAAAAGAGGCCACGTTAATCCGTGTGGATGAGCCCTTAGCATACCGTGCTGGACAAGAAGGCAATTTGTGTAGCTTGAATTGAACCTTATGCATACATCGTTTTCAGTTTCTTGCAGTTTTTGGCTATAATATTGTTTGGCTTCGGCCAACCGACTATTGTTCTTGCCAGAGGTTCTATTTTTACGCCTACTAATTAGGGGATCACTGGTCAAAGATATGGCGTAAAACGACACATCCAGTGAAACAGGAAATCATCCGGAGTGATAGACAAAACTCTTAGGCCACACATAAAGTTGAAGCGATTGCAGGCCTGTCCTCGACTTAAGTAAAAGAATTAAAAATGTGTGTATCACAAGCTGGAGCCTCTCAGCATATAGGAAGTGGTTGAACTAATGCACAATCCAAGTCAATGCTTGCTCAGGACTGGTGGACACTGGGGATATGTGGCCAGCTGGTGGGTGCAGAGTGCATTACGACGAACAATGTCCTAATCAGAAGCTCTGAGTGCATTACTGCAGAAGGCTTGGACATGGATATAATTGATTGATGAACGAATTTTTAGACACATGATCGGTCACCATGGCAAATTTGGTACAAAAGGGGCATACGTGAAGGTGTTTCACTGTTGAATAACACCACTTTAAGTCAGTTTGGTTGAAGGGTGTGCACGGTAATGCACGAGGCGTTTTAAGATCCACAGTTGACGGTACAGTAGTCGAGCCTAGAAATCCATTGCCGTAACCATTCTACCCAGACAACAGGTTTGGAAGTGCGCTAAATCCTGCAATAAATGTCGTGCATGGCCTCCAGTAGCCATACTATTGTTAGCATTTGAAAATATTGCGATCACGTTGGCTTGGGGTGTGACCGTTTCCAGTATCAGTAGTGAAACTATGTTCTTTTCCCGAGGATGCAGGAGGTGTGTCAGAGGCATGTGAAGTGCATTAAAATAAAAATGAACGTGCAGATGGAAATACCGCAAGCCAGACAGTCAACCTAGAAATTCATCCTTTTTCTTGTTCCAACAAGGTGCCTGTGAAATAAATTTTCTAAGGCTGAATGAGGGTATAGCACAAGCACCAAGGCTGGTATCACACCCTAGGGTACCTTCTGAGTCAATGTTATAAGCGTCGTTGTTTAGCCACCTGTTGCTTGAAGGAACTGTGGTCGGTTATTATCCCAAAATATTTAGGGTTTTAATTTTCCTCGAGATTCACACTATTATGATTAAAAACTTCCATAAAAATCCTCATCTTTGTGTGACAGGACAGAATATAAAAATGACTGTCAAGTTAGACTAACGTCAGCGTCAAATAAACAAGGTCACATTGTTGGTCATCTGCGTAGACATTTTGCCGATTATGAACTCTTCTAGAGTGCCGCAGCCACGGTGTCACCAAGTGGTTCATTTCTGAAAAATTTCACGCGTTTTTTTCAGATAAAGTACATTTTTCTTAACATACACGAATGGGAAAATATTCTCGAGGCAACGTGGGTGTATAGACTTGAGCTGACTGCAGACAAAGAGGTCATTGCGCACGGTCATGTGGATCTGAACGTGTATTATCTGCTCCAAAAACACAGGTCCCTCGACTGGAGCAATATCATCGAAGGATTCAACAACAATTTCATGAACAAGTTTCCGTTCGAAGCTGTTGGTAGGTTTTTGAGTGCCCGTATGCTATATATGCAATTTATGTAAAGTAGATGGCTGAGGGAAAAATTTCACCTCTAGAAGTCATTCACTCTCGAAATTGAAACACTAGACTTCTCTCACAATGACTGGAGCTTCTATTCGCCACTTTACATCTTGATAGGAATTGTTTTAAGTACTGAGTTAAAATATCCCGAAAAATTTTTTAAAATATATTTTGTTATTGCTGGCTCCTTCCAGCCCAATTATCAGTATCTTTTATAACACAACAAGAAATACGAAGGGAGCGCTTATTCCAGTCAGAAAATTCATCCATGCTATTTTCGCGCTTGGACATTCCAGGAAGTTCCTTGACGTGTCTCAATGATTTTCTTGAGCCAATCCGACGGGTATCTCAGTGTATCGTCAGGAAACCACAAAGGAAAACCGATGAGAACTTATTTTGTTTTGAAGGATGCTTTGGGTTGAGTTAACTTACTTCAGCTCATCATTTTATCCTATTCAAGATTCCTATCGAGTCGACTTAGGAGTTTTACCCAGATATCCTCTGAGGAACACCGAGAAGTCAGACAGGTAGCATAGTTTTTTTAAATGCGTGGGCAGACTAGATATGTAGGAGATTCTGGAGCCACAACAGTCACAGGCAAAAAACCTTTGCCATGTTGGGCCATACCAGTGTTTTTAAAAGGTTTATCGATAAGTTAGTTAGGATGATCTGGCAGGAAGTATAAAGTGTCTCTATATAAAATTGAAGATGCCTTGATATCAAGTAAGTGTCTTAAAAGGTGTTTAATACTTCGCGTGCCTAGGTAAGCCTACTTGACACTGGATCTGTTTTCTATTTTAGGATTTTTACCGAGTGAAACTAGGCACTCCAGCGAATGGTCTCGTAGAAAGTTAGGAAATGTCTTGGGGACTCATGAATTGCAGACAGAGTACCAATGAGTTCGGGTGAAATATGAATAACCATCCATTGTGTCAGAGAGTGAGATATTTGTATTAGGGGCGCCGTCAGTCGTTTCATCAGAGTGGAAGGTTTTCAACCTTGGTTCGGTCAGTTCGTGGGGCTCATTCTGGTCTTGTTTTAAAGAAACAGTTATCTAACGCAGAACAACATCTCTCGGCAGACGTCACTCCAAATTTGAAGACGAATGAGGACACATTGCGACACGGGCAGCGCTGGTTACTCCAAAGAATATCCAAGCTAGCCAAACACTGCTTACCAAGTTTTTCAAGCAAAAACGGACAGCGCTTTGCGGATGGCAATGTCCTAACAGGAGAATCCTTTTTTATTCAGTATCCGCCAGTATTTGTGCTGGTAGACAGACATTTAGAGCTTTGAACACTGCGGATCGGTAGCTACTGCCATTCGGGGTGAGCCAAATACATGCTATTCACCAGGAAATGTACACACACTACGAAGCGCTGGTGCTTAAAGGTTGACGTCACCTTCATACGTCAACCTAAAACAACATCTGATTAGATACCGAGGTAAACCTCATCACTGAGTGGCGACTGATGTCAGACGTACCAGGGTATGTCTGTGTCCCGCATGTGAGCGATTTTTCCATGCAGTGCGACCGAGGACAGTGATTGGATTTGGCTTATGTATGTGACACGTGCGCTCTGATATTACACGAGGCCTGGAAGTTTTCGGATCTTGCTAAAGTGTGTACGACATCAGAAGGGAGTTACAACTAACTGGATAGATGATCCGTCCACGCGAAGTTTGGAAGGAATCATTCAACTCAGGTTTTAAAACGTACAGCACTAACAACTTGCACGTACGCGTGCTGGCGATTAGCATAAGCTGGAGTATCCTCCTATGTTGGATGACCAAATAAAGTGAAAAAAGCCCGTCAACATTTTTGAATGTGACAGTAATATTTATAGGTCCAGTGCATGGCACCTTAGCTAAATCCCCATGTAGGAAGATGCCTATGGGTATGATAATGGAGGGACCTGGAGGCCAAAGTCCTTGGCAAGGCTTGACAGTGCGCATATGTAGTTAGAGCATCAAAATTAATTGTTGAAATTTAGCATATCGGTGGAACTAGCAAGGCTTGCTTCATAGACCATATTTTTTTGGCTTCTTACAACCTGCTGACCCTAACTGGTAAAGTGCAATTAAGTGCCACATCAAGAACACAAAGTAGATCGGGCTTCAGAGATTGCTTAAATCACGTGCTATGTCACTATGAGCCTGATTCTGGAGTAGGTTTTCTTGGTGTGACAAGGCTACATTCGACATTGAATGACGACGTCATACTGTTATGTTGTAGTTTGTGGTGAGTTGTTAACAAGCCAGTCGAATAAGGTCTGCGTGTTGGTGACGCTGACCCCGTACTCAGCATACTTCTGAACACACGGCAGAACTTTCGGAATAACAAACAAGCCAATTGGGGGACAAAATGCGCGCTAACAATAGTCGACCTGCAGACTTCAGCAGACGGCATAGGCGGATTGGCCACACATGCAATGTACCACAGAACACCACCAGATATGGATTTCAGTTCAAAACTCCGGACTTTCACAATGACTTTTGTCCTGCAATCATTTTGGCGAA
The DNA here is from genome assembly GCA_004794785.1 of Opisthorchis felineus. Taxonomy (NCBI): domain Eukaryota; kingdom Metazoa; phylum Platyhelminthes; class Trematoda; order Opisthorchiida; family Opisthorchiidae; genus Opisthorchis; species Opisthorchis felineus. The sequence continues at coordinate 800,933 of SJOL01009809.1, forward strand.
TGGTGCTGTCATTGCATTCATCATCAGCAAACCGTTTCACCCAAGCTTTGAGAAGCATTTACTATGTTTCCGTCTTCGGATTACTTGCCACACCTGCAATGAGCGTTCCACCAGTAAATGAGCAGTATTCAACCCACACGGAGTTTGGATATGGGCTATTTAAGCCAGGATACGTTCCTAATCCTCTGTGTGGAGGAGGATGTAGCACCTACTCTATATCCTTCCCCACAGAATAATTTAGGATGCTGCACACAGAAGACTTTTTTTCTCCTTTTGGATAGAGTTTCAGATACTATAACTAATCACTGATGAAAACAGTGATGCTTAGCCAAGGTTGAAAACCGTCACCCTTGGGCCGTTCGGTTTCCTCACAGCCCTCTGTTCTCTTGAGGCCCGTTTTCGTTGACTGGTATTTGTCTTCATTCAAAACTGAACAGTAAATACTCATGTAATGTCCCCTGGAAGAGTTGGATAATCCAATATGTGACTGGCCCGGTGCACATTCACAAAATAAGCATTGTTTTGATCTCATTTGTTGTCGAATTTCTGTACACCACTTACGTTTTAGAGGACGGTTTTAGGGTTTCGGATTCAGCGGGGCGTTTGAAGTGCATCCGCATATCCAGATAGGTTACTGGGCATCCTATCCTTTGAGATCCTTGAGTATCATACCCTTCAGAGATCAAGTAAACGTGAGACTTCTTGTCAAATTTTGCAAATATGATGGACAAATATTGAAAAGAAGCTAATAATTCGGAGAAAATTCCAACTGGTTTCAACAGTAATTAGCCCAGCACATTAGACATAAGACCTTGGCTGGGAAGTCTTAAAATAAAACCAGGAATCATCAGTTTTTTTCTGGATTTATTCCTCTAAGTGGTGTACGGCAAATTTTGTCCGTCAAAACGGAAGCTCACTGACTGTACGATTATCTAAATTGTGCTCCCAATAGTTATTCGTCTGGAATCTCGGACTTGGAATTGAACACTTGTACTCGTTCAGACTTGTGAACTTCAGTGACTGGGTTTCAAATTGGACCGCAGTTGAAGATAGGAATTTTTGGTAAGCCCTAGTGGGAGAGAAACTAAAACTCAGTGCCTCAAATGACCGAACGGAATACCAAAAGATAAGGTTGGCCGGCAGAATAACGGTTTTTCTTGCAAGTTGCGCGGCAGTTCAAGAACTCATATTCTCATCCCACTAGCTAAGTATCAGAAGATGACCGCAAACGACCTTTACGTGTGTTTGATTTCCTGGAATTGATAGTAGACAGTGTTAGGATAATCAACTTGCGGAATCCATTGAAATCACTGAAGTATCAGGATGCACTTTTTAGTTTTGGTTTAGTGTTCCTGCTGTACTGATAAACCACCATCGTGTACTTTCAGGACTCTTCGTAAGACACGCCAAAATTGCATGTGATGTTACGGGCAGTGAGCTGCTGTGTAAGTCCTTTTTTTACTTTGTTCGGGCTCAAATCTACATTACTACATCATAAAAGTTACACTGCCTAGGATAACCATATGCATTCCCCATTTGAATATAAATGTCCATTTATGTGATTTAGTTACTAGCTTTTTAAACAAAGTGACTGAAATAAGTTGTGGATAATTTCTCCCTGTAAGTAGTTCCAATGCACAATGAGTAAATTAAAAATTTGATTAGAACAAGCAATTGAGAAGAATGCCTCCCATCAGACCTCTTGGACACAAATTCGCTGCCAAAAGGCACGATTATTTCTCACTCCCCACTGTGCATGAAAATGAGAAAAAACACAGACTTGACTGAGACGATGTTCACATACTAGCGTAAATAAGAACAAAGGGAAAGCTTGAATTTATGGGATGACGAAGGCACCATCTACAAACTTGTTGAAACCAACACAGTCTAACAACTGCCGAACTTAAGGGAACTGCAGACCTACAAAGCGCAAAACTGCACAGGAAATAAGAAGTTAAACTTTTTGAGGGAGCGGTAATTCTTGAATGTGACTTGATTAGAATATGCCTTCATTCAGTAAATTAAAAAAACAGATTGAAAAAAGCAAAGACTTCTTACCACTGGATAAAACGACATCGGTCGCTACAAAGAAGACCGAGGATTGCAGTCAGTCAGACTCAAGAAAACCAACTCAAAACGCAGCGCAAAATAGGAGCGGGCAAACAAAAACAAAAATAAAACTGATAAAAATAGAAGTTGTTGGGATAAGTAATCAGACCCAAAAATGACAGGCCACATAGTCTCCTCTGGAGCAGAATTAGGCTTTCAGAATATTGCACCTGCCAGATCTGGAACTGTTTTGAGGTACACCAGATTCCTCCCTTGAATCAGGGTGAATATCCTCAGACCTATGCCGTTTCCATTCTTATTTTCATCTCCGGGTTACTTGCGTGTGGGCATCAGGGGTTCTATACAATGTCTTGATTCATTTATCGGCAGCGCATCATATAGTTTGTTCCTATCCCTGGTCAGATGTGATATCGTGTGAGTATAGGTCCTGATAGGTGTAGTGAACCTTTTCCTAGGTAGCTGTCATCTGCAGCCACCATATTGAAGGCAATGCGGTTTGGTCTACCCATCGTTTCGGATAGAAGTGAAAATGTAAAACCGTGATTCTACCAGTGCTCTTGTGTCGCTCCAACGAGAACCAGGTTTTTGTAATTTTTCTTGATCGACAATTATGGTATGGTCTCTCCCGCAGCGTTGGGGGTTCCTTCATAGAGAAAACAGTTCGCGTTTAACGCCTTTTCCCTCAAACGTTTTCCTAGAAATTCCTCAAGTTTCATACCTCGAGTCGACACAAAGCACTATTTGAACTTTCAAGGTTGCAAAAGCTTTATTTATGGTATATTTTTCGGATGATCCAGCCTCAAACATGAACCGAACATTGGCGAGGAGTTGGCTTTAGCAGGGGATGCTAG
>SJOL01009809.1:805228-835570 GCA_004794785.1 Opisthorchis felineus
GTACGATCTATGTATGATGCGTGTTTCTTGAATTTGCCCCATCCTTTTGACACATCTTAACTCTCTCAGAGGTCGGACATCCCTTATTCTTTCCCCTGAGCTGGACAATTTGGCCCCAGACCTTACGGCATCAGTTGAGTTGACAACATTGGCAGTGCGCCGTAGTTCGTCGGTGCGTGGGCTATGTTTCGTTTCATTTTCTTTGCGTTGTTTGATTAATTTGGCAAGCCTCTTATTCAGTAGTACGTAGACTTAGTTGCCATGTATCGGGTGATTGAGCTTGTGGCGTACTACAATGCTCCATGTTTATTACATGTTTCTCCGTGTCAGGAGTTCCATAAGTGCTAAGAGCGTTAGATAAGCAAACTATGTGGCCGGGTTTTGAGTCGACTCACATATTAACCTGTGAGATGGGAATAAACGGTGCTCCCACTGCGCTTCACCTTTCTGCCAATACATCTCGCTTTCAAAAATGGAACTTGCCTTATGGTTTGAAGTTATGGTAGTTTTCAAAAAAACTTAGATCTGGACAACTGCTGGGCGTAGAATGCAATAACACACCTGTTCACCTCGGAGCTATATCATTGTGGCAACTGTCCGTCGTCTGCCTGCCTCGGATGAGAATAACACAAGTGAGTCGTAGAAATAAGAATTAATTGTTGAATCGGTATAAGTAAGTTAGTAGAATTGCAGTTCTCGTGCTTTGCATTTCAGAAAGACAAAGAGGCCTTAGTGACCGGCGTTGTCTGCCTCTCCATAGTAGTTAATAGTGTAGACGGAGCCTGATGTGGATGATAAACGACTAATCGCAACTGAGCAGTTAATCTACCAGCATACGGTTTATATAACTAACATTCTTGCCCACAGAACACTGCATTGGGATTGGCATCCGGTCGACCAAACCCCACTCTGTTAGAGTTTGAATTGATATAACCGAATCGTTTTTGGGGTTTGTGAACAGTGTTCACTTTATTCATATGATCAAACCAATACCAATAGGAGATTGTTGAGGCTGCTTTTGTCATCACAGAGATATGTATCTTCTTCGTGCGAATAGTCTACCAGGAAAATGGGTTGCATGTCAATAATGCTAGGAAAAACTGGGGAATATAAACATTGAAGAGGAGGTTTCGTTCGTTGTAAGCTTACTGTCCCCATCTGTCGACCCACAGCCCTCCAAGGCAATCTCTGCGGTACAATCAGATAACCACGCTGTACTGTATGGAACCCTAGAGGACGAAGACTTGTATTAACGACTCAACCTGTGCTCGCCTACGTACTCTGAATTCAGTAGAGATTATTATGAACCGTAACAAAGAATACCGATGGAATACCCGACTTTTGGATTTATCACAGAAATCGCATTGCACAACCTGCAACCGATTGTACTTACAAATAGAAATCCCAGAGTGTGGGTCTGCTACATGAATGATAGGTTGTAGATCACTTGGCGCACCCTAGCTATCAATATTTAGATGTATTGCTAACGTGAAGGATGCTTTCATTATGATCAAACGAAGTGAACTATAGTGAACAAACCGACTAATAAAACAACAGTTCCGACGAAAAACAATGCGCAATGAAGAAGATAACGATGGGAAGCTAGCATAGTAAGATATCCCACTGGCAAACTTTTCAAATGAACTAGTGCAGACCACGCTCTAGAGAAAGATGGCGCATACAGACAGAATCCTCAGGGACCTTAGCAATCAGCCCAACTATAACAAAGATACAGCTGAACCTGTTGAAGGGTATTAAGACGCACTGCACCCTACCAAGGAGACCGAGGTTGGAGAAGAGAAACGATTGTAGAAGGCTTTTCGAAGAAACCGACACCTGTAAAACTTCATTTGGCTAACATTCGGAAACCTCACCTCAACCAACTAAACGCAACACGGGGAAAAACAAATAAAAGATCAATAACTTGTAACACTTCCGAAGTGGATCCACGAGTTTCGAGACAGTGTAACAAAACTTTGACCCATAGATCTTCGAACACCCTGTGGAGACCATTGTCAAAAAGGCTGGATACAGTGGTGAAGGTCAGTGCCAAGATCCAGTGGAACAAGTACGACAAACTATGTAAGATAAATAGGAAGGAAGCTTCCTACCAGATAACATGAGATCACACTTGCAACCAAAAGACACAACCAGTCTTCGCTCGTCCGCGCACACAAATATCAGGATGAACAGGAGTCATCTGGAGCAACGCTGATATATTTGCCTAAGCAATAGCAAAGAAAGAAAGCAAATTCATGAAAGCATAGACTTTATTGAAAGAGTCTTCAAGAAACAAATTGAAACCGACCTTATTTGTTAAGCGTTAAGGTCTACTGAACTGACAAAGCTACAAGACACAAAATTGTACAGTGAGTCAGAGGAAACGTGTATAGAGGCAACAAGCGAAAGCAAATCAAGGGTTTATTTCATCCACCTGGTCTACGTATCCGGCCAGCCAAATGGAAATAACCAGCCATCTAGAACACAGAATAAAGAACGGCTCAACAAAGGAAGACATCAACTTAACCGATAAAATTGCAGTAAGGTCGCCCAGCACAGGGAGAATAAACTACGCCAAAGGGGGAAATGCAAATGACCAATCAAGCTCAAGAATGTCAGAAAGTGATGCAAAGTGAAGAAGGGCCAACCAGATTAGGGAAAACAGAAATTGGGAAGAAACTAATCGGACAAGAGGTCAAAACCCCCAAAGAAAAGGCGTTCAACTAATCAGATCAAGACGCAAAACAAATAGAACCACAATTAGCCAGTTGTATCGTATCACATGCCTTTTAAAAATATATAAACGCAATCAGATAAGGAGTAAGTACCCGCTCAGCTGCGTACTTATCATGTATCCTCGATTTGTGACAAAATGTAAGCTAACTGCGAAGCTCGGCGAGCCGATCAACGGTTGCTTGATCAACTACCAGTGTAACGGTGTATACTACTGATAAAGCATGTGGGTAGTCTGTGGTCTGGTGTCTAAACTCCGCCGCCTTATCCGATGAAAGACGGAAGTTACTACGGAAACTATGGAACTGCTTTGCAGTGTTAGTTTCTTTTTTTAATACTCTATGAACGTTCAGGACGCTTGAGAATGTTCACTTTTCGAAACCTCTGTGCAGATGAGATGTTTGCTTTCGTATCTGAGGGCTTGTAACCGTTTTGTTCGTGCTTGATAATAAACAACTTCGCATCAAAGGGTGTTCCCCCTTTCACTAGCAATTGACTTACCATTGAAGCCACCGACGCGTGTTCTGTTCAGCCGGTTGGGTTAGGAGTTTATATGGACATTACTCCGACACATCCTACCACTCGGTTGCTTACCCATTTATTTTGGTACCAGCAATCATTCACCAGGGGATGAAAGCACCCCCAGAAGCCTGGAATATGGCTTAAGAATAGCTTGTGCCAGCCAACACAATCGTCGATTAGATCCGATATGAGGTGGGGGTACTCTGGTCAGTTAACCCGGTAAACACACCCGAGGCTAAAGGGTCCAATAAGAAAACTGAAGTGTGCGATGACAATATCTTGAAACGCTTGTGGCTTTGGTGCGTTTATTTGTTGTTGATCAGGTGGTTGTTGGTCTGCTTGTCCAGCTTGCGGTCAGAGAGAGAGAGAGCTCTTATCTAACTAGTAAAAAACATGCTAACTCTTGACGCTGCTGGCTTAATGAGAGAGCTTTCACTTGAATTTTTAGTTCCGTTTGTGACCTGTGTTTCTTTCTGGTCTATTTTCTCTTGGCTTGACTGCTTATATTGATACCTTATATTTTAATGGTTTTCCGTCCTCGTTCTGATTGGCTTGTCATCAGTTTGCTTTGTGTTTTGGTGCGGTTTTCTTGGAACTGACTAGATGATTCAAAGGGAGGATTCCGACAAGCGTTACATTAGACAAACGGAAAGGAGGCTTCCCACCAAGCTACATTAACACAAACTTGCAGCTAAAAGCTGTGCACAAATATCAGAAGGGATATGAGTTCGACCGAAATAACGTTGCTCAACTAAACACAAAAAAGGACATGAATTCAAGGGAACATGTCATTCAGTTGGAAAAAGCGTTATCATACATCTACCGGATTTAGCAACCAATAGGGACAAGAGAACGTCAGAACTACAAGGCTCAAAACTTCAGGAGAAACCAGATTAGAAAACCGTAGAACCCATGGAGGAGCCAAAATGAACTGTACTTTTTGTCAGCATTAACCTGCATGGAACTTGCCTTTGTAGTCCAACTTGTGGCCTACAGTAGTCCAAGCTGTGCAGCTGTAGCATGTGAGGGAGAAACTCGGCTTACTGAATTATTCATTACCGGAGGATGCACTGGCCAGCGGGTTGGGCAGATGAGTAAAACTGTTCTTGTTCTATGCAATGTACTACTCATCAGGTTGCTGAAAATTCTTCGACAGCCGGTTTCGCCCTTTTCGGGGCGGTTGAAAAGGGTTGGCAACAATCGGTAGATTTATTTCTGGGCAACATTTCGCTTTTGACACAAAAGCTTCGTCAGGCCAAGTGACTAGTTTACGAGGTTGATCGAGATTTAAGGCGGAAGGAGAACCAAACAGCTAAATCAAGATAAATTTGTTGAGTGTCTGGCTAGTGATTTTGTTTTTTAGGGTGGGTCACCATGTGTTAAGCCGATGGGGAAACCTACATGTATTTGGGTCCAGCTTATGCTCTAGTTCTTCCGGTACGGTTCATGTGATGATTCCTCTTGAACGTCGTTCGCACTTTCTGTCCGGCTTTGTGGATGAGCTAGTGCTACCATAGTTGTGTAGGGAAGAGGGATTTTGTGGACTTTGATCGGGTTGGGATTTCCAACCCCGTGTCCTTGATAATGATTCTACGTGCATTGACAACCACACACAGCCAGGTGTCAACTCGGCCTATCTAAGACCGCTTTCTATACGCTTGCCAGGTCCATACCCTGGTAAGCATCATCCGTATAATCATAGGGAATGGGTCATTATCCCAAGTCTTCAATCAACCGTTGAAAAACTCCCTAGTCATTGAAGAATTCCGACTTCCTCCGTATTTCACGTTCTCATGCGTGTGTCTAATACACACGGAGGGGTGCTCTTTTCAGTGAAAAATAACCCTTGTTTATAGCCCAGTGCACCGCAACTCAGGTATATATTGACGCGATTCTTAGTTCGCTTAACGTATTTCAAGCCCTGGTTACCCACTAAAGTGACCACGATAAGTGGGACCTAGTTTCCAAGATAATAGTTCAGATTTCTGTTGCCTTTGGCTGGGTTAAGTAAGCCGCACCTTGCTCCATGAAGACAGAGAGTTTCTCATAAAAGCCGTGAGCTTTTGTTTGGTTACTAAGAGGATTGGCTGAGAATAGCACCTATGATCGCCAGCCTTGGTCAGACAACAGAACATCAGATATTAATCAACTTTTAGTGGAGTTGGTACAAAATTACCTGCACCATTTCAGTAATCTTTCGGTAACCTCTTACATGATCCATCAATAGGTGGACAAGCGCAATAGCTAACGCAGCTCATTCTCCGCTTGGGTTCTGTTGAAATACCAAAATGGTCTGAGAATCAAATACCTTAAAGTTCGTGTGACGATACTAAACTCGCTTGATGTTTTTCGGTCATGCCTATTCTTATATGGGCTAGATACGGTATACGACTGATAAGTACATGACTGTTGGCTACCAGTAAACAAACTTTCTCCCAAGGATTGAGATTCGACGGAAAGCATCTTCAGTTAAAGCTCTTGTTTGTCGGAAGGATATTCCGAAGTCATTTGGGTGACACGAGGAAAATACTACAGAAGCTCGTTTGGCGATGAAATACCCATTATCGGGGAAAAGTGATACTTAACATATGAGGCAGAACCTAGTAGAACTTAGTTTAATAACTCCACCTTTGGATCTAGAGCCATCATCTCTGTGGATTTAGCTACTGCGGTCTTTTGACTATGTTAAAAAATGAGTGACTGCGCCAATTTCCGGACCTAGTTGCTATCAGTTGTTTCTTAGGAGAGAGGAATACTTCTCTACTTCTATCAATTTGCAAAAAACTTTCCGTTTCGATGAAAGACAATTGTTAACAATGCAGACATGAGCAATTTATCGGCAGGTCGGCCTATAGCCAGCAGTCTGGTACGCTGGATGTCACAGTTTGAGTTGACTTCAGAGCATGTCTTGCTGGACACAGTATGCGGTTTTAGAATTTCGCCTCCGAATGAATCGATTTTGAATGTTCAAAACTCACCATACTACAAATTCTGAAATGTGTTTTCTACCGTAAATAATCAATACCTAAGGACGTTCCTGGTTGCTAGAAAAAATAAGCCTTGGTCTTGGAGTGCACCTACGTGAAATGGCTTACAAATGAACTTGAGAGTATGTAAAACACTATGTCAGGTCAACGGTGGGTGTTTCCGGCATCGGACTCTAACAGCGACAAGTAGTCTGCTCAAAAAATTTTGGATAGGGCTGTTGACCCTACCTCGTCTTTAAATGCTACTTCAGATTTAGCGCGATCTAGATGATGACTTTGAAGATGACTACTGAGTTGGGTAGGTGGTGGAACTTGCCACTAAGAGTGAATTACGCGGAATCCTGAAAAAAAAATAAAAGTTGAAAAAATCGGTGAAAGCGTTTCTTTTGCAAAATTTTATTGTTAGCAGGGCCTATAACGATCACCAAATAGAAGGGATGGTAACATATCTAGCTAAATAAGTAGACTGATGGGACTAAAAAAATAGATTGGTAGACAGATATATAGAGAGATAGAGGCGGATAGAAAGATAGAACAAACTTAGTAAATGTGACAAAACTTTTGTCGCCGTTTGATGGAGACGGTTGAAGTTACAATGATGTAAACGATTATAAAACTAATGAGGAATTTCGGTCATTGATATATGATCAGGTCCTTTATGAAACATACCCACTGGAGGTTCGTCACGACCTCATTGAACTAAAATATAAGTACTTTGGAATTGCTTTCGCACAAAATTAAAGGAGTGATTTTCAATCCAACGCGGTGTTGCAGCAAGCTGCCGATTGCTGTTGCCCAAATTTGGGCATATCAGTCATCGAATTTGTACTCCATCATATATGCATTGCCTTTTAGTCCTGTTGACGATTCGCAGATGACTGAGGCGATTTCATATTTCAAAGACTAGGGGAGAAAGAGAATTACGCGACAGTTGTAAAGCTTAAATCATCATCATAAATAGAATCTGTAAACTGAGCCAAATCTATTTCCTTTAAATAGCTTCAAAGCTTCAGAACGTATGCTTCAAGTATTGCAGGCGGATTATTTAAGAATATTCTGGGGTCAATCATTTTTTGATTCGGTCACAAGCGCATTTCCGTTTCATCATATTTTCTTCGACAGTTGTTCAGATGGCACCGCCTATCATCGAGATGCTTGCAACGAAAGAAGCTTCGAATTTGAGCGAAAACGTTCAGAGCCGATGAATATGCATGCGCAAAAGATGCAAACAGCTAATATTTAAAGTAGGAACCAATGGAGGTTTCCAGGTATTTTGAGCAATACTGATGCACAACTGACTGTCAATTTAAATGCACTTTAGAGTGTGCTAAAACAGTTGTTCGTTGCTAGCATTAACATAGGCTTTCTGTACAAAATGCAATTAAAGAATGACTTGACAAAGACAGCACTTTTCTAAAAGTGGGCAGATACGGATATCTTGTGGTGCATCAGTTATTCCGAAAATTAGTTGCTTTGATTTACTTTCATCCTTTTTTAATTTTTGTTTCCGTGTACAGTTTGGCGCTTGTGGCTACGTTCTCGTGCGAGAGAAAAAGTTTAAGGGGCTCGTCATACATAAATGGCTCCTGTGCTGTCGGATCGGTTGAAAGAATTCGGAGTAAGCGCAATTGACAGAACTCCCATTTGAAAGCTCGTTTTGCGTGGACGATAACGGTATTTAATTCGTGCCGGCCGTCTTTTAGATTTGCTGGTGTGACAAACAAAGGTGCGAAAATAGTCGTCATGTCCCACAGGTGGCGGAAGGCTTTTCACGCACACTAGATGCACTTGCAAGTCTTTCTTAACTTCGCATACAGCTATTATTTTCTGTTGATTTAAAATACGACTTACATCGTCAGTAGTTTTTCCTCCATAAGGTATTACGACAGTCTTCAACAGGTTAATTCCGTCATTGTTTTTCATCCACTAAAAAGATTACTGTTGTTCTCTATCAGTTTGCAGTTAAAAATAGCAAATTATTGTCCTCCGACTGGGAAAACTGGTTGGTGTTTACGCTTCTCGTAAAAGACAGGAACTTATTCAGTTTGTGTTGCACATACGGTGTTCGGAGTCAAGTAAGATATTACCGAGTATAGCTTACGCGTTCGTGTAAACTTCACGCAGTTTCCAGTCAATAAAGGAAATTTTACTGTCGTTTAGCACGCCGCTTATTGTCCAAATGATTTAAAAGTTCATCGGTCGCACCCGTTTGGATCTGCATCTCACCACCACATACTTAATGTAGCCCTTTACTTCAGGTCGTGAGTAAGGGTTTGTCAGAAGTGATTTAAGCAAAACGATGTGTGTAACTGTTCTGAAGCCGGCCTTCTGGCTTAGTTTCTAACTTGTTGCCACCACAATCAGGAAAATAACAACAAATCATTCTGCATTAACCCAAGTATTTTTCTTCTGATCGACGTCATCATTAAGTGCTCCCGGTAAAGAGCACCTCATTCAAGACCCATCAACATTGCTTTCCTTTAGAAAATGTCCTTCCTTGAGAGGATCTCTCTGTAGGCCGAAATTTGTCAGAATTATTCTGTACACCTAAGATTGCGAACAACCGAGGGAAAGCAGCTAATAAGTTCACTTTTTGGCTAACTTACAAGAAAGCAGATATTTCCACAACAGCGTACGGAAAACTGAAAGAAACCGAGTGTTGCAGAACAAACTGATGTGTTGAGTAAACGTGAAAAACAAGTAAGTGGCTACTTGCACTTTCGCGTTTTAGGTCAAAGGGGAGGCTCATCCAGAATGCAGATTGACGTCATTGTTCAAATTATGTATGGTTATATGCATTTTTGGCGGTGTGGTATTTTATTCCAATTCGTGCAAAAATGACTTGGTTTCCACTAGACCTACCACATTACCCATAATTACTGGTTGTTGATCAGGTGGCTGTTGATCTGTTCGTGGAACTTGGGAACTGAATTGCAAACGTTTCGTCACTATACGAGGGGATATCATCAGTGCGCAGTTGGGTGGGTACCACCTGTTTGCCTGTGTGCGTTTATATAGCATTTGAAGGCTATCTGCTATCTCTTAACGTGATTAGCTGGTTGGGTTACAGCGTTTTTCGTGAATTTATCGGTCCGTTCGTGATCTTTGTTGCGTTGTGGTTTGCGTTCCCTCGAGTCGATTGGTCGTCCCGATGCCTTCTATTTTTAGTAGTTTCTCCCCCCGTTTTGATTGGCCCCCTTCTCTGTTTGCATTATGTTATGGTCTGATTTTTTCGGGAGTGATTGGCTGGCTGCAGCGCCCTGTTTTCTCCATTGTATTGACTGGCGTCCTTGCGTCCGCCGGTTAATTTGGTACTTTGCTTTATTGACTGGGCGCCTCCTCCAATCCAAGTGATGTGTTCGTTTGGATCGGACCCCTCTGCTTTTTTCTACGAGTTCCTCGCCTGGTTGCTTGTGCAGTTCAGAGCTACGTGGTTCTTGCGTTCTCTTGCTCTTAGCGGTTGATAAATAGGGTCAATTTCAGTATGCTTTTTGATAGCTTCTTCGATGGAGTACCGCGCTTCCACATACACGCTTTGACACATTACCAACATTACCCAGAAGTTTGCTGAAAGCTCTTCGACAATCCACGAACGACTCCGCCCTTCTTGGGCTCATCGGTCGATGCCGTCCAAGAGTTTTGGTCAAACTTATGTTCTGCTTGGACCAAAATTGGATATATTTAGACGAATTCTCTCAGTTTCATCAGGAGGAGACAGGGGCTCAGATGAATCCAGCTTAACATCCCGTTTATGATGATCTGCTTTAGCTGAATGTGCTGCACCAGGCCACCTCAGGGATTACGCCTAACTGAGGAGCCTTAAAAGGTCAAAACGAGTCGTGGGCTGTCACAGAGGTTTAATCAACCCCATGAGTAGTGTGTTACGTCTAGAAAAGAACGTATTGGGATCTCTCGGATATCGGACCAACTGAAACATGAGACGCCATGTGCAGCACATTCATTTGAAGCGGATCGTCATAAACAGAGATTCAGCTGGATTCATTTGAGTCTCCGGTCAAAACCAAACCATATACAAATGAGTGTACCTGACGAGCCTAGGATTTCTTTTGATTTATACGCATCTTGCCTCTTCATTAGGAACACAGGTGTGTTGGAGGGTAAGTAGAGGCGGGAAGCTTCAAAGCTTGTTTGCTCTTGCACTAGGCATAAACTTTCTTTAGGTGCTAATTAAAACCTAATATAATTTTGAACAGAACCTTACATCTGGAAGCAGTCTCACACAGAGTGCTGATTGGAAATGGGCCCGAAAACTTCCTAAGCCTACCTAACTTACCTCTGATTAGCCTGAGCGGATTATCTTTTGATCGACTGCAATGAACACAAGTTTAGGTAAAACTGTGGTACTGGGTCAACGGCCAGATTGTTCATTTTTGTCCTACTCTCTCCAGCTGAGCGTCATCAAGACCTCTTATATATAAACACATTTTTAGTGAAAATTACTGGAACGAAAGTTGTTCTATAATTTCAGCTGACTGCACCATAATCACCTTAATATCAAAAAGCTCGGAGTTCATTTTTTGGTCTGACCATAAGTATCAAGCTGCCGATCATCTGTAAGTTCTTCGGCATTTCGCCACAGCTTCCAGTTTTCCACAAAGAATCTGTCGCTTGTATTTTTGGATGGAATGTTTGAGAAATCACTGCATTATGGCAAAACCTGTGAGACAGCACTCCAGAGACAGTGGAATTGCAGCAATAAACTTGACCATTTGATCAACAAGCAGTTCAACACTTGTTCAAACTTCACATGATATCCAGCAGGCATTTTTAGCTTAAACGAGCCAGAACTGCTAAGTAGAACTAATCAGTTATCTCTTACATGGCAGCTACCATGTCAATACCCTGCGAGATTAGATAACATCTTATCTAACTCGCCTTTTGCTTGCACGCAGTTATATTTTATGCTTGACCAATTGACCAATCGTAAATGTTTGTCAGATTTTACGAAGCTCTACTTAACTGAATTTGACTCTACAGTGGAAAAATGACACAGAACTGTTACAAGTAGCTTGAACGGTTATAGTATAAGGATTCATATTTACTGAACACACAACATCAGAATCCGTTAAAAAGGCTTTCATGTTCGTCTACGCTGCACTACCCAATGTTTTAGAAGTGCTTCGGTTAGAATTTTCTAGCACTTTAAAGAATAACCTCCAGTAGTCTACTGGTTGATTTGTGAGTTATTCACGTAGCGCCCGGTTCCATACTGAACCTTGACCTTCCGGTTTTTAAGTTAATGTCTAGGAAAAGAGAGCTACTTCCCGGCTCACATAATTCCTGCCTTGTCCAAATGGATTGCTTTGCTTGCATGTACTCTACAGGATGAATCCAATAAGGTTTTTGAGTCGTTCAAACCTTGGCGCATCACTTAGAATATCCCGTCTTGCTAGATAATCTGTTCAAGGTGCGTGACTACTTCCCATCACCTTCACCTTCAGTGAAGAACACATTTCTTTTGATTGTTAGCATACTAAAGATGGTTGACCTCTGATATCGTCACAAGTGGTCACCTCTTCAGAATTTGGGCTTATCTGTCAGACAACTTCAATTTTCTGGGGTCATATGCTTACAGAATGCTAGTGTGTGCACGTATCCCTACGCACCTGTGCGTCTCTTAGTGACTTCCTCCTGCTCACTTGTTACCATCAAAGTGGGCTTCCGTAAAATAACTACTGACATCGATCAGCATGCAATACTTAAGGACTTGCAGTTGAACTAAGACTATATAAGCCGGGAAGTAGAGTCATTATTACACGAGGAATCTTCATTTCACTGCGGCTAATGTCTAAACGATTAGCGGCGAAATTATCGGCTGCCTTTCTAGTGTTTTGGATAAGAAGTGAGCAATCAGATAGATTGTAATGATGTTTCAAGATGTAATAATACCTGGTCAGACGTATTTTCACTGATTACGTCCATCACGTTTTCTTTCTTGATAAACTGTCTGTAGACCACAGAGATTAAATATAATATTTTCATGTTAGTTCTTTACAGAGAAAAAATTCTTGTTCGGTCAAATATTACGTGGTCAGTTGCTACATGTCTGTTACTGTTTTTGAATGCTCGTGGTGGCTAATCCTTAGTCTAGATGCAAGCGAGGGTTAAAGTAAGTTGGTAAAGGGGTTGCTACGCTCACCTAGTACGTTGAAGTCTAGAATCTTCTATATTTAATTAAACTGAGTATTCAAAAAGACACTTGATGCTAACTTGAGGGGAGGAAGTTTGTGCAAACTTTCTGTTAGAAGTTTGTTTTCTGGTAGCCAGTTAATATTATCCTATTGTACAAGGAAACCCTAAGTTTTTTATGGAAGCAAAACATTTCCCCTGAAATTTCTTCTCGATGGTCTTATTATTTGTGAAGCCTTGAGGCCAATACGGAGTATGGGACCTCTTGCAAATGGATGGGCTTTAAAAGGCGTCCCTTTTTACTGTCTGACTGCGCAGGCACAAGGATCGGCAAGAGTTATTATTAAGACTAGGTTCACGCACTTAAGAAAAGAAATGGCAGTTAGCAGTTTAGCTTAGCACGTAAACTAACTTCTAGGTCTCACCCAGAAAGACGGAAATTGCTCTTGAGCAGACCAGGCGAGAAATACAAAACCAAGGGAAACCGAAGAACGACAAATTAGTAAATGCACTCGTGAGAAGACTTAAACCAAACAAAGTTTTTGACCATGAAAGTGATTTTTCTGTGTTCAGAGAACTGACTTAATTTGCTCACTTCGATGCATGGCCGGGAGCACTAAGTCCTGGTGTTCATACCTGGTAGCCAGCTATAACAGTTGGTTTAAAAGGGTAGAACTGAAAAACCGCCTGAAGATATTTATTTTACCCTGCTAGCAGCTTATTGTTTTCTGTGCAATCCTGATACTGCATTCTTAACACTATTTGAAAGGTTAACGGACAGTCTGCTATTGGTTACATTTCTGGAGTCCATTAAAAGTTCCGTTATTCGGATTTTTGATAATCTCATTTCGGTTTTAAATACTAAATAGAACTTGCATGGGGTTTACAACCCAGTTGAGGTTTTGTGGATGAACGGATCAACTACAAATGAGAAAATGAAGATTCAGCTATACTGCTCAGTGACATCTTAATTTGCAACGAAATCTTAGGGGTTGTACAGCCGAAATAGCTGTACAAATACGGAGTAGCTTTGGTGAAATTTCAAGGGCAGATTTCTCTGGTGAGCCGCAAAATGTACAGAGCCGGTAGTGAGCCGTTGAAAGGTTTTACCAACCTCGTGAGCAGTGTCAAAACAAGGAAAATTCTTCTGTAAATTGAACTTCGTTCTAACTGACACTTGATGTGGTCTGTCAGAAGCGCATTCAAGTGAAGAAAAGAACACACGAGATACTGAAATGAATCTCTCAGCAAAGCCACATGAATTTGCCAGTAGGTAATTAACTCGAAATAATTTATTGCGCTGAAGATTGCAGTTTTTAGACCAGAACTGGGGCACCTGCCAAACCTAGTTTAAATTGACCGGATAAGTGGGTTTTCCTCGTAATCTACAAAATGCTATCAAATAAATGATATAACGACAGCAAACTTTCCCAAAGCAGCGTACCGTAGCATATGCTATGTGGTTTCTCCTGTGATTTGACCATTTAGTTGCCATCTGGTTGATTAATGTTACCATGTTATACCAGGTGCTCGGATTGGAAAAAGATGCTGGTAAATTCCACTGAACTGGTCAGCTGCTCATCACCGTACTGGATGTTTCAGTGACTAAAATTTTCTACACGCTCCATCTGGTCTCATTTGTATCCGTCAACTTAGTATTAGGATTTTTAGCCGAATTGGGCAACTAACAACATTACCTGTTTTTGTGCTCGAAATTGAGTAAGTGGAAATCTAGTTAACTTCGATTTTTTGTTGCCATTTTTGTCTTGTTCCATAATCACGGTGAAGTTTTGGTTATCCGTAAAAGAGCACACGGCCAGCTGTCCCTGTTCTTCCCAGGCCTGTCCTGGTAATTACTTTGCATTTACCTTGACTGCACCTCTCAAAATTATATAGCATGATTAGATGTCATTCATGCCCCTAAAGGCAGCTATCTAAAGGTGGGGAGTCAGAAACCTTTACCAAAACATCTGAAGGAGCACTACAGTAACCTCCCTAACAAAACCTCAACGGAGAGTAGCTACCCCCGTTGGGAGCCACAACAGCTGTGGATACTCGTGAAATTAACGGTGCGGACCAAGTTTGCCCTTTTTTTGTAGGTGTTTTCGGTAAATACGCAGCAAGTTTATATGGTATTTGACAGAATTCATGGAACCAGTTGGGTCCGTTCATGGTTAAATGTAGAATGGAAGATGGTACGGGTATCAGGGGGTCACAGAGTCAGGCTTACATTAGATTCAGACAAATTTTCGGGAGACACGCCTCGTGGGCCAGCTCGATTTCAGAGACCATATAATTGTCATTTGGGTGTGGATCACGTTGCGTGATTCCAGTCGCCTTTGCAATCGAGTGCATTCTGAAGCATACTGGTTCTTATCGGTTCAGAGGCAAGCGATATTTGACTTGGAAGGTGTGCACTTTGTCTATGACAAGACAGGTGTGTGACGGACAGGTGTGTACTTGAAGCAAGGTTTCCTCCAACCGCTGGATTTAATCTGACTACTGTCTCTGACAAACCCCTTGTCTTGCAGCCGACGCGCATTGTCCAGTACAAGGATATAAGCGAGCACATACAGAAGCTGGCTGAAGATGCCAGAAAGTTCTCTTTCAGATAAAACATAATGCTGACTTTAAAACAGACAGATTTGCGGTTGTACGTACAGCATTGTAAGACTATATTGAACTTCTGGTGCCTAATTAAATGAATGAGTGGCTTCTAAGTGACAAGTTTCTTGCCTATGTTGCGTAGTTCTCAGCTTTCGTGGCTGCGTAGGCTTTCCACAAAATACATGTTCTACATAAACTTCAGGCTATCGGAGTAATGCATCTTCACTGACCCCTAAGCCAAACACTTAATCATATTCCACACTATTGCAATAGAAATAGGTTATCAACTTATTAGCGTGATCAGATTTGGTTTCTGTGGAATTTGTGTTATATGGGTCCAAAGGCCCTAGAAATTTGGCTAAAATAAATTTTGGACAATGTTGTAGTCAGTTGCATTAGTAAGCTTCATAATACGGCAAACTGCACTGAAACTGCTTCACACGTTATTTGCCTCCATGTTGTCAGTAGCAATTACAAATGTGTCTTATGTGTCACAACCACAATGTAACTTACTCAATGGGTGGATTTAGTTGTCAGGTTTCTACTTTACTCGAGAAGAGGTCTCTCAGGGGAAGAGATTTCATTACCAATTCTTCTTTCTGTCGATAGATTCTAAACTAAACTTAACGCTGTAGGTGAAAAGCACTGATAGTTTCATTAGCTCCCGAGTGCGAATACCAGCATCATTGCTACAATATTCAGTAAATTCCCAAATGTTTACTGTTTCGGGGGGTGGTGCACTGATAATCGGTGCCACGGCGCCGTAAAAAATGTGAAACGTTTATTCACTCATGGATCACTGGGCTGGTTAACAAACTTAAAGGTACCTTCCCAAATCTGAGTAGGAACTCTTCTTCTGAATGGTGTTTCAGGCTGGTCAGTCATTTAGTTAATACATGTTAAGGAGGAATGGGCTTATCTAGGATGAGCCTGACTGACAAACCGGCTTTGTGCACTTTTGAAAGACCATGCACTTGAGCTTCTGTTGTGCCGGAGGCTGGTTGTGCACAAAACCACTGGCACTGACAATTTCTGATGTTTTTGAGAACTGCGAGGTTTTGGTACTGCTTTTTCTATCACATGCCTCTTCTTTATATCAGTTTCCTTCTTTATCTCAGACAAATGAATCCCGTTGTTGGAATTTCGCTTGAATTTGTGCACCATTGCCCAAAAAGGCAACTTTCCGTGTTGTATTCTAAAGTAAATTTTGGAACAATGCAGAGTTGAAATTCGTGTTTATTCGGGCGCCAAATTGTGACAGTCAGTAGTATGTCTGAGGTGGTGTTTGAAAACCGAGTTAGTGGTATCTTTAGACGGCTTTCTGTTATTCCATGCTTCCTTGATACCTTATTTGTTTATTTATTTCTGCCACAGGTTCTACATCAATTTACAGTAAGTGGCTCGGAGAGACGCCTTGAGCTTAGTTCTACCATTTAGTACTGGAAGTTTTTACTTGGGATTATTTTGCTCTCTGTAAACAAAATACCAAATTTTGTGCGGGTTCTGGTCAAATGAGACCGTACGGAAACATGATGCTAGGGGATTCAGCTTCGCACTGGACTAATATACGGAGAAACCAAAGTTTGTTGAGTATGCCCAATGGCCCAATTAGGCATGTTTTCTCGGTCGTGATAACTACGTCACACTGACTTGAAGTCATTACACAATATAATATTTTCATATTCAAAAATATTTAGGTTCATGCAAACAGAGGCAATTCGTAAATACAACCCTCCCCGACACAAGTAGAAGAAAAAGCTTCATGCGTACGGATGGAGCAAACTCGTCAATGGCTCCCATTCAGGGAACTGAATGCACGACTTAAGCAAAACTGCTAACTTCAGGTATTAGTAATCGAATTGTTGCTAAGCTTAGCAACTTGGTTCGAAAAGCTTCTTCTCCAGTCAGTGTGATATGATGAGCGCACCACTGCTAATAATTGTGTGGTTGTGTAAAATTTGAGTGGGCCTATACATCCACTAACCGTTATCTAGATACGTACTAACGAGAGTCTCCGAATAGTGACAAGGTTTCTGCAAACAGATTGCGGATTGAGTTCCTTTGAAAACGACATGTCCAGTCAGTGGTCTGACGGAATGGCTTATTCTTCCAGTATGTTAACCTGAGCAGAAAAAGGTAACCACCTACCCATAAGCTTTATGATCCATCTTCTACAGCCCATGACCGGTTTTGACCCTCTTGGGGCCCATCAGGTAGGCGCAGTTTCCAGGTTTCCGTCAACCTTATGTTCTACTTAGACTTAAGTTGCACGGAATTTTACAGGTAGATGCATTTGCATACCATTTGAGTTTTCACGGGAGACGCACCTGAATCACAGCTGGATACCCTGTTTATGATGTTACTTTTGAGGAATATCATAAACCAGGTATTCAGTTGGGAGTCGTAAGAAAACTAAACTGGTACTCAAACGAGTGTATTTGAGTAGAACGGTGTTTACCAGACTGTTGTTATTCATCAATGATTTTATTGAAACATACAATTTTATTTGTGCTGCAGTAAAGGAACCACAAGAGGGTGAGTGTTGATTTTCCTTATTCTACTTTTTGGATTTCGAGCATTGTAATCATTAGCAGATCAGCCACTGAGTCGCATCAGACTAAAATTGTGTTTGCAGTTTCATTTATCTCTGGAAGGAACAGCGTTGAACTGTTCTCTCCTGTAGCGATTCCCCTTTTTACCGATGCAGTAATTCCACTGAACACGGTTTCACTGCCAAAATGACTCCGGCTGAGATACAGTGTGTAAAGGATTGTAAATAGTGCCAACATTTAGTTCACTTATTGTATTGATAGCAATGTCGAGTTAACCGAGATAAAACCATACTTGCCCCCGCCAAGAAGCTATTGATATAAATTAGTGATCCTCTTTAGGTTAGCATAGATTGGGAACACCGCACAAGAGACCATGGCCTTGGATAAAAAAGTGGAAGTTTTATTCGCACATATACTTCTTGAAGGGATATTCCTCTGGTGGAAGAAATTTTACATCATGCATTGCACTGTATCGTTGAAAGGCCACAGCGCTTAAGTTGGTGGTTATATGGAAAATTGTGTATCAGATGAACTATATCGTAGTTATGTATAAGGTCCGTTAAATTTCTAGCTGTTTTACATTTTCCTGTGTGTTTGAATGAGTCCAAATCTGGGCAAAAAGTCGAAGAACCTGAACATACACTGACATACACTGTTCAGAATGTGGAACGTCCTCCACAAAACACTATTCTGTGGAAATGTTCCAAGTGGTGAAATACTGAACCACGAAATACCACCTCAAATTCTGGTTGACGTTTCCAGGTAGGCACTAAACTTTGAATAACATTTGAGCAGCGATTCTTAAAGGACAAGAAAATGGGATATCCGTGATCCAGTTAAAAGTGCTTAAAGGTAGAAAAAATGATGGAAAATCGGTCCGTCAAACAGGTTCTGCAAGTCCCATTTGAATTCAAATTCGAAGCGCTGCTTTAACGCCCTTTGGACCTTTCCGGCAAATAAGCTGGAGTTGTGATAAATTTATCTACCAAGACGCCCTATGCAACCTGTTTCAAAGTTATTGATGTTAAGTGAACTGGAGGCATTGTGTTGTGTTTTTGTTGTCTTTTCAAGACGATGACGAATCTCACTTTCGGAATAAGTTGAATATTCCCCATTATTAGTCCTCCGAAAGATAGTGTGTACTAAGATAATATTTTAATAACCTGACTTCGTGGACATTTTCTGAAATAGGCTGGCCAGAATGTAAGTATGCTAATTTTTTATTCCGAATTTGATGTCACTTAACGCAGTGGAATGGGGGTTGCATACACATGTCCGCCGTGAAAAGAATGGAACTTAGCTTAGTACAACAGGTTGTGTGCCTGTGTGGTGAAATACGATATTCTTCGGCGTCATACTGAAGGTCTCACTTCGAGCTTGAAAAGCTTCCGCTGTTTTGACTTGGCATACATACAGTCTACGGAATCTCTCATGACACTGATAGTACTGTGAAGGATGGAGGACGTGAGATAAACAGTTGCCACCGATAATTTTGTAACATGCCTGCACCCGCCAGCTATCTTATGGTTGGGGTTTTGAGACAAAAGCCTCTTGGTCTTGACACTAAACAGTATCCCAGACGTCATACGAAGTAATGGCAGTAAGCTGTCGGTATCAGAACTGGTTTTGCTGTCTATGGTTGTGCACAAAATTAGAACTAAACGTCCCTTAACGGAACTGTCTTCTCATATTGATATCCAAAAGAAACTAGCCATACAAAAATGATGATCAGAAAGATCTTGTACCCTGGATGTGTCTACTAGGAAAGGGGAGCTAAATTACAAAATACAAGGTAACCAGCGCAAGGTAACCAGTAGAAATGAGCAGATTTGAATAGATCAGTATTTGGGTCACAAGTCAGCTGACAAGCCCTGCGGATAGATTAAAAACCACCTAATCAGCAATCACTAACTGTACATGAGCTAACTGCTTGTCGACTCATTACGGACTGAATCTTTTCTTGTCGCTGGAACGGAGGAGATATTGGTTGTACTCATTCTTCATTAGTGACAGACGTTGTAAGCATTCACTTTTGAAATACTATAGAAGCAGAAGATCCAGCACATTTACGAATTGCTCACCCCGACACCTCCCTCGGATTTTACTTTGTGATATATTTCAACCTTTCAAGAAGAGTTTGGGCTCCCCTCTTGCATCTAAGGATTCAGTCTATTAGACTGATTCAAATATCAACCACATAGGTTAGGGACTGTGCTTGTTTGCCGTAATTGGGCCTTTTATCAATATTCACAAGCTATCCATCTTTGAAATCCTTCAATAACATCCCTTTGAGCATCCTGCATTGACCAAATCTGCTGAATGTGCCAGTGTTCTGACATATTTCGAGGTCGAAGAATTATGCTGATTGTGATCTATTCGGCAATATGAACACTAAACGATACTACCTGACAAGAGGCTGCACCACGACTTCTTTGGAATGAATTCCATTTTGGCTGGGGAACATTCGATTAGATCGAAGTTGTTCACCCGCTGTCGACCTGTGACTGGTTTCGATCGCAACATACACAATCAGACACCATTGTTCAGCTGTACGAAGTCATGATCACCATTATCTCACACAGATTTGTGATTTGTTTTGTCCGCTTATTTAACGACGCAACGCTTATTTGCGTGCGCGCGGTGGTGGCGCCCAATGAAATCATGTAAGGCTGGAAGGCTGGAAGATGAGTAAACGCCCATAAACCTGTGTGGGGAAATTGAATTACACGAAGGTTATAACTAGGCATGATCCCAGAATCGCACTTTTAGAGTAAACACTGTCCGGCGTGACACAGCCAGGGCAGACTTTGAATGAAGTGGTTAACTTTCATTTTGCGGAAAAGTTTGGATACAATCGGTTAACTATCACTTCAAAGCCTCGTGCGTGTTTTCAGCCCACTTTCTTTAACATCTAGCGGTTGAACAACCTACGTATACGTTTGGGAAACCTTGTACCTCATAGTTGAAGGACACTAGTGCTACTTATAGTTAAGATAACCCGTTTGCATTCCGTACTAATGATGAGACAACCCACAGTTCGGGGTTGGCGTCATCACCACCAGCGAAAATATAAGTAATGGTCCCTGTTTAGCCATAAAAATGACAGTGATTCAAATATTTTCAGTCAAACTTTCGTCCTTAATGAAAGCCAGTCCATGCTGAGAAGCCGTGATGCACTGTATGAATCTCATTCTTCTACTAGTTGTTTAAAATATGCTTTATTCTGTGATTTTTTTCACTTTTTAGTTTTGTGAAGTAGATGCTTGTCTCAGTAAACATGGATTGCCCACTAGGCCGGCCACGAAATAACGGGGGAATGTTTGATTATTTGGTTGCCAAACAACTCTCATGTTGTGATTTATGAGACATGTATGAGGCGTTCGGAGAATTTATCTTTACAATTCATAGATTCAGCACCGGGTGGATACGAACGTGAGTTTTATGTCCGCACACTTCCGATATAAACTGGAGATAATTTGTTGTTCAGAGGAGTCAAGTTAACTATTGTGGTAAACAAATAGCTAGCTTAATATAGTTTAGTACTTTTCACACTGAAGGTGATAATGTGATGGAGAGCTCCCGGTGATTTGTTGAGTTCGAAAACTGGACGTGTGTGGTCAAAATAAAATACTGTTGAACCAATTAGAGTGATCGGTCCAGTGGTGACCGTAGTCACCTGAGCCTTTGATTAAATTCAGTGCACCGAATTATGCTAGCTTTCCATCTTCACAATTTAGGTTGTACTGTG
This sequence comes from Opisthorchis felineus, assembly GCA_004794785.1. NCBI lineage: Eukaryota > Metazoa > Platyhelminthes > Trematoda > Opisthorchiida > Opisthorchiidae > Opisthorchis > Opisthorchis felineus. The sequence continues at coordinate 826,528 of SJOL01009809.1, forward strand.
CCACAGCCTTGGCATACGGCTGGTGCATTGTCACGGAACAATGTGGTCTTTCACCTCCACCGGAAGTTGATGTGGGGTTTGGCCAGTTCCAAATAATTCATCTATTTTCATTCAGATGAGATTGACAATAAACTTGCTGCAGGCGTCAACATCCCACAAACGCCTACACGCTTCTCGAACCCCATCAGTCACAGTTTCTACAAAGCTTGCAAACTGAGATGATGTTAGCTGGGACTAAGCTGAATCTTTCGTTCGTATTATTCTTCTGTCCAACACGTCTATTTATCGCCATTCTTCGATCCCATCAAGCAGGCCGGTTCCCTGATTTCATTTATGCTTATATTTCACTCGAATAATAAAAGGTTGTATACAATAAGTGAAGTGTACTCTTTTGCAAATCAGGTTGATGTTAAGCGGGGACTCTGCTAAATCATATCTGAATAACTTGTTTTTAATATTCTTCAAAGTATCTTGCTACATAAACAACCTCATGTCCCAGTTGGTAAAGTGCTCAAGGTATATGTTTACATTTTCTTCACATAACGCCATACTGTTTAGTTGGGGTGAGTGGAGGTGCTGAAACAGGACCAAGTTACACACCGCAGACAAAGAGCTAGAGAGAGAGCAATTAAAATTGCGCCATGTGTAGGGTGAGGAGTACAGCGTTCTTAGCCAAGGTGTATTCAGCATATAAAATATCCGACCTACTTTCATAAAGGAAACTACTCACAAGGTTACTGAAAACTCTTCGACAGCCCGCGACCGGTTTCACCCTTCTTGGAGCTCATCAGGTAGGCGCAGGCCCAAACCAGATTGATTTGCAAATGAGTGTATTTGTCGAAATCAGTCCAATTCCAATCATTCAAGTAGAACATAAAGTTGAAGGAAACTCGGGGACTATGCTACCCGATGGGCCCCAAGAAAGGAGAAACCGGACGTCGGCTGTGGAAGAGTTTTTAGCAAACCTGTGAGTGGTTTCCTTTATGAAAATATACTGCGATATCACAAATATCGTGCCAACTGAAACATGAGGCGGCCTGGAGCAAGCACATTCAGTTGAAGAATATCATAAACGGGAGATTCAGTTGAGTCTCTCGTTAAGACCAAATTGATTTGCAAATGAGTGTATTTGCCGAAGTCCGACCTGCTTTTTCACGTGTGGAAACAAAATAGGGCCAGTGAAATGGATTATCATCAGAGTTTGTCATTACTCGAAGATAGGAAGCTTTCAGAATGCGAGCATTTTATTCTCCAAATGGTTTTCTTTCGTAACCGACTGGCTTTATGGGCTTGGTTTAAGTTATCTCCAAAGCAGTCTTTGACTGCATAGAATGCTGCGAATGGCTTCCCAATCAACACATTAGAACTACCAAACGCTTACTGACTGGACGATGTCAAACATATTGTGTTTACCCACAGGTTATATAACTGGGAGTATTGTGCATCATTATTTTTGTGGATATTCGGACACAACTGTTGATACTAATGCTGCTTACTGGAAATCAGTATGCGTACTACTACAATCACCATTCCCAACGTTTTCAGTGGTTATCAGATGTCGTTTTTTTTGTCACATCTGCTCCTGGAAACGGTGAGCGCCACCCCTGAGCGCAGTGTTAAATTGTGTCATGTTGCTGGAGTTTGCGCGTTTACAAACCAACGCACAATTAAAATAATACCGCTGGCAGAAAGAGAGCGTTTCGCCCCAAAGTAAACAATCTCTAAAATTGTACTAACTCTTAGCTAACAGAGATCAATGAAAAGATTCTGGTGTTTGTGCGCATTTTGACAACTATCGAAAGATGTACCATAAAGCTTCAATGTAAATTCTTGACTTATATTCCTCATCAAATACGAAAACGTGCTTGAATGCCTCAATTGAGGAATTTCTTTTCTGTTGTATGTAAATGTCACTTGAAAGTTTCAAAGATTTCTGCATTCTGGAAGAGTGACTGAAGACAAAGAGAAAAACTCTATATTGTTCGAATAAACGTGCGTAAGTATTTTTGATCAGAGACTGAATGAATCTTATGTGTCCAAACTCCAAACATTAGACTCAAATATCGAAATTGATAACAGTATGGGGTACGAAAAATGTCAAAATTCCCCTTTCGTCTGTAGCTCCTGCCACCCCGAGGCCTGTACCAAGTAAGCAATATCTATGTTCAAACCAGTTCCTTCTCTTCACCGACGTTAAGAATACTCATCACCCGTTGTGTCCGTATGCGATTTCCGAATGGAATGACTACCGTGACATTCATAATGAATTTATTTTAATTTGTTCCTGGTATACTTTCACAATACGTCGAAACGTGTCCTTCTAGTAATTATCAACGATCTGTGCTCTGTCTTCGGACGTATGCGCGCTGAAACAGGTAACCAAACTTTGTACCCAGGTGGATTACATCATTGTGAAACCCGATGTTCACCCACACGAAACTTCACTGACATGCGTGGAATACAGAAGAGATCGAACAGTCTAGTATGTCTTCCGGCAGGTTGCCCGTTCAGTTAAACCACCTGCTGTGTTAACTTGAGACAGCAGTACATGCCGCTAACACGGGAATAACTTAAATTATCCGAAATTCCCCACGAAGGTTTCGAAAAGCGAGCAACTGAGACAGATTAAATCGTAATGCATGCTTAGTACCCTTAATAGCAGACTCGAGGAGCTAATATATGACGCGGATTTAGTAAACAACAATTGTTGCCGGAGGAGTCTAATTGGTGCAGTGGGCATCATCGGAATCCCAACGCAGGAATACACGTTTCAGTCCCAGGCTAGCATTTTGTCGCTTGGGAGATTTTAAAAATTAGATGGAAGGCAGACCAATGCATATCAAGCAGGGGGATTGCTGGAATTTAAGCATTAGTGGTTAAATAAGCACTCGGTGGGACCAGAAAACGGGGGCCGGCATGAAAGTAACCGTTAGAATAGTCAGACCTACTATGAGGGAGGACAGATACTGGATTATACCTGAGCTCCCTTGACCGAGGGCTCTATGATGATTTGACGGGCAGCAGCACACACAGACAGTGCTTTGCATGATTTTGTTTTGAGTTTGATTAATTTTTCGGGAGTCGTAGTCATCTATCTTGTTATGAGAATCCGTTTGTTTCAAATCCCCTGTATTAGGACGGCTATAAGCTTTTCGAACACCATCAGCCATAGATTCTACAACACTTGCAAATTGAGATGATGCTAGCTGAAAATAAGCCGAATCATTCGCTTGTATTATTCGTCAGTCCTGCATGTTACACATAACACTTATAAAATGTAGTGCTTCAGAGGAAGTAATTCGAGAAACTGAGGTTCACTGCAATAGAATGAGAAGCGATATTTATGTGGCAAAACAATTTGAACAAACTCGCGGGGAGGCCATTTGAATGAGTCAACAGGAACAATAAGATCAATCTGTTTAAATCTTAATACGTTTCAACCGTACAAGGATTGATGATGTTATAACAGACAACAAAGGAATAGGTATGCTAGGCATACCAGGCGAATTCAGATTCTTGCGATTATTAGATCCAATGGTGCCGGATTTTCTCAAGCTGCATTCCATTTATGGACATGATGACAATGAGAGAAGAACGAGAAGGCATCAACGACTAGAGGAAGTGGATGCGTCAGTTTACGCAAGACTGATTCTTGGGATATTTTCAAATCTTTAGAGGGTCCAACCAGTACACGTAGACTTAGTCATGCGGCGTCCAGTGTGTGCAATTTTTGAATGAAAAACAACCTCATTAGGCAGCATCTCTTCCTATTTCCTCGTTACCTAATCCCAGCGAATGTGGTCACACTGGACGTATTTCTAACGAAGACTGGCTGGTTTGGAAACGTAAAGGTTGGGATGTAGGTTTGGTCCGTACCAGTTTGGTCAGTACCAGGTTAGTCTAGTTGAAGTCAACTGTGCTAACACCAGCGATACAAAATTCAGCCCTGGACATATTCTGATGCCCACACATTCATTCCGTTTGTAAGATTCATGCGTACACGATGTGTTTCGAAAAAGAATTTATTCTATCATTGTTGGATTTCAGCCCCACTCTGTGACGAACATACACTTGAGCAATACCTAGACGTTAGGATATATATGCGTGATTCCGATGCATACGATGCTTGGAATAAGAGAAGAGGAGTACAGCATGAAACATGGGGAGTAGTAATTTTGTTTGATCCATGGAGTTGTAATATATAATTCATAATGGGGACGTGAGTATCTCCCGGAGTCTGGCTGTTACTACACTGGTGGCTTCCAAGTCAGACTGGTCGAACCGGGCAACCAACCACTGGGTGGTTATCAGGATAGGAGAAGTAAACGAGCTGCGCGTTTGAGGTCCTCTAACTAATGAAGCAAATTCGTTTTCTGGCCGTTTCTGCTGCTAGTGAAGCATCTATCTGTGGGACTGTCGCTCTTATTGACCGCTCCAACTGGCAGTCTTCCAGACGTACTGGACATGTTCTGTTTAAACATTAAGATTGCGGTGTGAGAGTAACCGCTCCCGATCACGGCTGTGTGGAGTCAGGGTGGATCGACATAAGCATTTTCTCGTCCATGAACTGCCCTTAATGCCTTAGGATTTTTCACCAATTTGCTTCTCCGTGTGCTTCCGCCTAGCTCTGGCTGCACGATGTGAAGTAGTGTGATGTGTATATTCTTTTAGATGTTTGAATTTCTCCCATTTTGTCTGCTATCCTAATACTAATTTGTGGTGCGTCGAAAATTTTTTGGAAGTTGCACGTGACAGTCATCTCTTATGGTCATTTTGGCCAATTAGATAGATTCGTTAGCTGGATTGGGACGCAAAGAATGTCTTATTGGGCTGATAAGGGGTTGGTTGAAAAAGGACCTTGTCGTTTAGTGCATCGATACTCTGCTCAGAATCTTCTTCATTTAGTGAATAGAACGATATATTTGTGTAGGAGATATTGTCCTCAAGATATTCTGTGCACAGGAGTGGAAGATTCTGATCTGCAAGTGTCCTACAGGACGGTTGATGTTATTGGATTATGCAGAGTTAGCATTCAGAGAACGGTAGGAATAGAAGTAGGGGACACTAGTGATGCTATTAAGAACTGTTCCAATGAACGAATGTATTAGTAACCCATGTAAAATTACCGGGGCATCAAATCCTTGATGGATGTGATCAGTCTAAGTAGAGGAAAACGTATTACGGAGTACGGCAGACTCACAAGTAGACAAATGGCGAATGTCAACTAATATGCCATCTTTTGGGTACGAAGTTTGAAGCAGTTTAAATGGGCATTATACAGACTAAGGGGCGTTTGGACCCAAGAAACAGTTAGTATGCTAAAGCGGTTATTTCAGGTGATGAGAATGACTAAACTTATCTAAAATCCTTAATGAAATGTTTGACAAAGGAGCATATGTGATGGATTAAATCGCACAACGTGCTTAGCACCACTTAGTGCCCAGCCGAGTAACTCGAGGAGTAAACGTGTGATGCGAGCGTATTACTAAGTAATTTTTGCCGGCGGAGCCCCACTTGGTGTAGCGGACAAAATCCGAGCACCGACTCAGGGATCCGATTTCCGTCCCAGGTTCACTTTTTGTCTCATTGCAGGTTATAGGAATTGGACAGAACATGCGAAGAGGGTCGCTGAAATTTTAGCAACAGCGTTTAAGCAAACACTCACTGGGACCCGAAAATGGGGGCCGGCATTCAAATAACAGTTAATATGGACGGATCTTCTATGAGGAAGGACATATTGGACTTGAATTCCGTATGCAGTGATTTCCTCGAGGCTCGAGTGGTGCACGCCAAACTGTTTATGATGTAGTCGGATAACGTCATTTGTAGCCTTCATTGCCTAAAATTGAATTGGAATAGGTGACTCTCCCTCGTCGGGCTGTTCAGACTTTGTGAAGACCTTTCAAGACTTCTTGTAAACCTCTGACATGTGATGAAATGGAGTGAGATTCACGGCCATTATCACACAGTAATGTAGTAATACTGGCGGTGACTGAGTATGGATAGGCATAACTGTCTAAAGGTGCTGACAAGCATGGCCAAATCAGACTCAATCTGGACAAGAAAACGACTGTCCAATTGGAACGAACGGGGAATGTTGAAATTTCATTTCCGAAATTTCCATTTTACTTTGAGATGCCTAGGCTGCCTCCATACCACGCCTATGGCAACAGTAGTATAAGTAAACAAGAAGACTATCCAGTGGTTATCATTCCTTTAGGGGAGAAATTAAAAATGTTGGGTTTCTGAAGGGCGTATTTCTGCGGTAGCTCCCCTTAGTTGTGCGCAATTTTTCACCTACCGAACGGTTTTGATCGCCATAACAACTGCTTGCACATACGTGTATATGGAGAATGGAGAATCACAATTTTTAATGAGCTGTTTCCATGTGTTATGACCCCAACTATTACACTGTGTTGGTCAGATTGGGTTCATGGATCAATGTTTCACCTTCTGAGCACTTTTTGTGAATGTTGTTGAGTTGGTGCACTTGTACTCCTCCAAGTGCACGTTCTGTCCAATCTGGCCACATATCGTGGCACCATAGTATTTGGAAATGTTAATGGAATCAAAAATGTTGTTCTAACTGGCTTTTAACGGAGTCTCTGAAGATGGCTTCCATGCCCCAGTATATCGAGATGTGATATAGGACTGGCCGTCAAAAAAACAGGTGCGCATATTCTATGCCTGCTAATTTCATCCACAGCCTGATCCACAGCTGGGATGTCACCGCAGATTTGGTTCCACCAATCATATCAACAAAATCTCTGCTAGCGTGAAATTCGCTAAGCTTTGTTCTTTCAAGCATTTGCCCTGACAAACGGTCACTTTCTGAATAGCACGCAAGTCTACAGACGTAACCCATTGTGTTTACATTTGAGTTAGCAGCTTCGATTGTTTTCCATGTCTGTTTATCGCTGCTTTTCGTGTGTTTTTGTAACTTTGGTGACTGGGGTTGCCATCCCACTGTGGTCATCCAAATCTATGGTCCATGTAATATTGAGGTCAAATAAGTGTTCATGGTGTACAAAAATGGTCCTTTCAGGCTTGGTTCGCGGACTAGTGTTGGGGCCCTCTCCGTTGTGCTGATTTACGAGTCAAGCTATTCAGAAGCGGTCACTGATCCCTTAGCTAGGAATTGTGGGTTATCCTATGTCTGGACTGCAAAAGTACACTTATCCCGGAAATTGAAAGTGGATGTTGGCCAGGTAGGTGAGCGGTCCACCAGTCTTCGAGATTTTCACACACACTGCAAGTGCAAGCCTGAGGGATCACGATGGTTCCTGATGTGCACGTGGGAGAAAGAAAAGGTTTATGCTTCTCAAGGAATTCCGATCCTTGGGCCGAGGATGACCGCTTGGTCTGAGAGTATAGCGGTAGAGATTGGGCGACGTATTTTGTTAATAGTGATAACGAATCTTCTTTCACGCCCGGTTAGCCCGCGTTTGGCTACGACCTGACTAAAACGTGGACAGGTTCACACCTTATTACCGGCTTTTATTACCACCTCCTTAAGAATAAATACGGCATATTAGCCTGAGAAATACCAAACACAGGTGTTTCAACTAGGAGTAGGTAACGTGCTTATGCTGCAATCGACCTCGGCGTGCCGATGAAACGGCGCCTGCCTGAACATCCTCTAGAACAACCCAACATAGGAGGTATCCAAAATTAACTTATACAATGGGACAGTGGCGGACAGGATGATGATAAAATGCAGCTTACCACCAGATTTCTCGATTATCTCATACTGAAAACCTGGTAATCCTTGCCATCGGTTTGTGGGTGGACATGAACGCAACCGGGAGGGAATGTCCTGTATCCATAAAAGCCATATGGGAATGCGTCGACCAATTATACTGGAACTATCTGCGTTGCAAAGACAAATGACCTGCACTATAGAGGGTGAGTTTACACTCAGCTACAAGTCAGTTCCGTCTAACTCAGTCACCTAAGCTATCTCGGGAACAGATGGTTGCTGGCAACGAACGCGTCCAGTGCTTAAATACGACTCAGCTAGTCAACGTCGTGTCAGCCAAAAAAGAAAATATCTGCGGAAAACAAACAGTCATTGTGAGAACAGAGCAAGTCGGATGGCTCGTTTTGGAGTGACTGTGTTGTTGCAAATCTTGTTGATGTCCGTGTTGGTGGTGATAATGGTCGTGCTGATGATGATGATGGTGCTGCTGCTGCTGCTGCTGCTGATGATGATGATGATGATGATGATGATAATGTTCATGTGAACGATGATGATCAGACAGCGGTGCATAGCTGTTGTTTATTCGTCTGGTGACAAAATGTTTGCGAGCCAGTTTTTAATTTTTTTCAACAGGTCAGTTGCCGCCGGAGCAGCAGGCAATTACCTTAAAATCGCCATCAGTACATAGACTCGAATATCCCAGTCGAAGGCAAGTTTTCTCCACCGCCTAAGTAATGCGCACACATATGTAGAAATGTGAACGCTGGTCACTTATTTTGACTTAATCGATCGTCGTTGGAAGAAACAATTCGTGATATCACATACATATGACAAAGAGTAGCGGTTTCAGCCACGAACACTGATTCCTCAGCTGTTTGTCTCCACAATTTAGGTTGTAAAAATGGTGTTTTTGTGTTTGGCATATAGCACCCGAATTGATCATGGAAGGGCCGAAATGATAAACCTACGAAGACTGCGACTCTATGACTGTATGAGTCTGTGACTTCCAATATGCCGTCAAGCCAGAACGTTCGTTTGAGAGTGAAGAAGGCCAGGAATGGGACGAGTTCATTCGCGAAGGAGGCCGCTGGAAGGAGAAGCAAGCAGCCAGGGTACATTTCTAGGGGAATTCCGGTTGGATTGATTCTTAATCTCCTGTGTGACTAAACGTGTTGTGGTCAAATGTCCTATGGTTGCATCAAATCTCACGGTTGATAACAGTTTGAAGGTAGAAACTGACAAAATTCCTCCTTCACCGACAGCCCCTACCACGTCGAGACCTGTGCCAAGTAAGCAATGTCCATGTTCATGCCAGTTTATTGTCTTCATCGACATTGAGAATGA
>SJOL01009809.1:837239-856603 GCA_004794785.1 Opisthorchis felineus
GATCCATGCGAATGCAGAGGGCTCGGTAAACATCCAGCATTAGTGGGTAAGTGAAAACTAGGTGGGACCAAGAAATAGGCACTGGGATGCGAACCACCGTTGGGATGTACAGACTCGCTATGAAGAACGACTTATATGGGACTTCTGAACTCATTTAATCGCCTGCTCTGAGATTTTGTGATGGGCTGCAACACAACTGGACTGTCGGTGATGTGTTGGGGTGTTTGATTGCGTTTGATTTCGCCAGGGTCATATTCTTCCTTCTTATTGTGTGTATCCGTCGGTTTCAGAGCCCGTGTATTATGTGCGGTATACACTTTATGCAATTGTACTTGACTGACACGTTTATGTCGCTTTTGGTTTCTAACCTGCCCGCAAGTGTTTGTGTACCACGCAATATTCGTTGTTGTCTTTTGGAGGAGAACTCGATGGAATCTTTCTTCTACTGCAGAATTCTCTGTACAGGAGAATTTGTGCGTGAGGGCGACGCTAGTTTGATCCGGTTTGATGCGATTGAACGCGATGTTTTGTTGAGTCATGTTCAAGGCTTTTCAACTTCAGCCACCAACATTGGGAGAGCATGTTAGATGCGCGGGTAATATAAGCGTTCGTTTTACCCGTGTCTCTGGCACAAATTAATTTTATGGATACTAATGTTGACAGTAATTGATTTAGCTAATTCAACTTAGTTTCAGTCTACTTTCATATGCAGTTGTTTAGGTATATCCAGAAAGAATTCCTGCCTATATTTGCCAGTGAGAATGAAGTAGTTTTAAATACTACAGTGATGTTTCATAGGCAGCAAACTGGATAACTACTACAAGTCCATTTTGAATTTACTTGATCTAGAATGGAATGAAAAGTTTGTAATATATGCCAAATGGAACCTATGTTCCACGATATATGTGCTGTATATCATAAGGAAAGTCATCCTGGCACAAATACAAGCGTTACGTGGATCAAATCTGCTACTGCGTGATAAAGCAGCACACAGCGGGCATTTAAATTGAGTTGGTCGAAGAAAACTGGTGACATTTGAATGGTGCTAATAAAGATTCGTTGTGTATGAAATGGCAGCTTGGATTTACATTTCAGTTCAATGATAGTGTCTGGGCCATTTCACGGTTTTACAGTGTGCTTTCGCCGATTTTTGTGCTTACTTTTGCCTTCTAATTTTTGAGGGTGCTGATGGCATCCTTGCAGTTCCTTATTCACCGATCGCAGTTCACCACAATCACTGTGATCAGCAATTCGCAAGACGATCACAGGAGATTTCCCGTCTTGAGCCTGAGATGTGTTCTATGAATTTTTGATGCTGTTCCACCATCCATTGAACCTATCCGTGAAAACTCTGGAAATCCCTTAGATTCTACATTGTTACTTCTGAAAATATAACTGGCTTATATTCGATCCGAGTGAGACTGTTCAAGTTGTGTGCTATTCATGGTGTTTTGAGATTGTCATTGACGGCAAAGGGCTCTGGACATCGGCACCATAGTTCTTTCCTCCGAGTACGAAAATTAGCCATACTTGGAGCGACAAAGCTCTTATGCATAGCGTCGCAATAAAGCTCAAAATATATGCAGGGTGGACTTGTCTTCGAAGAATAACGAGCAAAGTTGTGTGGTATAAATGAAGCTCAAGCGTTTGCCCAAAACTCTGCGCTCAAAAATGTGGAATCGAATAAAACGGAGATAATTTTCTTTCCTATCTGCATGTGGTCTTAAACACCCTGACCTGATGATTTGGAAGCGCTTGAAAACTACCTAATAGTTTTTGTTTGCCGATATGGGAGAAGACAACTTTTAAGTCACAAGACTGTTCGTCGCATGATAAAGTTTTAAATCTTCTGGCGCCACAATGCGCCATAATCTGTGGGTCCCTCAGCGTCTATAGTCGATCGTAAGTCTAAAAATATCGTTTAAGATGAAAGTATATGTAGATGTGGAGAACATGTTGTGCACCAGAGCTCTTCTCTCTTTCGCCATTCCCCAGCAGGTCTTCAAAAAATGACGTCAGCTCAACAGATTAAGGTAGTTACAATGCGTCCGTCAAGAAGATTGCACAGATGTTGAGGATGAGGCTTGTGCTTGTTAGTTTAAACAGCCATTGAGTAATAAAGGCAACAGTTTGACTAAAAGAATGTAGCCTTATGAACTAATTAGACATCAGTAGAGAAAGATGGGAGGATATTTAACAAACTGCAGCTTGAAATAATCAGAGAGGAGAAAGTGGTTTTTAACTAAACGGCATAGGCGACGGCGAGAAAAATGACAAAATAAGGAAGGAGCATAAAATGTATGGAGTAAACAGATGTTCGCTAACCAGAAAGAGCACAACTCGTGGTGCAAAGTGTGGAAAATGGAAAGTGACGCTTTGTGCTTGCGCCGAACGATGATTGAATTAATTAGAGAGTAGGCGGTTACATGGGTTTTCAGTTATGTGGGGAGTCAGGTTATGGTGGTCAGTTCACGCATCTGTCATGACTGTTGCTTCAGTTCAACCGTGGAGCTGCAAATGGCACTCACTGCGTAAAGTATAATAAACTCTGCATTCCAATCCTTGGCTACGATACCCATAACGAGTAAGTCAGGTTTCAACCGCACCACTCAGTGTTCTAATATGGTGACTCTAATTAGCAATGCAAGCTTTTCATATGTGTGTGTCAGCGTGTATGCACTGTAGATGGATCCCATAGGCTGGTCAAAGTATCTTAATGGCAAGCTTAAAAATCCTGGGTAGAAATCGGAAGATGACTGAACTTGAAATCAACGTACTTAATAGCATTCCAACCTGCATCATGAAATCTGGCGCGTTGGATACTCAGTAGGTATCTCAAAGCCAGTCACTCACGAGTTTCTGACAAAACGATGGGACTGTTTTATGGATACATTTCAAGAATGAATCATACTGGACGTCCGAAGTGATAACTCTGGTATGCACTCTCCAGTGTTCCGTTGGCAAACAGAGCAATCGTAATGGGAATGTTTCGCTGTTTATTTCTGATATTTCAATCATCACGACATCCTGCAAGAAATACAAGTTGGCATCAAAAACCCCCGGAAAATGTGTTCAGAAAAATACGTGAGATGTTGACATCTAGGAGAATACAGACATAGAATATGATTTCGTCCCGCAGTTTGTATTCTGTTCTATAGAACGAACGCTCTTACATAACCTTACCAAGACAGAATTACAGACTGCCTTATCCTGAGACAATTTGTGCACTTTGCTTGCACTAAGTGACGAGCACTTTTGTGTGTTTTGGAGAGCAATGCTAGTTTCCTTTTTACTCCCTGCAAAACTTATTTTTGTGCTCAGTGGTGATACCCTTGGTGGGTCCTTAATAGTGATTATTGGTGATCAAAAATATTTGGCACAGATGTGACAGTTTGAGGCATTCACATCAGCAGTTTGGTCTTCTGGGCATTCTACATTTAGTTCTATTTCACCAATCCGTGCATAGTACTTACAGTTAGTTAAATGGTCAAATAACTATGGGGGATGCGAATAGGCATTTCGGTAGCAGAATGCTTCTTGTGGGGGTAAAACGCAGTCATTTGATACATAGGTTCTTCTACACTTTAAAAAGCACTAGCATTTTTTGTCAGGATTCATTCTACCTTCAGACTGGTCCTTTGCTTTCCCCACAGGTACGCCTCCCCCAAGCTCACAAGGTAAGCGTTTGTTGTTTCTCCGCAAGAAGACGTTGCACGCAATGTTGTGGACCCTTGAATGACACGGTTATGTCGCAGGCACTTGTTTTATATGGATAAATTTGAGACTGCAAACAGTATAAACGAGCAGCTTTTGTTGAATTTCACGCAAAAAGCTTCTCTTGGGACGCTTTTGATGTTCTGGAGAGTTGTAATGAACACACGTGTGATGAACACAAGGAACAAGACGCTGGCCTTCCACCAGCACTCGTCAGGCATATCTGGTTTATCCCACCCGTATTCCACAACTGCTCATTCATCAAGATTCTAATTTATACAGCCAGCAACACGCCGTTTACTATTGGAAGACGTCGAGGGACATTCTTGAAAAAATATTCTGGTCTACGTCCACCAGTGAAAAATCGGAAATACTCATAACCCAAAGGCAGTCTAATACAGATAATTCTGAATTTCGTTATATTACAGAAAGGAAAATGAAAACCGTCCGCAAACGGCCTGTTGTCAGGACTCACCTGCGTGTTGACGTTACCTTGATTTATTTGTCTGCAAAATTTTCACTTATTCTCTTTCATTATGTTGGAATGAACGAAGAAAACTACCGTTGTGCTACAAATCTTGTAACGCGCTATTGAAAATTCAGGTTAAATTGTGGAAAATTTATACACCAAACCTTCCTGTTTGTGTATCTGAGCGACACGCCCCAAAACAAATCTTCCGCGGAAATTATCCCGTGATATTATTTCCGGGTTAATCACCTGCTGGGGACGAATGCATTTAGGTAACTATCTTCCCAACAAGTGAACTTGGGTGACTATCCACCGTCACTTATCCCAGAGAGATAACTTTATTTGTGTTGAGTGTAGACGAAACAATTGAAACATCCGCGTCGTAATTTTAAAAGCTGTATTTTCAACCAAACGGCGACGATGGGAGAAGATTTATAGTAGTAGATTTGTAGTAGACACAGGATGAGAGCGTGCGAATCAACACTCATGGCAGAATAAGCGGTTTAAAAAGGCTCAGAAACCAGATGGAACAGCAAACTTGGTGGCTGGGAGAAGAAAGCCTGGAGTCATTATATGTGGGAAGAACTTTCATACAACGCAATCAAACGCAAATGCTTACCACTTGCTCTCCTGAGTTTGAATAGTTTACGCTTTTGAGGCTGGGTGAAGATATCGAAACAGTCATATTTAAGAACGGTAGTTCAAGGCTAAGAGCGGAGTCCATCCACATACAAATTAGTGTCACAGTAGTACTTAGCCACTCGAGAGGCAATATGGAGTGGGTATAACTTTTATTTCAAATGCATCTTTATATAAACCTACCTCAGCGCACAGCTGCTTTGTCCTGCCATTTTTTTGTCCCGATGTCTGTATATTATCGAAGTTCTGCCACTAGATTTTCGTTTTATTGGGGGTGGCGGTTGCATTTCATGTGGGGAAGATATCGTTGAACGCACTTGCCAAATGTTTGTTATGCTTCAGGCAAACGAGCCTTTGGTAAGTATTTCCACTTATCTTCGGTAGCTTTGTTTCACATTGTCAGTCCGACTTCATTACGCTTTAACTTATAGCAGTCTACTTGTTTACTGAGCAGTGCAATTTAGTTGCAAACGTTTCCTCATCAGCTGATGTGACATTAGTAGTGCGTTGTGAGTGCGGATGATTTAGTTGGAAATGCGCCTAGAAGGGGCACTTTTGAATGGTCTTGTTCACTCCCCTTCACACGTTAATCAACCAGCGAATCAACGAATAGTCATCAGCGGCCACGTTCTATGGAGTTGATCAACGTTGGGTACCAACTAAGCCACGTAAACGTAAATGAGTTTCAGCCGGGTAGATTGTTTTTCAGCGAGTGCTAATTTTTGCGTTGATTTTCCAGGGTATTGTGTGATTTTATGCTTTTTTAGAAGCCACCTTTGGTTTAAGATAGCTGTGAGCTTCTATGTTATGCTCACTCAATAAAATGATCACGAGAATCAATAGGTGGGCTCGTGAGTCTGAGCCAAACTAATTTTGCCGGGTGTGGGCTCGTCTTTGTTCCTATCGAAATAAAGGATAACCAGCTATCATATTTTTCTCAGTTGACTGATCGAACCCTGACCGAATAAAGTCGTCAGATGAATGCACTGAGAAACCGGTTGATTGCCGATTGTCGCCTGAGTATCCGGAAGAATTTCCCTTAATTTGGACGTACGGTTTTATTTGGCATAGTTTAGCTTTGCATGGTAGTAAATCGATCGATTATTATTTTCAAAAAATGAGCACAGAATCACCCCGGCAATTTCGCGATTTCACTAGGATTTTGAAAGTTAGCCATGGCACGAACTTTGAAATGTACTCGATAGCTTTCCTCTCTAGGTTGATTTTTAAAAAAGCATGGCCGTATTTTTTTAGTTGCTCAAAGCCTGGCAGAACCCACTCAAAACCCCTATTTTTGCGGATAGTTACTTGGTAAATGGCTTGACGAACGGGTGGATGTCCTATTTATTTTCATTTTGTCACTGCGTAGGTGGGAAATGCTGTGTGATTAGTTCGTGAGAAATACACATTTTTAATCTGCTCATTTAGGTTTCAAAGTTCAACTGGATAGCGGAAACTGGGTGCAGTACCTTGCATCTTGGGGCGTAAAGTTGAGCGCCGCAAATGACTTGTGCAACGGGGTGAGTGGTGTTTATACACTGATGTCTAGTGAGATTTTACTATTATCTTCCAATCAGATTCATTTGGGTTGTTGTTCGCCAAATATCCTTTCGCAAATGAAGTATGTTTTGTTTTTCTCTAAGCATGTTTCTATTCACTGCATGGACTGCTGGGATCTTGAGTCCTGATAAATGGAATGCATGTCGATATGTTGGGTAAAGCCCACAGTCACCTTCAACACCCTCCATCCACAACCAATGACCCTTTTTCCTGTCTTTAAAGATACCGCAAATAATTAGCTTTATTAGGTCTATTTTTAGACTGACCACATTCAGTTTTTTGGACTTGACTCAGAGGGCTTTTCATTTCCGATGGTCACTAGGGTCCTGTGATTTCGAAACAAATAATTAAAGGTGGAACTGCACTGAACGTGTCATTTAGGTTAGCTTCTTACGTAACACTGCTTATCGGCCACTATGCATGCAATTATGGTCGGATAGTATGATCTTGATTACTGTGAGCAAATCTAGTCATCGTTTTGCTGCTCCTGACTTTTAAAAGAATATTTTGTTTTCAGCTAGCCCATCGTGTGTTGCGTATTGCACTGTATAACACTGTAATAAGCAGTGTAGATGAATAGAGTTAATCTAGCTATTGGGTTCTCTGATCACCAAGAAAACCTTGAACTGTTGGCTACAGACTGACGAGGATAAGACGAAAAAGATAGATTCCATGGACTGATTGATGACATACAACTGCACCATTAGTTTCGTGAATTAAACACACCAATAAGGTTGTCCAAGCACCGGATTCGGGATATTCCACAGCTGTCACCACTGGCGGAAGGCACATATCATTTGTTCCCACCTCTTCAATTAGGTCGACGTTGGATCCGATCCTCGATAACGAATGGGCCTCGGCTATGCACCAGCCTCCTCACATGAACACGAGCGCATCTGGCACAGCTTTGTCGAACTGTCGACAGAGTTTTTACTATGTACTTGCTAGATTCCAACCAATAAATTTCAGGACTGGAAATGCTGTGCATTTACACACGTACAGTGCCACACATGGTAACCTGAGACTGTGCTCCTTATAACCAGGCGATATGGCAAACTTCCACATAAATATGACCATGTATTATACACTATATACTTATGCGTATACCTGTATATAATATATATATATATATAATTTGCAATACAGTATACGGCATTTCGATAATAATAGGTCTGATAGAAAGCAAAAGGTGCTTTGCTGACAGTACTACAGCTACAGTGTTACAAATGCACCGACAGGAAACATAATTTACAAGTTTCGAAGAATTCGATGGAGGAACCAGATCGGAATCTGCTTCTGGCCAGTCTTGGGGTTGGGCTCTGGGCGTTAAGGATTATAAGTGCATCCTAAATTGGTGGTCAAACTGACCAAAGTGATAAATGCATGTTTCGTTTCCACAGGATACGAACCTAGCACCGAAATTCCAGCTTAATAATGTGCGTACTTAAGTTCCGCTTCGGTAAATAATCCAATTCCCAAGAAGCCTTACACTTTTGGGATCTTTGCTTAATGATATCAATTGTGAAGTTTCGAGGAGGTTGTGGGGAGCTGAACTCTGTGGAACGTTATTTCTGACACTGACATGCGGGTGTCAGAATACAGTGAGGTAGCAAGCAGACTAAACATTTGGATTCCTTAAGGTTTTCTTGTGGAGACACGGTACGGGGTACCCTGTTTTCTTCCTAAAGTTCTACTTTTATATAAAACAGCACAATTTACAAACACTATCAATGTGTTCAGGAATGAATGATGTATACCACTATTTGTGGATACTTTCCGCTTGAGTTGATTTTTGCGTGTCAAAAATCAGGTTGAGCTGATACAAAATGCCAATTTTATTACACTGACGCTTTTTGAGGTCTTAATTTAGGTTTCCGGTCCGTCACACTTTGTGGATAATTGTGTAGTGTCAAAGTTTTGCCGTAGTTGTATGGCTTTTAACCGTGAATAGGACATTCGGAAGGTTTGGCATTTTATTATACGTTTTGCCCACAGTCAAGTTAAAAACGTAGCAATCAACACAACAATTTTTTTCAAATTTTATGTAATTCGACGGTGATGAATGCAACTGGAAGAGGTTGGATTCTTGTGGACGAGGAGTTTTGATTTGAGATGTGGCTTATTTCCACTTTCGGGGGACTAGCTCGTACTAAAAATGATGCGCATTCAGGAATGCTTTTCGATGGGTTATGAAGGTGCACAAAGGATCATACTTTGATAAGGTCATCGCTTCGTAACGGCGTGGATGATACAGAGCTTGGTCCAAGAATTAATTGCTTTCAGAAAAGAAAATATTCGCTAGAGTTCAAAGAAGCTAGGCACACCTGACTCGTTACGGTTGGAGCTTGAAAGTTTGTCTTCACAAACAGTACACTCACATTTTCTAAAGAGGTTACATCGCAGGCGACAGGGTCTATTAACCACTCATGCATTAGGTAAGGTCACTAGATGCTGGATATGCTAGATGGAAGTCATATGGTAGATATCGCTTGAGCCAGACATGTTCACTTATTCGTAGTTCAAACCCAGGAGTCAAAAAACTAGAACCGCAGAAAAGCAAAGACAGGGCGAAGACGGATTCATATTGAGAAACCATTACAGGTTTCATGAATGCATCAAGTTCTAAACTAGCATTGTTTGGTTTGATGTGCAAAAATTGTAAACTTGAAGAAACATTGGGGATTTATTTAGATGTCCGAAGTATATCGGTCTTTTTAACTGCTTAATTAATAAAGCAGTGGATATAGGGCTTTTTTGAGATACTCCTCGGTGCAGATGATTCCATATCTGACACTGAAAAGCTTTCTCAGTCTAGAAGTGAAGAGAATTGCGGCACATAGTTCTGTTTTTTTATTATTTCGGTGCACTAGTGACGAAAAAACTATCGCTTTTACGTCCAGCTTGCAATCCGTTCACTCAACCTATTTAAATAGCTTACTTTTTGTTGCTTATTGGGGGTGCTGCTGCAGGAATATAACTGCGTGACATTTAATGAGAGATTCATGAAACATTGATGCAAATCCCCTTCGAAAGATTAAGTCTTTTTGTCTGAGGGCGTACACACAGCTGTTGTACAGCCAAATTTACATCAGACTGATAGGGAAGACAATAGTGACTCTATGGATGGTGCTTTGGCACCCGTCATTATATCTAAAGGAGTTGTCACGAGGTACAAAGCGTTCCACTGCTCTCGGTACTTTACGACGCTAATACGAAATAAATGCTAAGTTGTGTTGTAACGCATGCAGCACTCGAGTTGCTCTTCATTTATTGTTTCCATACATGCATACTACATCAGTGTACTTACAACTGAATTTGACCTGAATCGCAAATAGTTTTTGGCTATGGTATTAAAACTAATTACCTAAACGAACAGGAAAATGACATCTTTTGGGCTGTTTTATCCTAATGGGTTCGCACTTATTGATTATGCAATCACTTCCACTTTTGTCTTCCTTGAAGATGATGCAAGTGGCAAATAAGGCTAACAGACTGCATGCGAACCGAGTGTTGTTTTGTCGATCACACCCGATAAACTCCGGCGAACTAAACACGGGAGACTTTACGGAGCTCTTTTTCGAAGCCGAGAACTTGAGGGAAGAAGTGTTAATTTGCCCGGGCAAGTTAGCACTGACGTTGCAAAGGGTCTTTAACTCACCACCAGGTGGCAATATTTCGATGAGCAAAGTGGTATTCACATGTGAGTTGTACACGTATTATTGATCTTCGATTTGGAACGATCACATATTATGGTTTTAAGTGGTATCATTTTGTAGTCTGTGTGAAATGCAATTGGAAGCCATTAGGTTGGTGAAACTTCAGTGTCCCGGTTAGATAAATCGCTTTTCCTGTGCGCGGTTTTCACTTCGAGAAATCACAGTGATTTTCCAGTTGTAACACATTTGCTTTTGCCGGGATGTTACCTAATTGCAGTGGAAAAGATGACTCCAATACACTATCCAAAGGAAATACTCTAAATCACTAGGCTTATTACCAGTCTTGAAAATTTGTAAAGGGTAATTCGGAGGCACTTATCTACAATATCGATCCTGACGCCAAGGCGCCATCCCGATTGCACAGTGAGACATCAACGGTAAAAGAAAATTAACCAAATAGTATGGTTTCGTTTCGTCGGGGTATAGTGTTTTTCAACAAGCACTTAATAAATAGTTCAAAAGGTTAAATGCATGGAGCTGCAATACAGAAATTAAGCTTAACTTGGCGAGCAATGTTTATCAAACAGTAGTCAGCATTTTTTCCGCAAGTAGACTTCCTTTCTTTCTGCACATCAATGACAACAATTGGCATGTCAGTCACTGCCTGTGCCTACTCCGAGTGTCTATTGCTGTCAGGTTGTCCCTCTCCGCTACGCACATACGTATCCATTCGAAAATTTGTGGAGCCTAGTATCCAGGCCGTCGCGCAAAGTGGTTCTTTAAAATCATGAATGTGTTTGAGAAAGCAGTTGTTCACAACTGGAGGAGCTGATTACAGCAATCTGCGAGACCTAGCGAAGTGCAAGTTAGAAAGTGTTGTCCTACTTATAACCGATAAACGACTTCTTGTGCTCTGAAATATGTTTTGGTTCGCAGTATGTGTGGCCGAGTGTAGCAGCATTTTGCTGCGCCTCAGCATCCCATGTGTTGTTTTGCGCGCCAGTTCAGCAATGAACTGAAGCGGGCCAAACATAAAATGAGCAAATGTCTTGGAAACAGTTATCTAAAATATGAACGTTTCAGCCTGGATGGAGACCAGGAAACTTAAGAAAACCAGTGATCATAAACGCATTTTGTACACCATGCTACGGGGCAAATGATTGAATCCAAATGTGCATACCTATTCTGTGGGTGTAATGAAAAATTGTACAGATAATTTAGCCGGGTTTTTGACCTGCAGCAAACGACACACATTTAATAACTAATTCTGATGATGAGAACATGAGTTTACCGCGGCCACTGTGTATAAAAATCATGTTGGTGAATCCTTCCACTGTTGCATTTTGTACAGTCAGCAACCGAAATCTAAACATATTTCCTTGACCCAGAGTGAAACTTTTTTCAGCAAACACATGATCAACCAAATTTTAAATAACTGACTTCTAATGTTTTGAGTGATTCAGCTGTGCACTCAAGACAACTTTTGATCAAAAGTGCATCTTACAAAATATTAAGACTTATTATCAAGCATATTGCTCCATAGCTGGACCTATAACTTGCACATTTCAGAATAGGACGTCTTCTGTTTTCAGCTATAACATAAACATTTAATGGGAGATTAACCGATACGTGAAAATAAAGATGTATTTACATGCACACGCCTATATCCTGTGTGCACGGTGGCCGCTGTTGCCGCCTCCTAGGACGGTTCGTTTTACTTCCATGCTTTGTGAGTTTGTAAAAACGGAATGAGAGTTGATGATTTGTGCGAATTCAAGGCTTATTTTATAGCAGTTTTCAGCATCTGAAAATGTGATTGATGATCGTTTGAGTTCTAGCCGCAAAAGTGTACCTTCGAAATTCCCGAGCATTCAGTCAAACGTGGTCTCCTTTTCAGACTCAACATCTCTGACACTCGGAGGTAAGTTCAATAAACATCGTTGTCAATCAGCAAAAAAGGAGGTTTTTCTTAAAATACCCGGCGCTCAAAATGTGAATGTGATCTAAATGGCATCAGGTTATTCTTCCAAGATAACCGTAATTCAGCCACGAAAACTCGATCGGTCATAATAATGCAGCAAATTAGCTCTCTTTATTGCCAGTGGTGGTCGGTGGAATGTCTTCACAAACAAAAGGCGGTAAAAATCAAACATACCGGACTAATAACGTTGCGTATCCTCTTTACACAAGCACTGTTCATCTAATTCAGCTTCCGGGGGATTTCTTTTGAAACCAGTGTTTGATTAACTGCTTTTGTGTGGCCCAACATATTTTGGAATAGCGATGTTGTGCGACTGTAAACGGACAAAGGTTGGAATCATTATTTCCGTAAATAAGTGTGAATATAAACGTATTGTCAAATTCCAACCATTAGCTAATCAGGTCTCAAACCTTCAATCAAGTTCATCCGCACCAAGACTATCATATCCTTAAAATCAGCATTCTATATTCAGCTTGATAATAAGGTACATTTTGGTAAAGACTGAAGGATCAAGAGCTTTGAAACTTCTTTCAATAGTTTTAAACTACCTGGTGCAACTCTATTTAATTTTTCCTGGATTAGATGACAAAGCAAACAACACTAAGCTTGTTTGCAACACATTACAGCTTCATTTCATGGACCACTCTTAGGAACAACACAATTTGTTTTTCGAATAAATTATTCTTTCCCCGAAAAAGAGTGAACCACTTATCAACAGAATGGATGGTTTTACTGCTCAAGCGTGATTTATAATAGCTTTTTTATCCATCACTAATGCTTTCATGGGTATTATTTTCAGAACCTGCCCAACAGCTGTCCCAGTTATTGGCGTCGAGTTCCAGAACAGTTGTATTATTTGGTGTGCTCGAAAGACTTGATACTTTGAATGTGTGCCGCAACAGCAGTATTGGCAGATAGACAAATTCTTTGGTCAAACACACTGAGCCTCCTGTAGACTAACACCCGGTCGTTACAAGATTATTGCACATTCACAACATCAGGTAGCTCTAATAAAGATATGATTATAAAATTACTTCGAGCTAGTTAAACAACCGTAGTTTAACTCAATTCAGCCGGAATTTACTTAGCCAGCCCAGTAGAGTTACGTCTATAATCAGATGAAAGGAGGCTGGTTTAATGTGACAGAACGAGGACACCAAATTCGCAAAACCATCCTTGAAGTCGTGTTTGCCCACCCCGGAAAGGTGAGACCGTTGGCTCAGCAAATGATTCCGCAACGAAACAGCATTTATCTTAGTGAGAATCACAAGCCGCTTTTCGAAAGATGGACGTCGCCATTTGGTGTTTTATTGCGGCAAAATTGGGCGGACATTTGTTGTTGTCTGTTACACCACTGGCTAATATGGAAAGTTATACGCGATTTTATTTACTACACCAAACAAAAACGAATCGAGACATTATTCTTTTTTCCGAAAGACATTGGTATAAAGGTAAGGCATCATCTAGGACATTTAGAGTCACAAGGTGGCCAGTACGTTTTGAATTGGAACTCTTAGCAAGTATATCAATAAAAAAGAGCTCATCATGTCTGAAACAATTATGGTGGGTAATAATTCGGTAGCTACGCAGGTCCTTCGCGCTAGGGACCAGAAAAATGACGCTCGATATGAGAGTTATTCAACTGCGGAATGCAAACTTCATCAGTATAGGCAGCAGCCGAGCCATTACGCTTTTCAACTATTCGATTTTAGTTTTCATTTTGTGATAATAAATTCACGCTCCCTTATACTACTGGCCTCATTGCGTTTGCACTGTATTGACTAGGAGCATGAATGGATACGTTGACGTGCAATCTGGTAGCACGGCAGGATAGCACACAGAGCTCTGAAATGATGGAATGCACTAAATGACAATTTCTCCGGTATGCTGCGATAAGTGCTTTTCAAAAGTGGACGTTTTCTGGCTTCACGAATTCGCAGCAATCCTTCAGCCGGGAGTTCAGATGAAGCAAGTGACCAGAGATTGGTTTACAAGTTTGATCCACTTAGCCAGTGCACATCAGGTATTTTCAATTCACATGCAAATTTCAGAGATTAGGCCAAAACACGAATTTCGAAGCAGGAATATTTGCGGCACCTACTTGCAGGTAAACTGCTGGTCTCTGTCTGGATAGAGCACGCTACTCTGCTTTGTTAACGTCAGCACACATATCAAATTACCAACCATCTGCATGAGCGTTGCGTCCGCGGAGAATAATTCAAGCAGGCGATTGGAGGATGCAATTTTAATACAAGTTTATTTTGATGAGAATTCCGCTGGATTTCAACATTTATGGTCACCGAATTTATGCGGCTTTCGTTCTAACCGCGGCCATTCAATGTATGTTTGAACGGATCCTATCACATAAACAATTCACGACTGAGGAACTTTTGGACCGTAGACAACTGCCGTTGCTCTTTTAGAGATAATTCCTTTTCTAAGATAAAAGGGGCCAAAATAGCTAGCCGCGCATTTTGGAACTTAGCACTCTGGGTAACGGAACCTAATTTCTCACCTCATGGTATCATATGATGAGGAAATGCTTCCGATAGCTCAGCTTCTTGGGGTCAGATATTACTAACCTAACAGCATCTGACAGAAGTCCTATGATTGTAGTCTAGTACATAAGGAGTTTCCCGTGGAAACTGCCAGAATTAGGTAGAAGTGCTCACCATTAGAAAAGCTGCTTCATTTAGTTAGCATCATGAGAGTGTTCAGATCCACTTTTTCCTACGTGGTTTATTTATCATTAAGACTGGAAACTTTGTACTCAACCTCTCACTGTTTTCACTTTTAATTAGCAAAGACGATGATGGGAGTGCCTGAGGAATAGTTTGGACCATGTTAAACGAATGGAACATTGGCTACACATCGTCGTTAGAAATTCAAGTGAACACCTGTTATTAAATACAAATTTTTTCGCAGGTCTTTTTATGTATCTCCAGAAAGGGGCGATCCAAAATTAACTGTCGGAATGTTTTGACCGACCAGGAACCTGAAAATAAAAGGTGGTGATAAAATCTGTTAAATCTACTCCCTTGAAGCAACAATGTGTCCAATAGTTGATAAACGATGTCACTGGGTAGTGAAAAATTAGGCTTTCACTCCAAAAGTTGGTGATGTACGATTTAACACGGAGTAGCCAGCACCATAAACGCTGGGGTTCATTGTCAGCATACTTAACTTCAGTTCCACAGCATATCGCTGGTCTGCCCAAGTAAAAGAAAACTAGACGTCATTAAATTAACTTATGTTTCGCCTGCCAATGAATTACTGCGTGCCTCACTTTCATCCGAATTTAAATCAAGGTGCAGACTGAACTGAGATGGGGACAAATATATTGCTGTTACAGGCAGGGTTGTGGATGGCAGGATTGTTAGACAACGAGAAGATGTTTCTCATGGGACCCAGAGTTGGAGTGCCATATCCAGGCAATTGCAATAAATTGGTCACTTTCAAATTATCTTACTGCACCTGCTCAGGTATTTTGTACAAATAGCGCAGAACTCGCGGATAAGATTCCGAATTTATGTATATGAACGTTTTCCAAACTTTATTTGCTTCAGTGCATATAACTCTAGTTCTGTTCAACTTCAGGCTAAAATGGATGAAGGGGATTCTTCTGTGGGGAGGAAAAACTTGCTTACATGTTGATCCTTCAGTGATACCCAGTTCCGTTTTGTTGATCTTACGCAGACATACTGGTACCTGAATAGTAAACAGTCGCTATGTTTTCTTGCCACGGTCATTACAAATTATATCCGGTGGTGTGATCATGCACCTTTATCAATGGGTATGTTCACAAATACCTATGTAAACAGATTTAGCGTGTGACCTTAGACTTCAGCTGTACAATCTGCTTCCGATGTCTGCCTCAGTGTGTCAATCGAACACCACTTAGAAAGTTTCTTGAACCAATGAGATCTAATTTCTAGAGTAACGCACACACAAATCACACCTTGTTATATCAAAACCCACCAATGTGATTACTATGATGGTTGAAGGGTAAAAACATGGCCCGAAAAAGCTCGTGTGGGTAAACAGGTTGGTCGAAACAAATACTTACCCCGGATGAGGATTCTTTGCATAATGGAGAGGCTACTCAAGTGGTAAATACAGAAATGCCTTTACTTGATGAAACATTATTTATGGAATTGCTGAGAACCCTTCCACATTATGAGTAATATGTTTCGTCGCGATATTTCGAATACCGTACTAAAACATGAGGCGACTCTTTGCGGCACATCTAGTTAGAGAGGACTATCATGAAGGGGAGATTCGATTAGATTTGCTCCTGTTAAAATCAAATTAGTTTGTAAATGAGTGTATTGAGTAAAGAGCCCGCGCTCTTTGAAATCGAGTTGTCACACGTAATTGAGCGATGGACCAAGCGAAATCTAATTTGATGCCTAGTTCAGGTAATGTGGCATCAACTGCAGTCATCTGTCGTCAACAGCTGCTAAGTAATGAGAAGTCTGATGGCTACAGAAGAGTACCTCGAATTAAGCTATGGCACGCGCTTTGTGTTAAATTCGAACAAATTAATGAATTGCGAGTGCTGCTTGCAGGAGAATCCACACGCCTCCAAAGATACTTGGTAGAAAATTTTTGACAGCCTGAACACTGGCATCTGCACTTTGGTGAGAAGTTGAATTATGAACAGTCTTAGGGGCCTGTTTGAAGGTAGAGCATTTTAGTTCCGTTTTGATGATACACGTTCTTATTCGGAACACTTATCTTTCCAGTAGCATCTCTGGCATAGCAAGCTGACCTTGTGGAACTCTTAGGGTTTGCATACGTCTTTGTGCATCTATGGAACTTTAGTGCATACTTAAGAGTTCTGTGATCCGTCCTGTGTTCACATTTCACTAGAGTGAAAGCACACAACCATTGTTGCTTTCATAAACCAGCATCCTAAAGGTGAAGGACCATATAACCTAAAAATATGACTTTACTGTAGACTCCAACATTTTATTTATGTAGAATTTGCGCACGAACATTCGTATGAACAACTACACTATGAATATTTAATCCAGAAAAATAAAAACTGGCCCAAACTTGAGTGGGTAAAACCGGCGTATATGACTTCAGTGGCTTGATGAGCAACAGTACCTATTTTCCGATTATATGCCTTCGCAGGCTCATGCAAAGCTTACAGAAGTCCTTCATTTAAGAAATTTATTTAGTGCATAGGGTGCTCATGTGTTATTTCATAAATTAACCGAAAACCCTCCGGGGAAAAACTCGCATTGTCCAGTTGTCACAAAACCGGTTTTCCATGTAAAAGAGGTCTCCAAAATAATCTCTTGAACACACTGGTTGTGACTTCTGAGACATACCTGACCCCAGTGAATTTTGGGTAATCATCTATGCTTGGTCGTTATCAAACCCCGTAAAACTGCATGCATAAGGGCCGTCTGTATCCAGCAGCACGTACTTCCTACGTTCCCATATCTGGCAAATGGTACCTAAGCTTTCGAAACAGTCGGGACCACGCGTTTTATATTTCCGCTGTATGCGCATTTCTTTGGTTGTAACGCGTTTTTTGGATGACGCCTTGGGGATACTGCAATCTGTGTTGGGAGCAAGCAAATCACTGTGAACGCAATATTTTTTGCTTGGATGCACTAAATAGCACATTGTTTTTAACCTGCGTATTATTTCTGTCAATATTTACATTTATTGAAAATTTTCTTACTGGTACTCTATTCCGATTAGTCTGATGTCAGAATAGAAGCCGAAGCTAATCGGACAATTATTCTTAGTGTTAGAGTGAGGAGACTTGGGACAGTTTTATCTAGATTTCGTCCTGAAAGTTAGGCCAGTCTATGCTGGCTTACTGTCATCAGCATTGCGCATCTCACAAAACGTCAGAGATTTTCGAACCCACGATCACAGAACTGTTAGTTTCAAACACTTGGCGGTTGGGCTACGAGCGGCTTATCGTTAGTTTGATTATTTTGATTTCAGACAGGATACAGGGCCACTCATTCTTTAATCACGGAGTCCATATCACTTGGTCACGCGTTGACTAGCTACTCGAGTGACGACCTCTCGGACTGAAGTTTCAGTTATCATCACAGATCAGCCACTTATGAATTGTTGGTAGCATGAGGAAATTTGAAAACTATCAATGAAGATCATGTGCTGCAAGTTAGGTCAATCTATGCGAGAAAATCTGAAAAGACTTGTACACCTGTTTTATTTCTATTGGAAGTCATCAACAGTGCGCATCTGACGAAACCCAAGGAAGTTTAAACTCTCCGGCTTCCCCGTTAGTATTTTGAACAATTAGGTGTTCGGCGCTGCCCTTCAAAAAGTTTTCACAATCTTCTAGGAAGTAAAGTAAAGTGAAGCTGCTCTTGAGCAACGATCCACCCGTATTTCTTAACGAGGTCACCCCCAAGGAATAGACTAACTTCGACCTCTCTGGGAAGAAGTCCTGAGACTGAGCAAAGCAAGGACTAACTATTTAGAATGCCAGTTGCTATAACTGCGTGCCTGCTTTGTAGAAAACCGATCACCATTGCCTCAAATTATAACGAATTCTCCCAATCTGCAATCCAGTTGTCCCTCCTTGTAAGGAATCACTCTCTACTGCTATATATTCCCTGTGCGTGGTGAATACGGGGCCAAGTTTTTCTACTTTTGTAATACAACCAATTCTATAGCACAGCCCTCTCTTCTAAGCTCCACCAAGGTAACAGTAGGGGAATAGAGCACTCCTGCCCAAAGATTTTGCGTAACAATACAGGTTACTAGAGGGGATGAACGTTAGTTATTGCCCGCCGACTAGGTGTTGCTATTTGATTGGCGTAGCACATTTGACATCCTCAATGCTACTATTGTCCATCCGTAAAGAGGGAAACGTTAAACAGGACTACCACCTGTAAACCATCGCTGTTGTAGAGCTAATTTGGCTGTCTATTCACAGGAGATATCTGTGCGGTGTTGATTCACCATGGTTTGCAGAAGTCTGGTAAAAATTTCGTGTTTTATTAGAGGGGATGGGTGCAATTAAAACTGACTAAAGTTTACGCATGCTAACTCAAGGATTCGCCAGTCTGAGCTAAAGGCTGGCATTCTATGGGTCAAATTCAGGCGTTTTTTGCATTTAGTCTGAGATTTATTAGGATCATAAGATTTAGTGTCATAAGAAACTCAGAAGAAATTGTGGTGTAATTGCAGAAGCCGGAGACTAAGACAATGAACGGTGTTAGTCCCATAATGAGTTTGTAAGAACGGTTTTGGGCTAGTGAACTGGAGAAATTACATTCAGTGAATACTACTTTACCTTACTCCAATATTATTTTGCGCGACATAAAAGCACCAGCTCTTTTGGTTG
>SJOL01009809.1:890947-906824 GCA_004794785.1 Opisthorchis felineus
TTTTCGACTCTTAGGCAGTGCGCTATTGCCGTTTATTGGCAGGCTTTTTGTAAACTTGCAACTTGTTATCTAACAGCATCAGCCGAGTTTTTCTGATTTCCCCGAAAATTGAACATCCGATTAATTTACAGTCAAGGAACCGGAAGGAGGTGAGTGTTTATTTTTTGGCTCGCATACCGGAATGTCCTTATAAATAATTACAATATAGATTAGAATGTTTCAATCAATACTAGTAAGCAGTAAAACGCAGCGCGCTCATTGAATACATTCTGTGTTGGAGTTGCGCACCTGAGATGGTTTGTTACGCTAGAAATTACTTATCGGATTTTTAGGTAACAGTAGCTGACATTCTGTTTGAGCTTTTGGGAGTAGTTTGTAATCTGTGCATTTTCAAGTTTGCGTGCATTAAAACTGTTTGGTTAACAAATCAGTTGGGTGTTCTGCCGAAATGTTTTAAAACGTTCAAGTCCACAGGTGATTTATAATTCGTTGTAATCGTTAGTTTTTTTACGACATGAAATCATATCATTTAGGTTGTTTCTTTTCATTAACCTTACTTTCTTGTAGGCTGGGAAGAACGTAAGTTGAAAGCTGCACCGTGCAAACAAGTAGATGCACGGTGGACGAGATCTTAGCTTTCATCCGTGATTTTTATTATTTTGCAGTCTCGTTACTAGCTTACAATGCTAACTGTACAGACTCCCTTTACACCCAGAATCAAGCAGTTAGCTCAAGGAAAACCACTTTTTAAGATGTGTAGAACAACCAATGTGAATAACCTTTATTGGTAGCAATAACAATGGCGGGGATTTGTGATGATGACTGCTGGTTTCGTGGTTGATGTACGTCTACACCTTAATGGAGTAACAACCTCAAAGCACATTTTATTTGTTTTGTTCCAGAAGGTTTCCAACTCACACTAACATGAATGTCCGTATTAAGAGCTGCCGTGTCGTGAGAATAGCCCCTTGGAAGGACATCTGTGTGTACAAAAGGTGTGCAAAACTTTTCAACGATTTTCGCCCCTCTATGTGCACAGTGTAATGTCGGAGGTAGACTGCTGTATGAGGCATGCATGTTTCTTGACAGGGATACAGAGGGAGAAGATTTAATTAAATTGGAGCGGTGCTTGTAAACCATACTCCAACATCGACTTAAAAAGAAGTTTCTGCTACTCTTCCTAAATGGTTTTCTGGGGAGACGACTCAAAGGAGTATCATGAGTAAAATGATTTTGAACGATACTTCTTCTTTGGGGGCCTTAGGAATGAACCGTTTCTGAAATCATTTTGGTCATTCTATATAAGTGATTCATGAACAAGAAGACCACTACATGCGAAAACTAGCCTTCTAACACTATACGTTATTTATTGCAAATTCAACATCATATCACTATTTTCTTGGTCACCTAGGGAGCCGTTGTTTGTTTCTTTGTATTTGGGACATCTGAGACAGAGTAGCACCTGTTCATTCATGTCAGCTCGGACCCAACCATCCAGTTACTGTAGTCAAAGGAGGGCGTGCCGGCATTCACATTCAAGTGAAATAAGGAATTCGATTGGTTTTTGAGCGGGCTGTACTATGTTTTACTAGCAATTACCCTGCAATGATCCTCCTCGAATTGCGATGCGTAGATAGGACACGCTAGATTTGCCAAGCGACTCGAATTGCGAACAATATGTCCAACGTTTGTTGCTATATGTCAATGAAGATGATATTACAGCTTGGTGTAACATAATATCGGTCTGTTTGCACAAATATTGGCTATTCTAGACGCGTTTGTTTACCTGGATAAGTGCGGCACCGGATACCGAAGTTCGCACCGGTTGTCACCGCCCAGCGTTTTACTTGTGGACAATATGTTACCAAGCTAGAAGCATGCTGAATGGGAAAGAATGCTCAATATTTTTACTGCTTTGTTTTAGAATGATAAAAAGCCAAGTATTTGAAACACGTAAATTTACATCATATAAGCTGTCAGTGAAATCAAGACTGTGGTCAGTTTTTAGAATGGTGTGGTCGTCAGCCAGAAGAGACATGCGGATTTCGAGCTCACACGGCAATAGCGTTTCGCACATAAAGTCTCAACTCAGTAATTGCTTACCATAGTTGGAACTGAGACTTCTCCTTAGGCAGTCAAGGTTGTGCAAGACAGTTGCAGTGGTTCTTCACTGATAGAGTCAACGGCTTTAGTGAAAATTACATGCAGTCCGCAAATTTTGTCCTTCATCTTGTATATTGCTTGTCAAATTAGTAATTAAAAGACGCATGCAATTCCCTATTTCTTCTACCGAGCACGTTATTTTGGTGTATGAGGGGCTGGTCTAATAAGTAGAATATGATAAAAAATTCTTTTGAACTGAATTAAGGACGATTTTCATCGTAATTAATGAGCTGGTGCTGATCCGCTTTCTTCATTAGCATACTTATTGCGTTTTTTTGAGGTTTTGAGGAAGTCCTTTATTTTCCACATTGTTCATGGTGAGAAAAGCCCACACTCCTACAGGGCTGGTCTTCCCAAGCCTATTAGTAATGCAGACAGATCCTCGAACCCCGTTACTTCCAGGTTTTGTAACTAGAGTAGGATTTTTCAGTTTACACTTACGTAGGTAAGTCGAGAATTAGAGCCTAGCATTCCAAATTGGTCCTGGTTTACCTAAGTTTGTGAATGTCTGCCGTTTACGTTGCCTGTTTTGTGAAAGGTATATTTAATTACACTTCCAGCGATATTCAGTTCAGACAACTATCCTGTCTGCTTGAAAGGCGTCCTTTCTTCTATTCGTTACTTCGCAGACTGTTTTAATGTCTAGTCCTTGGCGCTTCGATGTTGCTCAGGAGTTGTTTCATTTTAGACCCAAAGCTTGTTGGGATAAACTCCTTGAGTCAAGGCAAATAGTGTTGAGTTATTGTCTACAAACAAACTTGCCACCGTTTCCACCTGTTTATGAGCTCATCCTGCGATATTTCTTTTCTACTTACTTGAAGCTTTGTCACTCCCAACACTCTGCATGGAAGCTTCAAAAGCAGGATGACGACATCTGATCACTAGTTTGTTTGTTCCATCCGATTGACACCATAGATACTCCGTAAAGGAGCACTTATTTGGCTTGTTTTAGGGTGTAAAACTAAGAAGGCCGCCCTCGGTCCCTGTGTATGTGAACAAAAATGCCTCGGCCTTCTGAAACATCAAAGTGTTTAGCCATGTAGCAGCGCCCAGTCTCTTGATGGATGGATATAGCACGCGAGGTCAGCCCCGCTTTCCAGGTCTTAGAAGGATCTGCTTGATATGTGGATTTGTACTCAGCGCACAAAATTTGGCCTATTCTAATCAAAAGCACCCTCGTATTATCTCCGCGTTATTTTGCATTTACGCAAGCAGAAACTTGAAGCTAGCCAACCAAAACGTATTAGAGTCATTTATTTTCAAAAATCGTTGTATTTCCTGGATCGATGCAATATTATGGAGATTTGTGCCCTGATAACTTTGGCCAAAATTCTGTCGAGACAAAATCATCATCGTTCAAATAATGAGGCAATTTAGTTACATTTTATGGTCCACAACACTAAAACGAATGCAGTTGGAGGATTGGCTTCCATCTGAGAAATCGTCATTCTAGGAGCCACTCAACAGGTATACACATCTGATGAGGGTCCCCTAATTGAAGGATAAATGGCACTATATCCCGTCTAAGCGCGAGCCGATCAAGATGCTGATCAGCCTCTATTAGCCAAACGGTTTTGGTCAATCTACTGTCCAAGGGCGTTGCAGGTTTCAGAGTCTCGTGAGTTCCGCAAGATTCGCATTATTGGGGGTTTTCAATGAAAATAAAACAACTGTTGAGTTCTTGGTATTTCAGCTTTGATTGATTTCACCTATTGGGCGCAACCTGTGTTAAAAATGTTCTTTCTGTATAAAAGTCGCTTGC
This sequence comes from Opisthorchis felineus, assembly GCA_004794785.1. NCBI lineage: Eukaryota > Metazoa > Platyhelminthes > Trematoda > Opisthorchiida > Opisthorchiidae > Opisthorchis > Opisthorchis felineus. The sequence continues at coordinate 894,873 of SJOL01009809.1, forward strand.
CGAGTTGATGAAAGTTATGATTGTTTTTGCCTGAATAAAAGTTCTGTTTTTACATTTGCGTTGGGTTTAAAACGTGATATCCTCTTTGCTTTCTCAAAAATTCCAAATGTGTCTAAACAAAATATTTTAGATTCTGGACTCTTACATCTCCCTAACTGGCCATAAGTCTGCGCGGTTTATCAACTGTGCGCAACCATCCGGGAGCTTATACGTTGTTCATCCGAAATTTGTTCTCAATTCTGACCATTTACACAACACAAGAAGAAACATAATATCTTGCAGGTGCAATGACTACTACGTTACATAAGAAGACGAGTTGAAGACATTATTCGCCGGGACTTTTATTTTTCCTAAAATTGAGATGCACCGCTCAATTTAGTTATCTGCATCTTTCCAATTTTAGCTGCGTACACTAATCCACGTAAGTTGCACATGATTTGGAATACAATAAAAATATTTAGAAATGCATCACATCTTCTAACGTAGTATAGAGTATCAGCTTCCCCAGCTTTATAAGAAAAAAATTAGTTCTACACTATCTGACTATTTTCACCACTTTTTCACCCCCATCTCATAGCGGCAAAGGAGGCTTTTGAAAACCTCACTAGATTTGGACAGATGGAATTGTGCCTGCATTCAAAGTAGTATGAACCGTAGAGTTGCTCGTTTGTTTATGAATTTTTGCTAAACGGCCTTATTGAAGAGCGTTTTCAGCATAACCACATGCTCAGCCGGTTTGACAGGAGTTCAGACCCACGAAATTAAGAGTTTCATGTTTGTTCAAATGATGCTAATGTGTGTGCCTGCATTAATCATTATCTTCCTGTTGCAACAAATAAGTGATGAGCACGTTTAGAACGCGTCTAGCGATCTATTTACCTCCACTTCAAGATAACTGTGGCATTTACCAAAGCAAACGCTTTAATTTGGTTTGGTCAGTGTAACTGTCTACAGTATGCTTTTATTAAAAGATGCTGAAGACGCTGGTGTTTGATATCACTGAATCACTGTGTTCCCATACTGATGTGTACGAATAAGCCAACAAACTAAAAAATCTTCCACGGAGTTGTTTGCCTGACGAAGTTACGAGAATGTTAAGAAGATAGGGTGTCCCAATGTTATTTTGATTCAATTGACGGAACTTTTCCCCACCAATAACTTTTGCGTCTATACTTATTTCTGTTACTTAACGAATCCGTTAGAATGCTCATCTAAAGATTTTTCATTGACGAAGAAAAGAGAAAGCGGGGTGACGCCTGATAATTTGGTGGATACGTGTGTGTTTGCGGCCACATTGTATACTTCATTACAAGTGGTTTTAAACATGAATGCTTTTGAATAATTCGTAGATCTGTCCTTGACTGTTTTTCCCAATGCGTAATTACAACACTTATACTACACATATCTTTAATGCCCAAAAGTTCACAGATGCCCAGCTTTGCAGCCCGTATCCTCCCATTCAGATTTACTGGCACGCTGTTTGTTTTGCATTTCGATAAATTTTGGGTGGACATCTACAAAAATGCTTACATCCCCGAGCACACTTAAGTAATTATCTAACCAGATCATGATTACGATGTACAGTAATTTCCGCACGCCCTTAGCGATTTAACCGAGCTCGAGAAATATTAGAGTCGCTACATTGATTTAATCTATGTGTTTAACTAAAGCACATATCGACTGATTTCGTATAACTCATAGCCACAACAACTAGGGCTACAGCAGGTAAGTCAAGCGCACTATTTTTTCGGCACTGCGTTACTAGGACAAAAATTATGTCTTCCCACCTGTTCGGCCCCTAAGTGTTCCGCATTCGCCATTTCAAAACTCTAATCCTTGTTTCGATTCGATGCTGTAAAATATGCCCAAGAGACCCAGAATTTCAAAGCTGTATCACTGTATAACATAAACAATGGCTAACTGTAACACCGACAGAACTCGATGCACCCAGATTTACTGCAACGTACACTAACATTCCTGACAAACTGAAAGAATCCTTGAAGGATGAAATTAATTGTGTTGTGTGCTTGGGTGATTTCAGTGTTTTGTTACACAGCTTCCTGTACAATAATTCTTGATAAAATCTTCCAGTACTTTGCTGACATTTTACGATCTTTTGTGAAACAACCTGTTGCTCTTATTTTGGAAATGCCTAGGTGTAAAAATTCCATCGCGTTTGAAAATTGAGAAGTTAGTGTTTATTATTCTTGGTAAAAGGTGCTTCTTCTTTCCAAAAGCTTGCTTTAAAATTTGATAAAGTGTCTGTTGCCTTGCGGCGCCAATTCACTTCCACTATACCTGGGCTAAAAGACCTGGTAGTTTTTCGTGAAACTAGAGTGACGAAATCTGGATTCAAACTGATTGCGTGATTTTCCAAGCAGTGAATTAGCCCGAGTAGTAATGAGTCCATTTCGGGTAGCGCGATTACTTGCAGAACCGAGCAGCATCGTCGCTTGTGCGGTGTATAAGGTTAGTCAGGATAGATTGTGTTTTTCTTGATTGTTCATCGCATTTAGTTTAGACGTCAAGCTCAGAAATGTTTGCCCCTGCTAATTTAGGCTTATAAGTGAAGCGCAAGTGAAGAACAATAAAAGTGAATTAGGTCATAGAAAACGTCTAGTGGTTCTGGCAGCTTGGATTCTCGAAATTAAGTTGAAAAACATATTTGCAACAGGTGACAAAGAGCTCTAGGAGGCAAAGCAACGCAATGCAAGGTATACTTCCTCAAATTTGTTAGGACATAAATATATAGCCAGTGTGACGCAGATGCTCGGCTGGGAGTTCAAGCGCTTACCGCAAATGATAAAAAGAAGGCAGTGTTTGTTACAATCCGTGAATTACGTTTTGTAAATAAAACTAATATAGGTCTTTGTTTATATATTTTCTTTTGGATTTGAGCATATTTTCAGGATTTGCTGCGCCGACTTGTGTGCTACACGCAATTCCTTGATACCAATGTAAACCTTAATGGATGAGATCGGTGGGCAAAAATGCAGAGGTCAGCAGAAAGCCACCAGTGGGACTAAACATGACGGCATGAAACGAGCATCCATATCAGTCACTCAGGTACAGACGTCATGTATCAACTGATTTAGGTTTCGGCATAATGCTGCCTCCATACTTGGTATGGCATCATGTAGATGATACTGAGAGCTATTCGTGTATCATTTAACCCCTCTTAGATTGGTAGATGGCCTTTTGGAGGGGACAGCTTCATTAGTGCTATCTTTGGCATGGTGATGTCAGACGGATACACTTTGAAAATGAGAAAATCTTACCACATGAAGATAGTTTTTGGAAGGGACCAATAAGTATCCTGATAATCCACACGGCCGAACAACCTAACGCCCGCGCTGATCCACCCGGCACTTGGTGTATTTAAGCCTCTTCTTGATTTTTCATTTGTTTGAAAGTCACCTCTTAAAGTCTTTCACGCCCATGAGAATATACATATATTCACTACATCTGACAACACGACAGGATATCGGAGACATCTACACATGCAGAGGTTGCATGTGCATAAATACAGGTTTGAACAACGGCTGTTAGAAAAGACCTTTCTCCTGAAATCCCTGAGAAAAGTTAAATTTATTTCGAACTTGCCTGGTAAAAGTGACATAGTGAGCATACTGAACAAGGTAGCGGTTTGTAATGTCATCAAATGTTCAGCCAGCGCATTAAAGATAGTAAGTTTTAAACACTGTGGTTACCAGACTGGCTTGTTGTGACCGGGATCTTAAAATGAAAACGCGCTTTTGATCTTCCGGTATTTCAGGGAAATTTAGTAGAATACTTGTGATAGATTACAGAGGGACTGAATTACAAGTACTAAAATCAAAAGTGATAGCGTTATTATGTTATATTATGTGAGAAGACATGTTTCAAATATGTGTTCGGTCAAGACAATGCGTTATGGGAGCGCCAGTGGGTCTGTCAGTAATGGGATTTCTTTGGTTCAGATAAGAGGCCCGCCCGATGTGTGGCGCTACCTTGTTCCACTTTAAAGTGTTCCTGTAATTTCAGGTTCATTGTAGCTTCGCTACCGTCTCTTGAATGCGAATGGTGATGTAGTGGTTCTGAATGCTGAATGATACTTTTATTTGAGGGTCGTATTATTTTCTTCTACTTGCAGCCACGACTACACCAAGTCAGTTGATTTTGTGTGATCTGTGCTTGAGTAATTGCCCTATATGACTTGGTGGGGGCAACATGAAATTTCATATCTGCGTTAAATGTAGAAAACACAAATTATTGAGCTGACAAACACGAGTTTGCGTTGAACTTGTACAGTGTTCCGGTTGTGCACAGGAATTCCTTCGTTTCACAACTTCGGTAGCAAAGTCCGTAACAGGATCACTGTGGGTTGCTCACCGAACCACAGCGATATTTCAGGTGAAATGCCGTCGGAATACTGATAATGGTGAGACGTTCCTTCCTGCTGCGAACATCACCCCACATATTTTTCAGGGATTCCAGTAGGGGCAGCGTAGCTGTCTAATGTGGCGTTGATTGTCTCTCTTGATATCTGATGGTAACTGGAAAACACTTATCAAGTACATGCAAGCAGAGTAGTTCGAAATCTGGGTACGTATCGGCCGTTGGATGGCCCAGGTGGCTGCAGGACTTTGGGTAGTTGAATACACCGGTGTAACTAGGTCATATTATGAGTGGTAAAGGCAGGTAGATTAGGCCATCGACTTCACCAGTTTTGCAAACACAGTTAAGGAGCTTACCAATGTTGCCCGACAGGGACGCTATAATATTTTGTTCAGTTTTCCCGTTGTTTTGTGACGCCGCTGTCTTATACTTAGTTCACGCCACTATCGAACGTTTTTGGTGCATTAAGCGTGTGGCAGCTCGTGAGAAGTTGGTCTACTGTGTATTAGTATGTGGCCAATCCTGCCCACCGGACAGTTAAATCATGAATGCGGTAAGTGAGGATCCACTGTGGAATTCCTTATAATTAACGTGGAACCATCTAGTACGTGTGTCGTCACCCAACTTAATTTGACCCACAGCAACAACAAGATTAACAACGACAACTGCAGCGACAACTACAGCGGCAACAACAACAACGACAACTGCAGCGACAACTACGGCGGCGACAACAACGACTACAGCAGAAACAACAACCTCAAGTGAGTCACATGAGCGTAGTTTGAATAACATGAAATTATTTGCCATGATTTTCCACTCTGCGTAGGCGTTTCAGAGGTCACTGCTTACATAGAACGGCTGCTTTAACGCTCGAGTAATCTGCTTGAAGATTTCCGGAAAGTTTAAATCTAAAAAACGCAGTATATGTCTTTTTTCAAAATTCTTTGAAGTCCGTCAACTTCTTGAGAACTAAAAAATGTGTTCAATAATAAGACCATTCCAACCAAAAATGATTGCGATGCTTTAATTAATGTTACACGGAATTTCTGTAGCTGAAGACATATTTTTGATATAATAAGATTTATCCAAAAGTTACATTACTATAACAGCAAATTCTAATTTGTTGAAGTCAAGAAGGATGATCCAATCACATATAATAAATGAATAAAAATGTATGCAGTATTCTGAAATATTTTGGATTGCGAAATTTGCGGTATCGTACGAAAAAGAGCCATAAATTCGTCAAATTCCGGATACACTATAGAATAAAGTTCATTACATGAATTATTAGGAAGTAGGGAACTCCAGTTTAGGTTTTATGACGAAGGCATGACCAGAAGGCCTACAAAATAATTGAACATCAGTCATAATATTAGTTTCCGTACATCTGACAAGACGTAGTATCCAAACAAAAAAATTAGAGAACTATGGCATTCTTGCGCAGCAAAATCCAAATAATGATGAAATTTATGTTGCAGAAAAAAAGATTGTGCTGGAACAAATTGAAATTACACAGTATTTCTTCATGAACCATGCCATTCAAACGAGGCGAGTGACCAATCAGCACACTGGGTTGGATATCTGATATAATTTCATTGGGTGTTTGCCTAGGCTGGTTAGGATGTAGTATCTGGTTCAGTGTGCATTGATACTCCAGTATTCCAACTCAGCGGAACAGAGTGAGCGCAAAGAGACCGCGGAAATGTTTGTGATAAATCTTGCTATTGAGTACAAAGAAACTATCCGAAATTATGTAGATGATTGGTATTCTGTACAGAGTTCGGTCCTTTGTGTACACACATTTTGTCATCAGTGGAGGACGCGTTGTCATTATCAGGTTATGTCTTCACAACGACGCAACGCTAAGCAATAACCCGACGATAGTCTACTGCTCACTGAAGATAACACCCGAACTGGTGACGAACCTAGTCATTCGACGTTGTAATTTGGTTTGGAGCCAAATTCCCAAAACAAAACACAGGACAGAACAATTTCCGTGCAGTGTTGTTCGTCGGATGTGAAGCGAACGATACAATGCCGACTTCACAGGTACTTGAGTTATGTTTATATGTAGTATGCTATGTGTAGTAGGAGTTATGTAAACTCTCCGTATTAGCATCTGGTTGCATTTTCACTTGCTTGGTTGTATTGACTTCCAATAGCACACGAATAGGGTATTTATTATTGAAACGTGTGTATTCAACCAAACTGCCCTCGAGGATTTATGCACGTCCGCGCATGTGCCGGTTGTGTACGACAAAAGCCCCCATCATCCTAATGTATTGCTCAAAAATGCTTCAAACAGAAATAACACAATGTGATCAGCGTTACATCTGATTCAGTCGACATGCGCATTCACGAGCCCCAAGNTCACTGCTTACATAGAACGGCTGCTTTAACGCTCGAGTAATCTGCTTGAAGATTTCCGGAAAGTTTAAATCTAAAAAACGCAGTATATGTCGTTTTTTCAAAATTCTTTGAAGTCCGTCAACTACTTGAGAACTAAAAAATGTGTTCAATAATAAGACCATTCCAACCAAAAATGATTGCCATGCTTTAATTAATGTGACACGGAATTTCTGTAGCTGAAGACATATTTTTGATAAAATAAGATTTATCCAAAAGTTACATTACTATAACAGGAAATTCTAATTTGTGGAAGTCAAGAAGGATGATCCAATCACATATAATAAATGAATAAAAATGTATGCAGTATTCTGAAATATTTTGGATTGCGAAATTTGCGATATCGTACGAAAAAGAGCCATAATTTCGTCAAATTCCGGATACACTATAGAATAAAGTTCATTACATGAACTATTAGGGAGTAGGGAATTCCATTTTAGGTTTTATGACGAAGGCATGACCAGCAGGCCTACAAAATAATTGAACATCAGTCAGTGATGTTGGTCGTATGTGAAGCGATCGATACAATGACGACTTCACAGGTACTTGAGTTATGTTTATATGTAGTATGGTACATTTATTGTTTATTTTTGAAGAGCATGTTCACAGACATAAAAAGTAAATGCAAGCAATGAATTTGAAAGGGTTACAGGAGAATATGAGATAAAAGAAGTCATGCCAACTACAGTTCCAGTCAGATAAAATGAATCCCATCGTATGTAAGAATTTTGGTATGGAAACACGCGTGTAAGGGTCAACAGCCAAAGAAAGGACAAGCAATGCTGAATGCTCTTCAAGGCGCGGTAAGCGCTAGCACAGTCAAGACTCACACATCAGGCACAAAGTGTCCGTCATACTGAGACTGGTGTGAGATTCAATGGCAAGAATGTGCGCTCAATGCCGTGCACCACACATAAATTTGTCGTAAGTACGCAGGGAACGCACAATGGCAAGCAAACACAAGTCGCTGACTACGAACTTAGGAAGTCCCAGTCCAACAACAGCCCTGGCGAATCGAGGAAAGCAGATACCTCGACAAGAGATGATCATCGGTTGGTGGACCAAAAAGTCGACATCACAACCAATTGCACGTAGGGCTGAGATTATGGGAAGATTCATCAGCACCGTACTTCTGGTTCTTCTCATTCCACAAGGTCACTTCGCGCCCATCCGAGACTATGCTTACGTCTGTCACAGTTGCTCGGTGCTCCCGAACAGCAATTAGGTCAGGCTTGATGAAGGACGTCAAAGTATGTGCTCTCAACTCCTCGAAGACGGTGTATCCCAGACGATGGACACGCTTTGCGAGTTTCCTTGCAACCCGATTATGACATAAGATCATCTGGCCACCATGACCAAGCCGAGCGCTTCTAACTCTCGTCCTGAGCAGGTTGCATTGGAGCTGGATACCGCGGATAAATATCCGAGGAAACCCTTGTTATGGAAATACGAGCAATCGATTCGAAAGGGGTGAAGCAAACAACTCTCGTAAACCGCGACCGTCAACGCTGTTGTGCAGAATATCACCCCAAGCAGCCACCAGCTCTTCCTTGGTGTTTACGCATGCACCATGGACTCGGGTCGGAAGGCTGAGATCCCGAACAATCTTGCCAAATGCGGAATCGTTGACTGCACTGCGTAGTACTCGGCACTGGGTAGAAAAGAGCTTTTCCATACGCGCTCTCCGCTGCATCGGGATTGTTGCACTCAGACTTGGGATACCAAGTCAGCCATGTTGTTTACCGGCGTAGATGTGGCTGATCGGGGTGTCCTTTGGTAGACATAGCCAGCCACGAATAGAGTTCCTGATGTAGTTGTCCAACCTTTTGAGCGTGCTTCGGTGGACTTGGCCGAGCACGGGCGAATATGTCAGCCTCGGTATCAAGTAGTTCCTTGTGATCTTCATTCTCTGATGCGGCTTCAACGGGGCACGCGTCGCCTCATCGGGCAGTTTGAGCAGATGCTGTCGGTGGTTGAAAACCCCTTTCCCCTTGAATATTAAGGGAATGCCCAAATATGTTACGGTTTCTGTCGGACCCAGAAGAGTGATGAGTTCCTCGGCGAAGCAAAATGGCTCGACTGAGACTGCTGTAGCCCGATGTTTCCTGTCCCCACAAATCACCATCGCTTTCGTCTTTCGGGCGTTTATCTTCATACCAGCTCCTCCTAACTGGACCGCAGCAGCTTCAAGCCTCACTTTAAGGCGAGCCTGAATTTCTGCACACACTACCCAGTCGTCAGCGAGGGCAAAACCATCTACTAGGGTGTCATGAAACCGATATCCCAGTTGCGGCATCGACAATCCAAGAACCTCATCCATTGCCATGATGAACAATAATGTGGAGAGCGGATCTCCTTCCCTCAAACCTCTGTGGCAGTGGACGTCGGAATTAGGGAAAACTGCTACAGCATTCTCATTGGACTGTGCGATGTATCGAACTAGAGGTGACGGTGCTCCAAACGCCTTGGCAGATCTGACGATTGTGTCGTGCGAAACCGAATCAAGCGCTTTCGAGTTATCAACAAACGCCAAGCTGAGGTTAGAAGCAATCGCTGAAGAGTGACGAAGCAGGGCATGTAACAGCGATGTAGCTTCCAAACAACCTTCTCGATGTAGAAATGCAAACTGCAGTGAGGGCAGTTGCAATCTTCGACTCCAGCGATCAGCAGGCACCTTATGAAAGCAACGGACAAGAATGGATGACACGGAGATCGGTCTCAGTTGATCCGGTGAAGTCGGATTTGGGACCTTCGGAACTAGAGTAATACGGGCACGACAACGGGGACAACCCCCAGATAATAAGAGCGTTAACATTGAGCCGGCGAAGCATCCTGGGTGTGAGCTTGTCCAGGCCTGGGGACGAATTGCCCATTAAACGGATCGTACGACCGACTTCCTCTCCTGTAATTGGCTCAATCAAGCTCCAATCGGATGGTACCACTACGCGACTTGGCCGGCTATCCACGTGTTTTGGAGATGAGAGCACCTGTTTACAGTACTGCTCGGCGTCCAGGGGTAGGCCGCAGTTACTTTTGTATAGATCCTTCCATGACNTTCCGAGGCATTTGCGTATGTTCTGATGAATCAACCATGTATCAACCGAACCTCATTTAATTCGTATAGTTGAGTAGGAACACTCATTATCACTAAACTACCACGTGGATGCAGTGCGTCGGAAATCAATAGGCCATATTTCAACCAGGAGAATCTCTGGGACTTACTATAGTGTGTTCTGCAACGTTCGGCCTCATCAATCGATTACCGTATCAGTTGTGCCGGGATAAAAGCCGAACACTGAACGAATTTTGCGTGGACGCAAGTTCTACATAATCCCGCACCCATCTCCAAGTAATCCATGAAATGTCCAACATCAAAAATCCAGTGAGTTTTGGTGGAGTCAAAATCGAATCCTGGAAGATTCGGCTAAGCATTTCGTTCAGTTAAATTGTGAAGGCCGAAAGAATGTTTGGGTTATCGTGGTACTGTGTCAGGTGTTTAAGTGTTGATATGTTTAGAATATTGACCATCAGTGCTTCCAGTTTTTTTTAGGAATGTGACTCATTCAAACCAGCGGAGGCCGCTTACTAAATTTTGGCGCATAGCCAAGTCAAGCTTACCGGAAGTTTACTTGTGATACTTGAACCCCTTTTCTAAAAAACTCATCGAATTTTCTGTAGTCTTTATACCATTTAGTTACAGTGTACCTCATAATTTCGTGGATGTGTGCCTAAGCGCACCCTTCTGATATAAAAATCATGATATGTCCTTTCATACACGGAACTGGAATGCGCCCAGATGAGAAAATTTTTCTCTTGTGAAAAACGACCTTATTTATTTATTCTGCATTCGCCGGATCCAAGGAGACATAACGAACGAAATTCCGGAAGGCTGTGGGATACACAAAATTCCATTTCAAGAGAAACAGCTGAGCAGCATCCCTCTGTTAAACACCTGGTTGTGATATAGGCAAAGCGCATGGCGAGTATTTTGCAATAGAGACGAGACCAAATAGAATCCAGAAATGTGCATTAGAATAGCGTTTAAAGAGGGAGTAAAATATTACAAAGGGCAGTGTTTTTTGAGACTGGTTAAGCAAAAGGTTTCAGGGCCTCATATTTTCCAGTGGGTGCGTATACAAAACACAAGGATACCCAACATTCCGTGCTGGATGAATTAGACGGCTATCTCGGCAGTCTTATTCGTCTCGGTGCGTTCCGTGGTTGTTATATGGAATTATTATACCTTGGCTCGCATGTGCTCAACTGACTTAGTTTTCTAAGCTGACCTGAACCACTATTTCCTATTTTTCGTTAGTAGGCCGTGGATATGTTCACTCTTTAGCATTGGACTAGTCCTCTAATGGAACAGATCGTTGCAGCGCGGGTTGACAAATAACAAGGTAATTTGCAAACTCTTCCGGCTTATTGCCCTAGTAATTCCCTCCAGGAATCTCGCAGTCATTTTCTAATCCAAGGCTATAATCAGCTCCAAGAAATAGTGCTTTTAAGCTTTTAAGTGGTTCGTCCATCCAATTTCGTCATGGTATTTACGCTGATTGATGAAACTTTTGGAATTTGCATGAAAGGAACAGTTGAGTAATAACAACTATACTGACGAGTGTTTGAAGACAATTGTGACCTATGGATGCGACATTCGTGAACCAGTTCTCCGGGCAGAGGATAAACTTTGCATTTAGGGATAAGAAACCCTATTACTTGTGGCGTGGGGTTAGCAAGCTTATTTGTGAACGGGATTGTGTTCGATGGACCTACCTAGCGAGAGGGATGTGTCATGCAAGGTGTGAGCCTCTACTAGTCGATTGTCGGTTGTTTGTAAAAAGTCAACGGAAATTATACCATTCATTTTTAAATTGGTAGTCGGGGTTTTCATGCACACCGGGAATGTGAAACCGGCTGGACCGGTTTGCATACTTATGGTGTACCAAAGTTTTATTTCAAACTGCGAACCAGACCTAGATAATACAACAACGAACGTTTTTCTGAATTGAGACTTTGACTTGTTGTTTCCTACTCGCAGCCACGACTACACCGAGTGAGTATGCTTGTGGTATCCGGAAATTTCAAAAGGCACAGAGTTGAGGTTGCAAAACACTGAATAGGTGCATGCTATTTGACCACTCATACACTTTACAAAACACTCATTGAGTC
>SJOL01009809.1:929096-941770 GCA_004794785.1 Opisthorchis felineus
AAAAATAGTTGATGGATGTTGCAGAAGAATTACAAGGGGCTGTGACTTTAACCATGAAGACACAGCTACCTACTGCATGCGTGCAGTTGGGTGTTTCGGGGATGCTATAAGGCAATAGAAATTAAGAGTGAGTTACTGACCTGCTATTGCGCAGTTTAACCTTACAAACAGCGTGCACTGAACAACTGGGCCTTCTCAGTAAAAATGTACCATCTGGTCTAATAGAAAACCTTCGGGAACTTTGTCATAAAACAAGGCATATTCGGAACAGTATTTGAAAGCTCTTCTGCGAATGCGGAACTACTAAATAACAGCTCCCAAATATCTGCTGTAATTTCATTTGCCTGGTCAACCAGCGCACAGATTTTTAATCTTTGTTAGCCTTTTATCAAAAAGATAAGCTTGCAGACCCTTTTTTGCAGAAAATCAATTGATTATTTATTCCTGGTAATTACGTTTTGGAAAACCCATAAAGTAACCCTTGAGGAAAGAGGACAGTCGGAACTTACTCGCTGGTAACCATCTTGCTACTTTAACATAGCTACACAGCCCAAACAACTCCAATCGACAATGACAGCTAATATAATATTGATTAGAAGATATGCCAGTTATTCCACTAGCATTTAAGTGTAACAAGTTGTAAAAGGTCTTTCAAATCCATCCAACTGAATCGCCAGATTGGCGGAATATTTGTCTATTTTTAAATGGCTGATGTTTGATATTTTGCAGAAGACATTTGTGTTTGCTTCCTTGAATTCTTTTTCAAGATGCGACAAGTAGCAGAGAAGGCGAGCAAATTTCACGAACTCCAATTGGCATTTTGTCGCACGCACTTAACTTCGGTCAGGGAAATGGAGCCATTCGACGAACTCAGATTATATTTTCTCACAAGCAGCCTGCGAGCGAATCGAGTATCATGTTCTAGCCGTTTGGCCCTTGAACTGCAAAACATATTCAACATTCGTCCTGTCGGAAGTATCCATTCAAGCAAAGTAACAGTCCAAGGTGGGTAATGTTATTGGAATATTAGCTAACTGTCTGATAATTCCCAGCAGCCAGGGAATGTGCTTTGACCTTCCGAAAGTTTGCATGTTTCCTTTTATCTCATATAAACTGTCCCTAATAACTTTATAATTGTGAAAAGCCATCAGTAGTGGTTTGGTGATTAGCTAATGTATCACAAAAAGAATAAAGTACGCTAAGGCTGATGTGTTGCCACGGGAAAGATTGCGTCTTGCTGCTCTCTGTCATCCCTTTCGTGGCTACTTAGTTCGAATGGACAAATCAATTCTACCAATGGTTTGGTGGCCATCAGTAAAGTTTAGCGAATAGAGCAGTTCAGTCACCTCATACCTGCTAAGAATAATTTTAACGTCTGTACCTAGAAGGACATAACAGAACTTCAGGTATAACCCTTCTTTCGACTAGTTGTTGTTTCGTCGAGACAATCCTGCCACTCAGATTATCTCATCTAAGTGAGCTTGAGACATCATGAAAAAATCTTTGCCTTGTAAATCATAAGCACGCATGTTGGCAGGTGGATATTAGGAACTATCCGGTCAGATCTCTGACAGATTAGTTATTTGTGGCCTCATCGCCAGTAACAGTTTAGGCGTGGTAAGGGTTGAGGGCCTTCCTCTTCCCGGTGACTAATCGGCTTACGACTGGTGATTCATCGATACTAGATTGAATTTTGTTGCATAGTTAGAACAGCCTAGTATGAAACCATATTTCTGTTGTTCTTTTGTTAAAGGTAACTCCAGCTTCTTACTGCTACCTTCAAGATATGCTGCACGTTAGTGCCAGTACTGTAATATAGCAAAGCAGCAATTGGCCATTGACCACAAATCTGGTGCAATAAACTGACTTTGAGAGCTTTAGTAGCCATACACACGGTCCCGGAAAGCACAGAGAATTACGTTTGATTTTTGCTTTCTGTCGCATCGCTTATGAATAGCCAGGAAATAGCCAAGTAGCTTTCCAAAAGAGTCCCACGGACCACCCACCACTTGTGCTCTCTAAGTGTTGCCTTTGGAGCTCAAAATATGCGGACCAGTAAATGATTTGCTAGCGTAAAAACCAACTAAATCATGTACGCCAGTTGCCCAAGTTAGATCAATGACTGCCTGATTCTCGGGTTGAGTGTGGAAAAAGAATTCAGTTCTCAAAGTACACGTCAGTCCCAGTGTATTTCTTACAGTAATTTATTCCGTTTTTTGAATAAACTGTAGAGATTCTGCTTGTGCAGTTCGCGCTTGTGAATCCCGCAAGTGAAATTCATATCCTCCCCAAGCAGAAACTTTTCTCTTGGACACGGTAATACGTTGTTATTTGTTACTCTTATTTGTTTTTTTTTTCGTTGTCGAGTTGGGGGAGAAAACTAACAGATGAAAAATAAGAGGTTTTTCCGTGTGTCCCTTGATGCCATTCACTTTTGGCACACGGACGGCTTACATAAAAGTTTCTCAAGTACTTAAGCCTGCTTTCAGGTGAGACAGTATGACATGTGATCCAGCTGAGAATTCAAACCATCCGCAGAATGGGAACATTACCTGAAAAGTATATTTTGTTGATTGTTTTGCATTTCAGCAGCTGACGCTTTGCTGGTAAAAGGTAGGCTCTTTGTATTTGAGTGCGAAGGTAGAGCGTATGAAACAGATTTCTTGATATTTTGGTCCGGCTGATTAGAAGGAAGTAGGCATGAATTGTCATGTTCTCATTTTTAAGTGGAATACTAAATATTAAGCGGGTGATGAAAGGGTTTCTGCTGGACAAGACGAACGAATTGTTCCAGTTGTCCTCTGAGGTATTGCTTCTATTATTATCATTGTTATCATCATTGCTCAGATAATAGTTACTTATCGGTTGAACTCCTCTAGATTGTAGTAAAAGAACAGTGTGCTCAAAATCTTCCCTTTTTCCTAACCACATGGCTTTACTTTATACGCTTAAACACCGACTAAGGTTCAGAAACTGTAAAGTAATTATCAAAATAGTGAATATTATGTTTAAACCACTGCAAACAAAATTATCTCGATCAGCTGATGGGCTTGTGTTGGTCTGTTGCACATGCAATCATTATCAATAACCACAAAATTGATTTTGTTTAGTTAAATCTGTTGAATTTAGGGAGTATCCCGGATATGATTTTTAAAAAGTCAGATGTACAATGCCAAATTTTTCACCGTTGGAGAATCTTAACGGCTCAGATCCTAACCCATAACACGGAGGTTTTATCAAGTTTTTTTTGAAGCCCGGAGTTCAAACCTCTCTACTGCCAAAAAAAACGCACCAATGATGAGCTCTAATAAGAGCAGAACTAGAGTCCGGTGCTTCCTCCCTTTGTTGTAGACTCACCAAAATATCAGCGTCAGCACAGTAGAAAAACTGTTTAAACAAGACTTAAAAGTCTACCCTTAGTGAAAAGTTTATTCAAGATAACAGAGAAAATAAAGTTTTATTATTATTATTATTATCGCTAAACAAATGTAAAATATTTTTCTCACAAAACCATACATGCTCCTAGACATCAGCGGTCTTTAGATTAGTTTTATTGTGACTATTGTGGCCGGTGGACCTGTTTAAGGATTAATCCTGAGTCTAGGACGACCGCTCGCCGCAAAATAAGCTCGTGCGTTTGAACGTTTTCAGTTTAAATGTCTGATTAACCCTGTCAGCTTAACATTGTGCTATTTTCATTATGTTAGTATGTATTCTAAGCAAGTAAAATGCATTCATCTTCTGGCAGAATGAAATTTTTTCACAAACTCTGGGCTGATTGGGAGGGCTCTGGAGAACTCTCCAGGCCATTTGTTTCCCTTAGGGCAGCCTAGTCTGAATTGTATCAAAAACAACACATAAAAAATATGACATTTTGTCCCATTCTTGTGGCTGGTCTGTCTCGAGTGAAGATTTTACTTTGAATTCTGTCTAAATACGAGAGACGGTGTGCAGTTTTATGGAAGTGAACTTATTCTCCATTACTTTAAGTGACCCTCTTCAACACAGCTATGGAAATTACTGCATTGCTCCACTTCTAGATGGGGGCTGTAAATTGATATAAAGGTTTGACTCTTCGTGTGCCATCTGAGTTTCTATTCAGGCTTAATTCTTTTTAATCCATCAGAGACAATGTTGCAAAAGCGTGGGAAATCTGGAGATGCTGATACTGTTTGGGAAGAAGACAGGAGTTTTCAACTTGCGGTGAGTGTTAAGGTCTTGTTTTAGAAAACGTCTGAGATCAGCAACACCAATTTTGCGATCACTATTGATATAACCTGGTAAACAGAAAATTAAAACATACCATGGGCTGATATTTACTTTAGCTTATACAGTAGATTGTTGAGTCACATCCATGAAGCCATTTCGGGTAGCAGGATAACTTTACGGAAACGCATACAGACAAATCGTTAGGAAAAATATATTTTTTCCAACAGAAAAGCTGACGATGATTTATGAATTTTGACCTATTGGGGCATACTCTGTAATTCACCGACCACTTAGTAAATCTCATTCATTCCAGCCCTTTATTATGTAGTTCGTTGATTTCATATAAGTGGAAAAATCACATCAAATTTTGCATTGTGGGGACAATTTGGGCTATCCACTTCGATAAAAGCACATCCGGCTTTGAAATTTACAATTTCGCTGGAGGTTTCTGTGCAAAACAACGTATAATGTACGTCGCTCGTACCAATACTACTGGGTGTATCATAAATGGATTTTATTGTTCCAGTTTAGAACCAAGGGATAAACTACTACCAAAATATTTGGTCACAGCTAGTGCAGTAAAATATGATTAAAAAAAGAACAAAACGTTAGGTGGTAAGAAATGAATTGCAGCCCCGTGTTTAAGCTTGTTTTTATTGCTCTGGGAAATAACGCAAGTTACTCTCACCTGCAGTCAAAGCTTCAAAAACATATATCCAAATGCAACGCAGTCTCCGTGGAGTTGGACGGTTTCAAAACTCGCTACACATTCCTTCATCTGGAACTGAAGTTCCTGAAGGTAGGTTCTTGTAAAATTAGTTTGCTCATTGAGCTGAGCAATCAAGTTGCGACATCCGTCCCTCATTATCCTTAGTATTAAGAAAACATTATCAGGTTGTACATGCTGCAATGGGGGACGTACTGTGGCTAAATGCCGGGCAAAATTGAATCTAGATATAAGCAGCCAAAACTTAAATTTCGTGATCTAATGCGTAGCAGGCAAGGCACTTTGAGATATCTTCATTCTACCGTTTTTCATTATACAGGCATCCAGTATTTTGCGGCTCTGCTATAATTATTTTAGTGAGATGAACGTTTGACTCTAAGACTGCATACTAACATCTCAGTTGGCCTTTGTGACTAAAACTGCAATCCCATTTTTCCCCGAATACACAATGCTTCACACCATATCTTCTCAAATATTCCCAAAAATACCTAAACCTGGGCTGACGGTAAGTACATTAATTAATTTGAATGAACTTATCTTTTATCTTTTTTTACAGTTGCACAATGCATTTCCTCGGAGTGAGAAACCAATAGCAATCTATAGTGTAACTATGGAGGAGTTACCCAGCTCCACTTATGTCGTCGTTTTTGAGAATAGTCTGCCTCCTTTAGAAAATCCTTTCGGGACTGTTGGGGATTATGAAGTTACCGGTAAGCATTTGTATTTTTAAGATGTTTGGACAATACGTGTGTTAGTTTCATTTTATATTGTCAAAACTGTTTGCTGTTTTGCATCACATGGTCCAGCAAATGACATTGTAGCTGCTGAAGTTATGTCAAATTTTAGCAGTTGTGCTAACTCTTCGAATGATCAGCAGGGTTTAAAATGCTTGGAGTGATTGTTTTTACCGTCGTAACTGCCTGGTTGTGCTGATAAAGTTCAAGGCAAGTTGACAGGAGCGCGTTGCCAACATGGACATTGTCGAATCGTGCCACCGAGTCGCCGTGATACATGTGGGTTTTCCACAACTCCTTGTAGGAATTTATAGTAGTTGGCTTTGCGTACTCGGATCCGTGTAACTCCTTTATCAGTATCAATGAGTAACCAGCTACTATTATGTCTGTTCTGCTTTCGTTTGCTTACTAGCTGACCATAAACTGTGAATCCACTACGGAGTTCAATGAGCTAAGCACCCGTAAAGTCATTTGTCCGCTCCAACTCTTGTTATTCTGTGCTCACTTTCGGTGGCACTGAGATGATGTTTGCATGTAAACTAGTTGCAAATAAATGACAAAATGGGGTTGTGAACGAAAACAGGAAAATTTTAAGCTGAATAAACAAGAAGATAAACTGGTTACAGCTAAAGACAAAATCTCAAAACGTGTTTTCGGATTTCGGTAAAACCTGTCAGCCGCAACCCCTTTTGCTAACCGGATCTTATCAAACGAGACTAGAAATATAGGCCACGCCTGGATATGTTTGAGACTGCATGTAATCCGGCCATTTTGCACAGGCAAAAGCTGTGCAAGGGGTGTGAACTCAGGCCTAGCCAGCTATTGACTCACACAAATAATCTGGTTATTGGTGAACTGTCATACATTTTATTAGCACATTCATTGGCTTGCAAGGGGCACTTGATATTTCAGGCCCTTTTTGTTTCAAGTTTCAATAAACATTTTGACCAAATGGATGCATGGTGCCTATCCCTGGAGCAGAATGCTACCGAATTCCCCTTCTGGCTAACGGAATAAAGCTGAATGTAGTGCTTACTTTAGAAGCGAATTCAATAACACTACCTGTTCTGGCTGTTTTGGCTTCTTATTGTGCCCAAATCTTCCAGGCAGACCGCATCCTTTTTGGTGCCCAAATACGAAGGTCTATGCCTGATGCAATATGACCACTGTTTTTGTAATTAATGGCAGCCATCAAAAATAACTGATCAAAACACTGAGAAAAGGTTTGGAAACCTTGACAACAAAAAGGTGAATATAGATTGGCATGTTCTTCAGTGCCTAAAAGTAAATTTAAAGGTTCTAAGATTGGACAGTCGAAGACGGGTTGACAAACACACTGTTTTTGTAGATTCCTAGCTTGGTTTATAGCCGTAAATGGTAAATACACTGAAAACACGAAGTTATTGAATCACATAACTACATCAGATCACATTTGGAGACTTGTCGGGACCCGTTACATTAGGAAGCCGTGTACTGTGTGCCGTCATCAGTATGAGTGGGCGTCTAATGTATGTACGAAGATTATTTAAATACGGATAAGATGCAAGTGAACTAGAAAAATGCATCAACTCCTGCTGATTGCATAAATTAGGGCTGTTTAGCCTAACGACGATGCATTACATTCTGGTTAGGAGGTGAATGATACAAGATAGGTGATTATGAAAACGCATAATTCGAAATTAATGAGGTCACTTACAGCCAAGAATATGAAATAGCGATGAAGTCCCCACTGTGTCCAAAAATTACTGACGTACCCATCAACAGTTTTAACCATGCCATAAACGCAGGATCGCATTATGCAAGATGCGCGAAAGACGTCTTCCATGCCAATGAACCCTCCGGGTCAGTTGTTGAATGCACATAACAATGCACACCATAATATCTTCCGCACAATCAATGAGAAAGGAGGTTTCGCGTCGCTTGGGCGATGGCTGCACAGAGCAAGACATTTTGAGAGATAGGTCTTCACAAAAAGAACATTCGAATACTCTTAGCCTAATGCCACTTTATCAAGAACGCATCCTCATAGGATGTACAACACTGTGGGTCAGAAAGCTTTGCATATTACAGTTTGGAAACAGCAATCGAGCTTCTTGCCCATGAGCTAGCCAGAGCTTTGTCTAAATCCATCCGTGCCGCTAAACTAACTGCAACCTTTTCATTCCTGTTAATGATTTGTTTACAGCCTAAGGATAACCAGACGATTTTTACAAACCCACTTGTTGAGAAATCATTCTTTCGTTTGCTTCGACTAAGCTATTCCAGTGGCCATGACATTGTTGTTTCAAGCTTACGTTAATGAAAAATCTTCCTGTGCTGAAATTTTATTCGTAAAGGGTGGTGGCAATCTGAAGGACTAACGCTCAAGAAGAGTAAGTTTGCAGAGGGTAAGGCTTATTTCTAATTGACTGTGCCAGTCCTCATTGTAAACGTGGAACTAAAACTATGTAAACTCGTGTAATTTCAGGGCACCCGAGGATGATTGCGCAGGTTTGCGACACAGATGGGAACGTCACTATGACCAGTAAGCTAAACACCTCGGTTATTCTTATTTATCTTTTACAAAACTCCCATGATCACTTACCGCGGAACCTAATAACCTGAATTATGTTATCTGTAGTGTTTGGAGGCTTCTTAATTCAAAGAAAAACGATGTCTTCAAGGATACCTTATAGCTGGTTGATCAGCTAACGGTGGTGACCATGAGCCTAAACCAAATAGTGTGAAACTGTCCAGTTCTTTTGTTTTCATTTCACCGGTGACCTGGTTGGCATCGTTGATTCATATTCGAACGACAAAACTATTGTGGCCTTGAGTTTGGAAACTGTCAAGGACAATTTCGATTTACCTTAGGTTGACAAAGTCATCTTTGGAAGGCGTTTAAGTCTAACGAGCTGAAAGAAACTAAGACCGATGTGTCCACTTACCTGCCTACCATGAGCTTTTAACAGATTTGTGGTAATGTAATATGGAATGCAAAATGACGCTGGTTATCAAAGCTCCACAGTTACCATAACGAACAAGTGTCTGCGTTACGTATTTATAGTCATATAAGGATATGATTCGCCGATCGATGACAAAAGTTTCTTCTCTTGTGGGTCGTGCTGCTATGAAATTTCTTCAAAATATTTCAGCAAAACTTAATCCCAGGCAACAGTTTAAACAAGCGATTTCCGAAAACCGAGACTAAGATTTTTATCCGCTTATATTTTGAACTCCTGTCGATGCTTTTTCATGACGATAGGTTGAATCAACGCGACCGCGACTGAAAGGAAAATCATAGTTCATATGGAAAAATCTAACCATGAAAATTCATAATATACCTCTAGGGTTTATTTGAGCAGGCGGGCGCGTACAACTCAAATACCAGCCTAACTCTCCAGAGCTAGTTCACGAATCATGTTCCCACCTATATAGGTATGAATAATACACACCATTTTTCCTCAGGAAACTTTTTGTCCCTAGTGAACCCCCTAATAGGCAACTGGTTACTCCATTCAAGGAACGTTCGCCGGGGAATTACGTGTTATTGAGATTTTTCAAACTGGAATGCGCATTCCCGGAGTGATCTAATACGTCTACGCTGTTGTATATTCTTTCGCCCGACCTAGCTGTTGGCAATACGTCTCGCAGTTCTTATATAACACACAAGGTTCATGTTACCATATATGTATGTGGTTTTTCACCGTTATGTTCACTAATTAGTGTATGCAACGTGCTCCATTCTTAAGAAATGAAATGAGTATTTAATTCACTAAAGTTCAGGCACGCTCTGGTAGCCAGTATTCATTAACTTAAGTCAAGTTTGCGTTCGAA
This sequence comes from Opisthorchis felineus, assembly GCA_004794785.1. Classification (NCBI taxonomy): domain Eukaryota; kingdom Metazoa; phylum Platyhelminthes; class Trematoda; order Opisthorchiida; family Opisthorchiidae; genus Opisthorchis; species Opisthorchis felineus. The sequence goes on from SJOL01009809.1 coordinate 938,583, forward strand.
AATTAGGCGGAACTAGTGATACCTAACTGAATGAGCTTTATCTTCGTAAAGTGGTGGTGACCAGTGAGTAAGAAGTCTAAAATGTAGGCATTTACTCCGGGTCTTACTTTATGTACTTCAAAGCACAGTATTTTTAGCTTTTTAAGGTTGAAAGGTAAATACTTTCTGAAGCCATCGTTTAGGGTATTAAAACACATCGTGAGGCGGCTGAACAGGGTACGTATGGAAGTAGAACCGTTGCCTTTACTAACTGAGCAGATCTTTCCGACGGGGCCAGTCCATATGAGTCAAATTGATTCTGAAACCACAACAACTACTGATCTTCATGTAATGGTTACTTTGCTTCTAAAAAGTGTAGCGGTCTCCCTTTGGACGACTCACTGACCACTTGTGGCTGGTAAGGAGCAACTTTGTAGTCTTTTGCAGGAATGTCCTTCCTTTGGAGAAGCGTCGTTTCCATAATCTACTATGGTCAAAAAAGCGTTTTACACTGAGTGAATTTAAAATCTTCTTGTAAAATGCTTGGGCTTTCTCAGTCCAGCATGAGCTTTGGGACTGCAGCTATGTCATTTTAAAATTATCGTGATCATTGGTATGAAAGAACAACAAACCTTTTTTAAATTCCCCGGAATCTATTGCTGAACAATTAGAATCAAGTCACTTTGGAGTTACACTTCACGTAACGCCGAGGTTTTTCTGTTGCCCGTTTACCAATCGCATCGAGTAAAATAGTATTGGTTGGAGAATATTTAAAGAAGCGCTTCTAGTTTAATTATATGCTTTAGGCAGTCCATTTTGTCGTTTCACGCAGTGGGCTTAGTGGGGCTATTTTATCCGAAGTCTTTCCTGCACATGATGTACTTGGTAACTGAGCAATAATGATGACTTACTTGCAAAGATGTGTTGGGCTACTTACATTTCGAATGAGGCCCAGTAATTGAAAGTGGTTGTCCAGCTAAAAATAGTGTTTACTTTTGAAGGGTATTACCGTACCCACATTGGTTTCTGGTGTTCACCAACTTCCAGTTTGAAAACCGAGCCAGTCATTTGATACATGTCTTATGATCAAATGATTCAGTCAGGTAATTCTGCTGTCAGGTTGCTTGGAGGACAATGTGCATACACAGTACGTACACAGTACGTACACAGTTTACACTGTGTTTACATTTACTGTGTGTTTACAGTTACACTGCCCTATTAAGGCAGAAATTCCAAAATCCTGAATTCGCCGAATTTAAGGAATAGAAGCAGCCATATTGATCTAGCTGGCTCCCTTGAATAAGTATGAAGGTATGACAGGCAGCATATAACTAGGGATGACAAAAGCAACGTTGATTAGCTCTTACAAGAAAAAATATTGCGCCCGCATTTCTGGCTTGAAACGGTCTCTTTTTTCAGCTTCAGAAATAATCTGTACCCGGATGGCATATCCTCATGCTGTACTAAGTAAGTACCTGTTTTCACTGCATTAGTCTGCGCCAAAGGCCGCGTTTCTTGAGCGCTTTGATGCAGATATAATGACTGCTAATTACGACTTGAAAGTAGTTGTGAGTTTTGTAGAAATTTCGCCCTTTAAGTCTTGATTCAGCAACCTCTTCTCACTCTGATACGGTTGTTCTTGTGAGCAAAGTACACCACGCCTAACTGCGGGTGGCCAAAAAGTGATACCCGTGTAACGGCGGACACTACAGATGAGGCATGCGAGTAGTCTGCTTTCTCGTAAATCCGCTTCGCGTCTATTGGAAAGTGGGGTTCACTAAGAAATTTGTGAAACTGCTTTGCAGCATTTGTTTACAGTTGCGTGATAGTCAATGAATATCCAGGAGCGTTCAAGAGGACGCGTTCAAGAAGAAGAAGGATATTCAGTTATAAAAAACAAGGTGCATGTGAGAGGTTTAATTTCCTGTCCGATAGTTTGTAACTGTGTAGTTGATGTTTTCTAGTAAACAACTCCGCGGCGAAGGGCTTTCCTCCTTTTCATTTGGTGCCGTGACTAAGATACGAATGAAGATTCCGTGGCCACAACCTTTTGAGGATGAAGATGTGCGGAGTTTCCTGGAAAATTTCGGAAAGGTTGCGGAGGCGGATGGACTGGAGACCGGCCGAGGTAATTTGGCAGCACTGAAGACCCTCCTCAGAGGCCGGGCGAAGGCGGCCCTGGAAACGGCCAGAAGGAGCTCTCAGAAGATGGATTGGGCCGCCGCGGAGGCAGCTCTTCCAGCGGAGTTCGGCACACCGGCCGACCGACAGGAGGCTATGAGGCGGTTCAAGACGGCCAGCATGGGACCTGGATGTGACCCGATGGTGTTATTTGCCAGCTTGCAGCACTCGTTGGATCGGGCCTTTCCAGGACTGGACGGAGTGTCGCGCCAGCAGTTGCTGTCTGACCAATTCGTCGAAGGCAGCCTGCGCTTCGTGCCTAGTTGCGGTTGGCGAGAGCAACTGGCCAGTTGAGTGTGGAGCACCTGGTGCATCTGGCAAGGGAATTGCCCGAGGTGCCACTGGCCACGTTGCAGTCGCAGGAGAACAGGGATGATTAAACAGCGAAGGTACCGGAGAACAAAGTAGACCAACTCGCTGAAAAGCTTGCAGCCATCAAGATGGAATCTTGGAGGCACGCTCGAACGAGCCGGTGCTACAAGTGTGACATGCCTGGCCATAGGAAGAAGCAATGTCGTGGTCCTCGATCACATGTAAATAATAAAACTTTGGATTACTCCTCGTTTACAAGATGGGTTGCGGTTAGTGCGGTGACATAGGCTACCATACAGGCCCTTATCGAGATAGACTGTAAGAGGGGACTGTGCCTGATCGACACGGGAGCAAAGGTATCGCTGAGACGGAGAGGGAACGAAGCTCTATGCAAATCGTGCGCGCTAGCCGTAAGAGCAGTGGGTGGATACCAACTGAAAATTGACGGATTGTCGATGCACTCAATGCCCCTAGGCGACAGGTCCGTGCAGCACGGGTTCCTTATCAGCTCAGACATTAAGCAGACAATTTTGGGAGCAGATTTTCTCAAGCTCGCAGAATCCGTGGTTGATCTCAAGCGGGGAAAACTGTTGTTGGCGCAGTCAAACTTGGAGTTTACCAAAGCACTATCTTGAGCGAGCTGTATGTCCGAAAGCTTCCGTCCTGTAACGTGCCGTCGGTACATTCCGTGGTCGAGGAATACTCCGAATTGTTCA